>CM046953.1:60329120-60929120 GCA_025698515.1 Gossypium sturtianum | reverse complement strand
TATTGACGATGAGCTGGCTATGTGCGATGCTATCGTTAGGTATATTATCTAGTGGGCTATGTGCGAAACCACTATGAATACCTTGTTGGTAGGCTAAGTGCGATACTACCTTATCAATTGATTGTGGTGGGCTAAGTGCAAAACCACCGAGACATTAGCTGTGTGGATGTATTATCACTACACCAAAATAGACTTTTAGCGGCGTTTTTAGTGGCGTTTTAATAAAAAAACGCTGCAAATATTATACATTAGCGGCGTTTGAAAGAAAACGCCGCAAAAAGTTGAGCAATAGCGGCGTTTTTGGCCCAAACCCCACTAAAAAGGAGCAATAAACGCTGCTATAGATCTGAGCATTAGCGGCGCTTTTGTAAAAACGCTGCTATAGATCTGAGTATTAGCGGCGCTTCCCTAAAAACGCCGCTATAGATCTGAGAATTAGCGGCGCTTCCCTAAAAACGCCACTATAGATCTGAGCATTAGCGGCGCTTTTATAAAAATGCCGCTATAGATCTGAGCATTAGCGGCGTTTTTATAAAAACGCCACAAATTTTTGAGGAAAACAACGTCGTTTATTTTTTGAGCTTTAGTGGCGTTTTTAGGAAAACGCCGCAAAAGGTAAGCTTTAGTGGCGTTTTTTATAAAAACGCCGCAAAAAAAATATTTTATTTTAGGGTTTATGGTTTAGAACTTAAGGTTTAATGTCTATGGTTTAGAGTTTTAGGGTTTATGATATAATGTTTATTATTTTGGGTTAAGGGTTTATGTTTTATAGTTTAGGGCTTAAGATTTTATAGTTTGGGTTTGGGGTTTAAGGTTTAAGGATACTGTTTGAAAACTGAAAAACGTTTGGAATTTACTGAGGTTCATGCCATTTTATACTACACCCATATTATTTAATAAAAGAATATAAAATATATGTTTTGTACTACACTAACATTAGCCACATGAATTCCCAAAAATTTGGTCTAGGATTATGGTTCAAGGTTTGTGGTTTAGAGTTTAGGGTTTGGGTTTTATGGTCTAGGATTTATGGGTTGGGGTTTTTGAGTTTGGGGTTTAGGGTTTAGTGTTTGTGGTTTAGGGTATAATATTTAGGGTCTAGGGTTTATGATTTAGGGATTAATCTTGGATTTTTTAGAATATAAATCAAAATAAGATAAATATAAATTATTATTTTAAAAAATATATATATATCAAAATGGGTTAAATCCCAAAAGCATAGATGAACAATGGTTTAGTGTGCAATTGTATACATGAACTTTAATTTGATCCAGATCTTATAAAATATTAACACAATTATTGATATAATTAACATCATTTTTTCTTTATATATTGCATACATAAAAATTTATATTTATTCAATTTAAAAATATATTGATGTATTTATATTTTAAAATAATGTGTATGATTAAATCAAAATTAAAGTTTCAACTATACATTTAAACCACAATTAGAATTTCACATCTAGAATTACACATTAAAACAAAATTCATATATAATTTTGAGATGTATCTATATCAAAATTTAGGTGTATACATATAATTAAATGCCATTTATATAAAAATCTAAACAACTAATGCAGACCATACTTAAAAGAATAATGTTGATGTAAAAAGAAAGAGAAAAGAAATTCCTAAAAGAGTTGATAATGGTAATTAAATTTTTAAAATTTAATAATAAAAAATTAAAAACTTAAAAACTTAAAAATTTAATATTTAATATTTTAGTTAAAAAGTTCAATACTCAAAATATAATAAAAATAAAAATTCAAAAAAATGATAATCTCAACACAAAAATTTTGAAAGAAAAAATATAAAAAAAATATATAGGTTAAAAATAGAAAAAAAAATTAAAAATGTATAATAGTGGCAATTTTTACAAAAATGCCACAAATAATGGAGCTATAGTGACGTTTTATTAAAAAATGGCGCAAAATTTGATACACAAATAGGTGTCTTTTTTTCTCTGCTAAAAAATTAAGTTCACTATCTATAACCCCGATTTTTATTTCCCCAAACCCTAAATTTCCTAAGTCCCCGAAATTTCCCTATATCGGTTTCCCAGAATCCCCAAACCAAAATCCCCCAAATTGGTTTCCCCCACCGATCTTCGTCCATATGTTAGCACCAATTTTCGCCTTTCATTTCAATCCAGTTTTCCTCGTAAGTCAATATGCGTTTGGACTTTAATGGCAATGGTGCTAACGGTGGAAACGAACGTGTATGGGAAGGAGAAGAAAGGAGTGCATCGGCGATGAGAGACACGGCAAGATCGTGGTGATGCTCGAGGTCCAAGTTTGACGGTGATGAAAGAGGAAAGATACGAGTGACGTTTCTCGTGAAGCGGTGTTCTTTGGTGTCGACTCAAAGGCGATGGTGCGAGGGTGTAGAAACGCCGGTGGTTGAGCGGCAATGGTGGCGACGCTATGGTGTTAAAGGGGTTAGGGAATTGATTTATGTGCCGGAAAAATGGACACCATTTGATGTCATATTTCTCTATTTTACACTGCTTTGCCATTCGAACTTGACCAAATATTTATGTAATCGCGAAATGTTGTTCATCAGTAATCCATTTCTAATTTTTTTACTTTTGTTGAATCATTGTTTGCTTGCTATAACTATTTCTCGCATATAATTTATTTTCATGGTATGCTATTTAACTCTTACCCTCACTTTTTGGGCTTGTGCTCAAGCATGTGGTAGTTGCTAATCCTTTTCGAAATTCCCAGCTCCACTTTTTGTGTTCTTTTCCTCAAATCTTGTACATGATAGTGAACAAAGCTATTTGAGTGCCTTTTGAAGTTCCTTTTTAGTAAACAATTTATGTCTACCCTTAGCTCAAACTATGATGTGGGAGAATACTTGATTGTTCTTTGTATCTATGTTGTCTTTATAAGGTTTAGAAAACTTTTGTTCATCCAACTACGTCATATCTTTGTTGCATTTGTTTAGTTCAAATAAATTTCTTGATGTAAAACATGAGTTCTTTTACCGACCTTTATTTCTGTTCCTCTTCTGTAATTAGCCTGGGTTAAGTTCAAATCAGTTTCTTCATGCACGAGTTTGTAAAATAATTCATTGCTGTTAAACTTTCGATTTCTCTTCTTCTAATTGCTTGGGTAGCTGTCTAACAGTATAATATTTGTTTCCTTGTTTTACTAGTCAAGATAGGAAAGAAGAGTGTTCTCTCTATCTTTTCTTGTTATAGCACATATAAGGCTCTATTATATGTGGAGTACCATATCTTGGTTGAACGTCTTTGTTTGTTGCTTCTTTTCAGAGAATGCAATGTAAATTTTTGCGTGGAAGTCTTTGTATGACTGTCTAGAATTGCATATTTCCCATGAAAATCTTCCATCAATATGGCTTAATTAATGGAACATTTATTTACTTGTTTGCTAAATGTTTAAAGAGGGCCTCTTTTTACATACTGATCTACATCTTTGGAGCTTCCTCCTTATATGTGTGTTATGTGTCATTTCCCCAGCCAGATGGAAAGATTCTTGTGTTTACATTTGCAAAAGCCTCAGTGGACTCTGGAACACACTCTGTAAAAGTGTAGAAAACAGAGTAATTCTCTGTATTTTTCTGTATTTTATTAACTAAAGAACTGAATTTAAATAGAGAAAAGAGTCATAACCTAATTGGGAAAATAATTCCCTTATTCTAATAAACTACTAAAAGATAAGATAAAATAATCCTAGAATATCTCAAATGATTTATTCTAAGATTTATCTACATAAATAAGATTTATCTATCTCAGAGAAAACATTTAATATATTTCTATAATTCCTACACTCCCTCTCAAGTGGAGAATATACATTGTATAATCCCAACTTGAATAGGAATTTTATTGAAAATGTGCTTTAAGCGAGCCTTAGTGAGAATATCTCGCAATTTGTCCTTTTGAAGGAATGTAGGATGAGTGGTTGTCCTTTTGTTGACTTGGTCACAATAAAATGCCTGTCAATCTCCACATGCTTTGTTCGGTCATGTTGGACTGGATTCTTGGCAATTTGAATAGCAGATTGATTATCACACAAGACTTCAAAGTGATCCTCCGATTAGTGCCAAGTTCTTTTAGTAATTTAAGTAGCCAAATTCCTTCGCATATTCCCAAAGCTAGTGCTCTAAATTAGCTTCAAGACTACTTCTAAAACAACATGATTGTTTTTACTTCTCCAAGTTGTAAGGTTACCCCAAACAAAAGTACAAGAGCTACTAATGGATCTTCTTTCGGTGAGGTCTCCGCCCAACTAGAGTCTGTAAAAATCTTAACAGATTCTATCTTGTGTTTTCTTGAACATTAAGCCGTGTCTGGAGTTTTCTTCAAGTACTTGAGAATTGCATTTCTTCTTTGTCATATGCTCTTCATTAGGATTAGTCATGTGTTGACTTATCACATTTACAGGAAAGGCAATATCCGGCCTCATCGAGATAAGTAAATAAGTTTCCCAACTAATCTCTGAAATTTCTCTCTGTTTACTAAAGACCCATCTTCTTTGTTGAATCTCAAATTTGCCTCCATTGGTGTATCAGCTGGCCTACAACCAAGAAAACCAGTTTCTTTGAGTAAATCAAGTACATACTTTCTTTGATTGATCACAAGTCCTTCTTTTGATCTTGCCACCTCCATTCCTAGGAAATATCTTAACTTTCCCAAGTCCTTTATTTCGAATTCCCTGTTTAACAGCTTCTTCAAATTGCTAATTTCTTCCTCATCATCTCCAGTAAGAATTATGTCATCAACATACACAATTAGGATAGCTTTCTTATTTGTAGAAGTTACCTTGATGAAAAGTGTATGATCGGCAAGGACCGCTTGTAGCCGTTTTCAGAATGACTTTAGTGAACCTCTCGAACCAAGCTTTGGGTGATTGTTTTAGCCTTAGTATAGAGACTGTTGAGCTTGCACACCTTGTTGCTTCCTTCAATGACTTTAAGCCAGTGCCAATTTCATGTAAACTTCTTCCTCTAGCATGCCATTAAGAAATGTGTTTTTACATCAAGTTGATGTAATTGCCAATCGCAATTTACTGACCAAACTTAGAAGCACTCGAACAGTGTTAAGCTTTGCCACGGTGCAAACGCGTTTCGTGAAATCTATCCCATACGCTTATGCGTAAAGCCACTAGCCACCAGTCTAGCTTTGTATCGTTGGATGCTTCCATTGGAGTTGTACTTTTAAAGCAAAGATCCATTTACACCAATGACCCTTTTTCCTTGAGGAAGGTGCAGAATCGCCCAAGTAGCATTTTCTCTAGTGCACCAATTTACTCTTCAATAGCCCTTCTCCATTTAGGATCCTTTAGAGCTTCAGCTATGCTTGTGGGAATATGTTCTTTATCCAAGTTTTTGTAAATGCTTGAAAAGAAGGCATCAAAGAATTATAGCCGACAAATTTTTCAATAGGATGCTTGGTGCATTGTCTAACCCCTTTTCTAATAGCAATAGGAAAATCATCTAGAGTAGAGGACTTACTGATTTCTTCTTCCATTTTGCTAAATTTGGACCCAAATCCAATTCTCGGCAAGAATCAGATTGCAAAGCTTGATCTGGGGATATTTTTCTTTTTCTTGTGTAGACACGGTCGTTTGGGTGGTGATGTTTGTTGAAGATTTTCAATAGGAGTAGGTGTATTTTCGGGAGGGATGTTTAAAGTAGGTGTGGATGAGGTATTGATAGGTATAACAAGAGAATTAATCTGAGTAGTCACAGGTTGACAAATCAGAGGTAAAGGTAAAATTGGTGGCAATTTTGAAGGTTGAGAATGGAAATCGGAGAAGATACTGATTTGGTGAAAATCACTCCATGTTTCCCCACGAATTTCACTGTGTGAAATAGGGATCCTGTTCATAAAAAGTGATATCCATAGTGGTAAAAATCGTTTTAAAGGAGGATGAAAGCATTTGTATCCCTTCTTAAGTGAAGAATATCCAACCAATTACACATTTTAAGGACTTGGGGTCTAACTTGGATTTATGAGGAGCAATATTTTGGATAAAAAGCTGTGCGACCAAAGATTTTAAGTGGCGTAATTGAGGAGATAGGCTTAAAATGAGGAAAATGCTGCAAAAATATAGATTGAGGTGTTTGAAATTTTAAAACCTTACTAGGCATTCGGTTGATTAAATAGGTAGCCGTTAATAAGGCTTTCCCCATAGATATTTAGGAACATTGGTAGTAAATAGAAGGGAACGAGTAACTTCTAGGAGATGCCTATTTTTCCTTTCGGCAATGCCGATTCGTTGTGGGGTTCCAACATAAGAACTAAGTTGAACTATGCCCTTGTCCCTGAAAAAATTACCCAAAGACCTAGCAAAAATTCACCGCCATTATCAGATTTAAAAGAGTGGATTTTAGCCCCAAATTGAGTGAGAACCATGTTATAAAATTGTGCAAAAATATCAATGAGTTTCAGATTTGTCTTTTAGCAAATAAGTCCAAGTTACCCTATTGTGATCATCAATGAAAGTGATAAACCACTTACCATGATCAAGCATTCTTCACCCGAGAAGGGCCTCAAATATCACTATGGATCAAAGCAAAAGGGTGAGAAGGCTTGTATGGAGAAGGAAAATAAGAAGATTTAGTATGTTTAGCAAGAGAGCAAACTTTGCAAGAAAAAGAGTTTGGCCTTTTATTAATAAATAGACCAGGAAACAATTTAGCAAGGTATTTGAAACTAGGATGGCCTAAACGAAAATGCCATAACATAACAGTATCAACTGTATTTAAAGCTATAAAAGATTTGAAGATCTCAGGTTTAGGAGAGGAGGGGAGGATGTAGAGACCATTCTGCAAGCTAGCCTTACCAATCATCTTCTTCGAGTTCAGTGCCTGCAAAGTACAATTAAGACCGTTAAAGGTTGCAAAGCAGTTCAAGTCCGAGGAAATTTTACTTACAGAAATGAGATTGCAAGCCAGATTTGGTACAAAGAGAACATTATGAAGTGCAATCTGATCATGAGAACAACAGTTCCATGGCCTTCTATTTTGCATAAGGACCCATCAGCTATTTTGACAGCTTTACCAATGGTTTGGAAAAAATTGTGAAATAAGGCCTTATTACCAGTCATATGATCCGTAGCACCAGAATCGAGGATCCAATTAGGAGTGAATCGAGAGGAAAATAATCTTTGTGAAAGAAGAGTTACCTTACGGTTCTTTCATGACCAGATTTACCGCACTAGACCCCTGAAACTTTCCAAATAGTTTTTGAAGTTCAGCAATCTGCTCTTTGGAGAAGCGTGTGATAGATGTCTCAGTGGCAAGACTGGATTTATTATCTCCGGAGTTCTTTGACTTCCAGTTCCGAGGCTTACCATGAAGCTTCCAACACTTTTCCTTGAGTGACCGGGCTTTTTGCAATGATCACACCAAGGTCTCCTCCGCTGGAAGAGGGAGATGATTGGTGCGTCACTAAGGCGAGATCCTTCAGAGTTGAATCCGTTTCATCAAGCAAACATCACACTTCGTCGACTTTCTTCCTTCTTGACCATGGAAAAGGCCTCTCGAAGGAGGGAAATGGAGAAATAGCCAAGACCACGCCGCGAACCTCATCCACTCCTTGTTTAGGCCGTGTAGAAATTGAAATAGCCTTCTTTGAGTGACAATTTGTCGATAAAGGCAGCATCTCTTGAAGCGCCCAATCATCTTTGTGCATACAAATCTAATTATCGCAAAAAAAGAGCGGTAAGCGTATTGTAGTAGAGTGGACGGGCATGGTGCCTTGCTTAAGAGTGGTCGCTTGATTTTCAACATGATATAATTCGGCAATATTATCATTCTTTGGAGTAGGTTTCGCATGACGATACTCAGATTTCAAAGATTTGTGTTATAAAGGAGAAAATTTCGCTTATACTTGGGGTCATGGAATTAAGGAGCCAAGTCATAACGACCATTGTCACGCATCCACTTAGCAAAAACGATTGTCGCACACAGCAGTCGCTTGATTTCACGATAACATAGCCCAATCTATCTCTTCCCAAGAGAAAAATCTTAACCGATTGGGACCACTCTAGAAAATTGTTGCCATTTAATCTACGGCGGTGATATTCGGACAGACGCAGTGCGATTGAGCATCAGAACAGAAAAATTTTCTAGATTTGAGGTAATCTCGGCGTAGGAGAAGGATATGTAGAAGAAGAAGTTTCGACATGGTCTAGGGTGGAAAGGAATCGTAACCTAAGCTGATACCATGTAGAAAATAGAGTAATTCTCCGTATTTTTCTGTATTTTATTAACTAAAGAACTGAATTTAAATAGAGAAAAGAGTCATAACCTAATTGGGAAAATAATTCCCTTATTCTAATAAACTACTAAAAGATAAGATAAAATAATCCTAGAATATCTCAAATGATTTATTATAAGATTTATCTACATAAATAAGATTTATCTATCTGTAGAAAACATTTAATATATTTCTATAATTCCTACAAAAAGCCTCAGTGGACTCTGGAGCGCACTCTGCAAAAACCATACTACATCCCCAATTCCCATTCCCTCTAGTTGTTGCTTTCTTTCCTCTATGACTCATTGTTTTGGTATATAAGAAAACCAAACTGGGTCATTATTATGATCCTTTTGTGGGAATATATACATGCTTCGCTACCATGTCTTGTTCTTAATCTCTACTTTCTTAGGTTTACATGTGACAAAGTTAATCTATTTATTCTATTAAATCTTTGCAGATTCTGTTGTAGAATCAGTGTAGAGGATGGTCGATTTCGAGGCTTTCTTGCTCAAGTTTTCTTAGTAAGCCATGGCTTTCGGATGGATGCACTATGATTTTATCTTCCTATTGGCGCATTTATGCCAAGTAATACTTTTCGTAAATGTGTTAAGGTGACTATTGGTTATATGTCGGTTTGTCAGTGCATAGACTTATATTCTACTTCATTATTTGATGACATAATTACCATATTACAGTGGTGAAGTATTACGAATCAAAGGCCACTGACTCGAGTTTTTCGTGGAATGTTCGACACTAGACGGGGACAACATTATTCTTTGGTAAAATTAATTTTCTTTCTCAACCAATAATCTCTCATTCCTTCCCAAATAAAGAGAAATGAAATTTGTAGTTGTTCTTTCCTCATCTCAAAGTGTGTAGCAGCCCGATAGATGTTCCTCAAATCAAATATGGTCGCCTTGTGGACAAAGCGACTAATACAACCGCTTGGCATTGGTTAAATGTCTCAAGCCCCATTTTTAAATGTTCAGAGAAGGTTTATTTTGCTTGCTTTTGTTTCATCCGATTACGCATTTCCTTTATACCAAGGTTGTTCTTTTAATGTTTACATCGATGGTGCAGTTACGTCTCTGCTTTCACATCTTGATTTGGTATCATGCAAATTCCGTGAAAGATGTTTCGATTGCTTGACTAAAGGTATTGCAAACTAGTTTGGCTCAATCTTTGTTATTTTTGTATCTTAACATGCTTTGATAACAACATTAAGTAGTATATATTTCTTTTTTCCTTTTTACAATATTTTATTATTGTGATAGCTGATGATGGCAACTACTGGAAAAAGTTCAACAAAAACTTAAAAGCTTGACATAGAAAACTTCACTAAACCTCTTTGAAAGCCATAAAGGAAAAGATAAAAACATGATTTTATGTTCGCAATAATTACCCTTATTCGAACGCATAGTTCTATCTTACATTTATCCCCCGAGTCTGAGTGACATAGATCATCTTTTCATGTTCTATTGCATATCTCAGGCATGTTTGGTTACATGATATTTGATTTGAACCACTTGCTTTCTTACTCTCAATGACTTGAACTAAATGTTATTTGTTAATTTGGTCGATCCACATGATGGTTGTGTATATGTATGTTAGTTAAGTCATTCATGAACTAAATGGCTTGAACTAAATGTTATTTGATCTTGTGCACTGCAGAGGTCTACTCTCTCTGTTGCAAGCGCAGATAATATGGTCTATGCGACTTGCCTTGTCAATTGCACTATATCTCTGGATTGATAATATGATGAGGCCCATTTATGCAAAGCTAATACCTTGTGATTTGGGAGCTCCTAACAAAAAAATTAGACAACCACTCAAGCGCTGTGCCCTTGGAACATTAGGCGAGTAATGATTTCCCATTGGGTTAGTTGTTGATAAGTTATTTTTATTCTCGCAGTATGGTAGCCTGTGATACCACCTAGCTCATTTATTGTTTCTATTAATTCATGATAGATGAACATTAGGTGCTCTCTTTCTATAGTGCCCCAATAGAGGTTTGGTTTTATTTAGTTAATTAAGCGCCGTGTTTTTCAAGTCATCGTAGATTGAGTGAAACTTGGCTACATTTTCAAGGCAGTGACCTTTTTACAAATGTTCAGCTCAATGGTTTTAGTCATGCCACTTGCTCAATTTTTAGAATATGTTCTTCATTCTTTTAGCTAGATTAAAATGTTGAGGTAGTGTTGCATGAAGAAAGATATTTAGTTGGGTAAGGAAAGGTTGTCACCTCACTATTTACTTGATTCTCGACTCAAGATACCTTTCCACTGTGTCCATATTCTTGTGCTTGTTAAATGTTAACTTTGACTTGGGATCTAGTATCAAACAAGTATGATACCCGTAATATTCAAAGGTGTCCCTTAAGTGCTGGATAGAATCTTATTTTCGCAGTTCTCCGTTCCTTTTATATATTATGTTCTCTTTATTTTATTTCCCTCTGTTTTATAATATTAAATGCATGTGTCTTTTCTTCATTGCTCCGTAGTTGTTATAATTGTTGTTTCATCGTGTGAATTTTATCAAAGTTTCGAATTTCTAGAGTTATTGCATTGTTTTTGTTTGTCTATACATTATAGCAAGAAACCTATTTTTTTGCATATTAATACTCTAGCCTTCTTGTTTATTGTTTTATTTTTCACATGTATTGCAGAAACAACATATTGAGTTTTTGCTTTACTTGATTGTTTTTCTGACTTTTTAATATTTATGTGTTGTAGTATCCATGGGCAGTATCCATTTGTTGCATAAACGTTTATGCTTTGTGGTCTCATGAACTTTTGGTTTTTTTTTTTGTTTAAGCTTATTTTTAAAGCTAACTTATATTTTGGGTTGAATGTAAGGATGGTGGGTAACCAGGAGAATCGTTTAGAGATTTAAAGGATGACAATCTGAGAAGTGGGGAAGGAGATGCAAAACTAGAAAATTTACTTGGTAAATAGGCGAGCAGAAAAGAAGCCACGACCCATTGAAGCAGTCAAATTTGCATTTTGTTTTAGGACTATGTTAAAATTCTTGTTGAATATTGTTTGCTGTCGATTTTTTTTTTTGGTTTAAATGTTATGAGCTGAAAAATGTTTAATTTTACTGTTTTTCCCTTAAATTTTATTATAATATTTTAATCCTATTTTTTTATAATATTTTATATTTTTTATTTTTTGTGACTTTTAGCGGCGTTTGTGTGAAAAGCGCCGCTAAAGGTCACGCTTTTTAGCGGCGTTTGTAGATAAAGCGTCACTAAAGGTCATGTTCTTTAGCGACGCTTGAGGGAAAAGCGCCACTAAAGGTCATGTTCTTTAGCGCCGTTTGTTGGAAAAGCGCCGCTAAAGAACATGATCTTTAACGGCGTTTGTGGAAAAAGCGCCGCTAAAGAACATGATCTTTAGCTGCGTTAGGGTGAAAAGCGCCGCTAAAGGTCATGTTCTTTAGCGGCGTTTGTGTGAAAAGCGTTGCTAAAGGTCATGTTCTTTAGCGGCGCTTTTTTCAATAAACGCCGCAAAATTTAGCGGCATTATTTATAGCGGCATTTTTTGCGGCGCTTGTAAAAATGCCGCTAAAGGCCTAAAAAAATGCCACTAAAAGTCTTTTTTGCTGTAGTGTATCGAGAAATAATGATGTGTTGTATATTGTGTAAATGTGATATTCAATGTAGGGCTGCATGTCAATGGTTATGAGTAAGTGACTCATGATGTGTTGGAATAAATGTGGTAAGGGATAGAAAGAGTAAGCATAGTTGTACATTATATGTTAGTATAATGCTAATTGTTGTTTAGCTTATACTATGTTGCTTGTTTATGTGTAAACTTACTAAGCTCAAAGCTTACTCTCTTTCTTTTCCCTTGTCTTATAGAGTAAAGTGTTGAATCGAGAGACGAGGATCAATTGAAAGATCGCCCACACTATCTGCACACTCTGGTAAATTAGACTCAATGTTTTGTATATGGCATGTATAGGGGCTAGACAAGTTAGTGAATTTTGTTGTATATGGCTATGATGAGTTAGCCTTTGAATGGGTAATCTATTTTGTATTATGCCATAGTTGTTGGCTACTTTATTATATGAGAAGATGTAGTTATCTATGTGAGATTGTAAGATTTTGAGTTTATTATGGATGTTTCGTATGAGTGCATGATTGTGTATGCTAGATGGGTGAAAAGAACTTGGCAAATAGCTTTGTTCTCGTCCATATGGGTAGACACACGGGGGTGTGTCTAGGCCATGTGTGACACACGGTCAGTCCATGGGCATGTGACTTGGCCGTGTGTCCCCTGCATGTTAGTATTTGAAGTCAGAATAGACCACGGACTAGTCACATGGGCGTGTGCCTAGGGCATGTGGGATTAATCAGTGTTGGCCACGGGCTAGCCACACGGGCGTGTGTCTAGACTCTAGGCCGTGTTAAGGTGGTCAGTGTGCACCACGGGCGGAGAGCACGGGCATGTTCCCTAGCCGTGGGGCATTGGCAGAATGCTTGAGTTTTCATGCACGGGTAGTGACCATGGGCGTGTGTGACATACACGGGCGTGCCAAATCTTACACAGGCGTGTGAGCTTTGTATAGATGGAAAAATCTTAAGATCATAAGAGTTTTCGATATGGTCTCGAGAGCCCTCGTGTGGTTGAGAGAGGCCTCGTAAGTCAGGTCTGAGGTTGTTGTGATGGCCAAAGAGAGTGGTCACGTGGTGCCTAAGTGGCGATCTTGAGGGTTTTATTATGGTAACGCCTCGTGCCCGATTTCGGCGTTGAATACGGGTAAGGGGTGTTACATTTAATGGTATCAGAGCTATGGTTTAGTCGGTTCTAGGACTACCGTAGAGGGTGTAAGAGTCTAGCTATACGTGCCATAAGTGTACAATGATAGTGTGGTGGCTTCTAATGATTTTAAATCTTGTTTTATATAGAATATGGATTCCGATCCATTGACTGTTGATGTAGCAGCTAGTAATACACTGGCTCCTGCGCAAGGAACCATGCTAGGGGTCAAGGGGGAGGGGATCGGGAAGCCTTTCTCCAGATGATGAGCAATTGGTACTCGTATTATGTTCAAGCGAACCCTAATGCTCAACCTCCTCCACCTCCTCCTCCTATACCTCAGCCAATTCTTGTGGCTCCTCAAGGTATTGATGTAGTGAGGATATCAAAACCCCCGGTAGATAAGATTAGAAAACACGGGGCTGAGGAGTTTAGAGCTAAAGTTGATGATGACCTTGAGAGGGCAGAGTTCTGGTTAGAGAACTTGATGAAAGTATTCGATGAACTCTCTTATACTCCTGAAGAGAGCTTGAAGTGTGTCGTATCCTTGCTGAGGGACTCGGCATACCATTGGTGGAAGACGTTGACGTCAGTTGTCCCGAGAGAGCGAGTGACGTGGGACTTCTTTCTGGAAGAGTTCCGGAAGAAGTATATAAGCCAGAGGTTTACTGATCGGAAAAGGAAGGAATTCCTTGAGTTGAAGCAAGGAAGAATGTCAGTAGCGGATTATGAGCGTGAGTTTGTTAGGCTTAGCAAATATGCTCAAGAATGTGTGTCGTCAGAGACCATGTTGTGTAAGAGGTTTGAAGAAAGACTGAATGAGGACATCAAACTCCTAGTGGGTATATTGGAGTTGAAAGAATTTGTGGTGTTGGTTGAAAGGGCAAGTAAGGCCGAAGAGTTGAGTACAGAAAAGAGAAGGGCTATGAGTGAAGCCCGAGATGCTAGAAAGAGGCCGATGGGCAAGTCGTATCAAGCCCACTCGAAAAGGTCCAAGGAAGTGAGTCCTAGGACGACAACACCCGTGGGTTATTCGCATCGAGACTTGGGCAATACTCGCTCGGGTTCGAGAGTCCAAGCTACCTCGATTGAAAGTGTGGGCAATCCGGAGAGCAAACCGGAGTGTCCAAATTGTGGTAGATATCACACCGGAGAGTATTGGGGTAATAGTCAGAACTGTTATAAGTGTGGTTCCCCCGACCATTTTATTCGAAATTGCCCCGAGAGGATTGATAAGGAAGAGAAGCAAGAGATGAGATCCAATTATGTGTCTGCAAGGGGTAGACCACCAAAGAACCCGAGAGGCGAGAATAGTGGTAGAGGTGCATCTAAAGACTCTACCGTGAGACCGGAGGGTCGGGCACCTACGAGGACGTATGCCATTCGCGCTCGCGAAGAGGCATCCTCCCCTGATGTAATAACGGGTACTTTTTCTCTCTTTAACACCCTTGTTATTGCTTTAATAGATCCAGGGTCTACTCATTCTTATATTTGCATGAGATTGGTATCTAGTTTGAGTATGACTGTTGAGTCTACGAACTTTGTGGTTAAGGTGTCAAACCCGTTAGGTAAGCATGTGTTAGTGGACAAGGTGTGTAAGAATTGTCCTATGATGATTGAGAGTCATTGCTTTCCGGCAAACCTAATGTTGTTGCCATTTGATGAGTTTGATTTAATCCTAGGCATGGATTGGTTGACTACCCATAGTGTCTTAGTGAACTGTGGTAATAAGTCTATTGATTTGAAATGTGAGAGTGGAGATGTGGTTCGGGTTGAATCAGGTGGATCAGATAGTCTACCAGTGATGATTTCTTCCTTAGTGGCTGATAAATGCTTGAGAAAAGAGTGTGAGCCCTATCTTGCTTTTGTGTTGAATACTCGAGAGGTTGGGGTAGAGTTCGAAGCAGTGCCAGTGGTTTGTGAGTATCCGGATGTATTCCCAGAAGAGTTACCCGGATTACCTCCAGTGAGAGAGGTTGAGTTTGGGATTGAGTTAATTCCGGGAATGAAACCTATCTCGATTGCTCCGTATAGGACGGCACCTTTAGAGTTGAAAGAACTGAAGGTTCAGTTGCAAGAGTTGACAGATAAAGGTTTTGCAAGAACGAGCTACTCACCGTGGGGTGCTCCAGTATTGTTTGTGAAGAAGAAAGATGGGTCTATGAGGTTGTGTATAGACTATAGATAGCTCAACAAAGTGATGGTTAAGAATAAGTATCCTTCACCAAGGATTGATGATCTTTTGATCAATCAAGAGAGCTACTGATGTTCTCCAAGATAGACACGAGGTCAGTTATTATCGATTGAGAGTGAAAGAGCGGGATGTGTTGAAAAGCGCATTTTGAACAAGGTATGGCCATTTTGAGTGTTTGGTTATGCCGTTTGGTTTGACGAATGCACCGGCGATTTTTATGGATCTGATGAACCGTGTTTTCAGACCATATGTGGACAAGTTTGTAGTTGTCTTCATTGACGACATATTGATCTATTCTCGGGATGAGAACGATCATGAAGAACATTTGAGGATTGTCTTGCAAACTTTAAGAGATAAGCAGTTGTACGCTAAGTTTAGCAAAAGTGAGTTTTGGCTCTGTGAGGTCGGATTCCTAGGACACATTGTGTCGGGTGATGGTGTTAGAGTTTACCTGAGTAAGATATCGGCTGTTGTGGATTGGAAACCGCCGAGGAACGTGTCAGAAATCAGAAGTTTCTTGGGATTAGCAGGATATTACAGACGTTTCGTAAAAGGGTTCTCTATGATTGCTACCCCGATGACGAAACTATTAGACAAAGATGTCAAGTTTGAATGGACTGAGACATGTCAACAGAGTTTCGAGAGACTGAAGACATTATTGACTGAGGCACCAGTTTTGGTTCAACCAAAATCGGGAAAAGAGTTCGTGGTTTACAAAGACGCGTCGTTTAATGGTCTCGGTTGTGTGCTGATGCAAGAGGGTAAGGTAGTCGCTTACGCCTCAAGACAGTTGAAACCGCACGAGAAGAATTATTCGACTCATGATTTAGAGTTGGCTGCGATTGTTTTTGCGTTAAAGATTTGGCAACATTACTTATATGGTGAGAAGTGCCGAATCTTTACGGATCACAAGAGTTTGAGATATTTGATGGATCAGAAGGATCTAAATTTGCGACAGAGACGGTGGCTTGAGTTGTTGAAAGACTATGAGTTAGTCATTGATTACCACCCGGGAAAAGCGAATGTGGTTGCGGATGCCCTGAGTAGGAAATCCTTGTATGCTCTAAAAGTTATGAGGGCGAGTTTAGCATTGTCGATGATGGTGCTATTCGGGCAGAGTTACGAGTTAAGCCACTATTTGTTCAATGAGATATGCGAGGCTCGGAGAAATGATAGTGAGATGCTAGCTAAGAGAGCTAAGTGTGGATCGAAAGTGATTCCGGTCTTGAGTGGGCTCGAATGGTTGTTTTTCTTTGTCGTGACAGAACTTGTGTACCTAGAGATGAGGAGCTAATCCAAAAGGTTTTGCATGAGGCCCACGGTGGATGTTTGTCAATTACATCCAAGGCGATGAAAATGTATAATGACTTGAAGAAGTCTTATTGGTGGTCGGGTATGAAAAGAGATATTTCAGAGTCGTGACAAAGTGTCCGATTTGTCAACAAGTGAAAGCTGAGCATCAAGTGCCTTCGGGATTACTTCAGCCAGTGATGGTACTCGAATGGAAGTGGGATCGGGTTACCATGGATTTTGTGACGGGGTTGCCGATGACTCCGAAAAAGAGAGATGCTGTGTGGGTGGTTGTGGATAGACTAATGAAGTCGGCTCACTTTATTCTAGTACGTGTTGATTATTCACTGGATAAGTTAGCTGAGTTGTATGTTGCAGAGATAGTGAGGTTACATGGTGTACCGATGTCTATAATATCGGATAGGGATCCGAGGTTCACTTCGAGGTTTTGGAAGAGGTTGCAAGAGGCTTTGGGAACAAAGTTGAATTTCGATCATCGCGTTCCATCCACAAACCGATGGTCAGTCTGAAAGAGTGATTCAAGTTCTCGAAGATATGCTTCGATGCTGTGTGTTAGAATTCGAGGGTAGTTGGGAGAGATATCTACCTTTAGTTGAATTTGCTTACAACAACAGTTATCAATTGAGTATACAGATGGCACCGTATGAGGCCTTGTATGGTCGTAAGTGCCAGAATCCTTTGTATTGGACCGAGCTTAGTGAGAAGCGGATCCATGGGGTCGATCTAGTAAAAGAGACTGAGGAGAAAGTGAAAATAATCCGTAATAGTCTAAAAGTTGCTTCGGACCGACAGAAGTCGTACACGGATCTGAAAAGAAAAGAAATTGAGTTTGAAGTGGGCGACAAAGTGTTTTTAAAAGTGTCTCCATGGAAGAAGATTATGAGATTTGGACGAAAAGAAAAATTGAGTCCAAGATGCATAGGGTCGTATGAGATTACAGATAGAGTTGGACCAGTAGCATACCGGTTAGCTTTGCCGGTAGAGTTGGAAAAGATTCATAATGTGTTTCATGTGTCGATGTTGCGACGGTATCGCTCCGATCCTTCACATGTGATTCCTCCAACGGAAATTGAGATAAGACCGGATATGTCTTATGATGAAGAGCCGATTAAGATCTTGGCCCGAGAAGTGAAACAGTTGAGAAATAAGAGCATAGCACTAGTGAAAGTGTTATGGCAGAAACACGGTGTGGAAGAGGCTACGTGGAAAACGGAAGAAGCTATGAGAGAGCAGCATCCAGCCTCGTTTTTTATATTCTTTGTATTTTTGAAGTCCTTGTAGCATGAATAAGCTATTTTTAGCTATTTGATGAGCTATGATGGATGTTCAAAAATGTGGCCATGTATGACATGCATGTATTTTGATGTTTTATGGAAGATTATGAAAGCTTGATGTAGTAGAAACATCTTTTGCTAAATGAGTTTCCAAAGAAAATGCATGTAGGGACTAGTTTGTAAAAATCTTGAGTTTGGTCATACATGTGTATTGTGATGAGAATTGATGATTGCTTTAGTTGAGTAAGTGGTTCGGCTAAGCATGAAAGGCTAGAAAGTTGAATAAAAATCACTTTACGAGCCTTGGGGGCAATTGTGTAATTATGAGAAAGATTAGGGGCAAAAGAGTATTTTTTGCCAAAGTATGTGATGTGAGTCAATTTGGTCAATGTGTATATTGAATAAGCTGATTTATTCATTATAGATCAAGAAAGACGAAGCCCGGATCGAAACCGAGGCAAGAGCAAAGTGGTGGACTAAATTGCACGTTTCTATACTTTTGAGTATCGAGGTAAGTCTATGCATAAACAATGCATTCATACTTACAATTTGTTAATGCTAGATAGTGTATAGCATGGTTGAGAATGATTGAGAACCTATGTGGTTCAAGTGAAATGGATGGATGAATGATTAAGTAAGTAGATTTGTGAATGTGTTGTGATAATGCTAAATGGTGGGCTAAGTGCGATACCATCCTAATGCATATTGACGATGAGCTGGTATGTGCGATGCTATCGTTAGGTATATTATTTAGTGGGCTATGTGCAAAACCACTATGAATACCTTGTTGGTAGGCTAAGTGCGATACTACCCTATCAATTGATTGTGGTGGGCTAAGTGCGAAACCACAAGACATTAGCTGTGTAGATTAGCTGTGTGAATTAGCTATGTGGATTAGCTATATGGATGTATTATCGAGAAATAATGATGTGTTGTATATTGTGTAAATGTGATATTGAATGCAGGGGTGCATCTCAATGGTTATGAGTAAGTCACTAATGATGTGTTGGAATAAATGTGGTAAGGGATAGAAAGAGTAAGCATAGTTGTACATTATATGTTAGTATAATGCTAATTATTGATTAGCTTATACTATGTTGCTTAATTGTTTATGTGTAAACTTACTAAGCTCAAAGCTTACTCTCTTTCTTTTCCCTTGTCTTATAGAGTAAAGTGTTGAATCGAGAGACGAGGATCAATTGGAAGATCGCCCACACTATCAGCACACTCTGGTACATTAGACTCAATGTTTTGTAAATGGCATGTATAGGGGCTAGACAAGTTAGTGAATTTTGTTGTATATGGCTATGATGAGTTAGCCTTTGAATGGGTAATCTATTTTGTATTATGCCATAGTTGTTGGCTAGTTTATTATATGAGAAGATGTAGTTATCTATGTGAGATTGTAAGATTTTGAGTTGGTTATGGATGTGTAGTATGAGTGCATGATTGTGTATGCTAGATGGGTGAAAAGAACTTGGCAAATAGCTTTGTTCTCGTCCATGTGGGTAGACACACGGGCGTGTGTCTAGGCCATGTTTGACACACAGTCAGTCCATGGGCGTGTGTCCCCTGCATTTTAGTATTTGAAGTCAGAATAGACCACGGACTAGTCACACGGGCGTGTGGGATTAATCAGTGTTGGCCACGGGCTAGCCACACGGGCGTGTGTCTAGACTCTAGGCCGTGTTAAGGTGGTCAGTGTGCACCATGAGCGGAGAGCACGGGCGTGTTCCCTAGCCGTGGGGCATTGGCAGAATGCTTGAGTTTTCATGCACGGGTAGTGACCATGGGCATGTGTGACATACACGGGCGTGCCAAATCTTACACGGGCGTGTGAGCCCTGTATAGATGGAAAAATCTTAAGATCATAAGAGTTTTCGATATGGTCTCGAGAGCCCTCGTGTGGTTGAAAGAGGCCTCGTAAGTCGGGTCTGAGGTTGTTGTGCTGGCCAAAGAGAGTGGTCACGTGGTGCCTAAGTGGTGATCTTGAGGGTTTTATTACGGTAACGCCTCGTGCCCAGTTCTGGCGTTGAATACGGGTAAGGGGTGTTACAAAAGTATTTACCTTGGGTTGAAATTACTTATAATAGTTGACAGTCAAGTACAAAATTTTACTGTACAAGGCTTTATATGGCCATAAATGCAAAACTCTGGTGTTTTGGACGGAGTTCAGTGAGAAAGGATACTTGCAGTAGGTTTGATTCTTTGAGACCGAAGAAAGATGAAAATGATCTGAAACAGTTTAAAAGCAGTATTTAATCGTCAGGAATCTGATATGGATCTAAAATGAAAAGAAATAGAGTTTCTGATAGTTACAAGGTATTTTTAACAATTTGCCATGAAAGAAAGTTATTCAGATTAGCTGTTCAGGCAAAATTAAAGCTGCGGCTTACTGAGTTATATGATATCATTGAAAAGAATTAGACTTGTTGCGTACTGATTAGTATTATTATCAGAGTTCTACAGAGTCCATAATGTTTTTATGAGTATATGTGTTACGACAGTATCGATCAGACCCATTATCTGTTATCTCTCTGATAGAGATTAAAATTCAGCCTGACACGACTTATAGTGAAAAATTGATTAAAATTCTGGCACTAGAAGAGGAAAACTGACAAATAAAAATGTAGCTTTAGTAAAAGTTTCTGACAGTGACATGATATAGAGGGAGCTACATGAGCTACCTAGGAACTGGAGGAAAATATGAGAGAGAGTAATGCCTGAATCTTATTACTGGTAAAATTTTCGATGACAAAAAAATCTTAAGGGGAAGAGTTGTAACAGCCCAATTTCGGTGAAATCGAAAAAGTGGTCTGGGGACCACAAATCCAAGCCAAAAAATAAAATTTATTTTTATTTTATTATATGATCCATAGTATACTAGAAGTGTCGTGTGAAAATTATGAAAAGAAAATTTTACCGATTATGTGCTTAAATTACGAGAAAGACTAAATCGCATAAAATGCGAAAGTTTAATTCTTGTAGCTATAAGGATCAAATAGCTGTGGAATTCAAAACTAAAGGTCCTTATATGGTAATTAGACCATTAATAAAAAGTTATCAAAGTATAAAAATTGGGTCAAGGATGTATATGCTGGAAATTTGAAATTGATGGTAGAAAATGAAAGATTGATGATAGATAAACAACTTTTACAAAGTGATTTTTCATGAAAACCTGATTTAGGGACTAAAATGAAAATTGGTGAAAATCCATGGAAAATGCTGAAATTTGTGAAATGTATGTGCTGTAAAAGTTGTATGTATATTTCGGCTAGGCTTGGGTAGAGGGTCGGATTTCATGAATTTCATTTTCCGAGCCTAGGGACAAAATGGTAATTAATGGAAAAGTTAGAGGCAAAATGGTAATTTTGCCTAGGATAAAAATTAAGTCGAAATAAGTGTAAAATGTGATAAATTGACATTAAATTTACTCGTATAGATCCAGATAGACCAAATTCAGAGTTAGAACGAGGAAAATGTCGGATTAGTGGATCTATGTACACGAACATTTGTCGAGGTAAGTTCGTGTAACTAAATTGTATATGTTTTTATGCTTGATTTAAATGTTGTGTTTGTGAATTTTATCAATGTCATAAATATGTGAAATGATCACCTACTCGATATAGCACGATAAATGAAAATGCCCGATAAAATGGTAAATGAATAAAATGTTACTCGTATGCTTGACATGAATGTGGAATGTGTTTTACTTGAATTACATAAATGTTACGAAGGTATGAAATAATCAAATGCTCGGCCATGCTTGAAAAGTGTTTAAATCCCGGTTGAATAGATGGAAAATCGATGGATATGTGATTTCCCGAAACAAAAGAGGTCCTGCATTTGTTGCAGATAGGATTTAGCTCGGATGAGTAATCCTTCGACCTCAATTCTGATAGGATTTAGCCCGGACGGGTAATCCAGATCAACTCTTTAGAGCATATGACATGGAAAGGATTTAGCCTGGACTGGTAATCTTGTTGTATACATGTGTAGCTCGAGAGTGTACTCTCTGAAAATTGTACCTTATGGGTAGCATTGGACACGAATTGATGGATTCTGATTCATACACCTCGAGTGTACTACCTGTGCATCGATCGGTATTTCGAATAATTTCAACAGGTAAAGCTCTGGAATGGGCAAATATGAATTTAAGACAAATTGACATGGAATGATATATATATATATGATATGAAATATAACATGAAAAAGGATATTACATGACATACAAGGAAATGATGGTTTATGACTAGTGATGTATGAAAATATGAAAAGATGATAATTGTACATGGAAATTATTTGATGAGAATGTTCATTCTTGATTATGGACTTGTACACCTAGAGTGTACTAATCGTGACTTTGATATTCTGAGTAATATGTGTAAAGTTCTTATGCGAAATGATCTGAATTTGAAATGAACTATTATGAAATTATACTCGAAATAATGAGATGAATCATGTATGTTGAATGAATACATGATGTGGAAAGCATATGTGCTTGGAAACTTGATTATTGTTGAGCCCATACATATCTTGATGTTACTATGGAATATATGACTAACAAGGCCAATGAGGATGTGTTTAGGGCTTGAGATCAAAGTGGTTGAATATGTCTTACTTAGTTACCTCAAATAGGATGTATGGTAAGTTAAGTACCATGTTATACGAACTTACTAAGAATTTTATGCTTACCCCGTTTTATTTTCCCCTGTTTCAGAGTAAATCGGAAGCTCGTTGGATTGGAAGCCTGGCAGAGATCACTCACCCTATCCATCGGGCCATGTCGGTATAGTATGGTAATTCAATTATAGTTGTAATGGCATGTATAAGATATGTTGGCCATATTGGCATGTAAATGTAAGTGATGCTTGTAACCTAGCCATTGGAATGGCTAGTGATGATTATGTTTTGGTACATGCATATATGTATTTAAGTTCATGTTATGGTGATAACATAGGTACTATATATTGTTTGATTAAGAAAGGGGAAACAAATATGCTTATTAAAGAGTAAGATTATAAACATGAATGCTTGTGATGATATATCATGTTGAATGATAGAGTTTGCTCATCTTGAATGCTTGAAACGGTTGGTATTTGTATGTGTGATTCAAGTGCAAGTCTTGGGTGAAATTTTGGGTGAGAAATAAAGCTAGAAATGGCTTTATTTTGTCCACACGGGCAGACACACGGGTGTGTGTCTAGACCGTGTGTGACATACGACCTGGTAACACGAGCATGTAGTTAGGCCGTGTATCCCTTGCAACTTAAATTCGAGAAACAGAATCCTCAGAATTGAGCAGACGGGCAGAGACACGGGCGTGTGTCTCAGCCGTGTGGGAGACACGGGCTTGAACATGGGCGTGTGTCTTAGCCGTGTGAAACCTACACCTAATTCGAATTTAATTAATTAACCACACGGGCATGTGGCACAAGTTAGAGAGCTACCTAGTTTTTAACACGGCCTGCAGCACGGGCGTGTCCCAGGGTCACACGGGCGTGTCCCTTGGACCACACTGGTGTGTGAGCCCTATACCTTTGAAAATTTTAGAATTTCGCGAAAAATTCCCTGAGTTCCCGATTTAGTCCCGACTTGATTCTAATACTCGTATTGGGCCTCGAGGGTCCATTTAAGGGACATTATGAATGACCTTGGTGAATGAACAGTAACTTGCCTGAGTTAATCGATAAATGTTCTAAATGTTTCTGTAACGCTTTGAAACCCTGTTCCAGCGACGGATACGGGTAAGGGTGTTACAGTATAGCTACGGTGACCATAGATATTGTTCCCACGAAGACTCAAAGTACTAGTAATTACTGTCTTTCTATTATTTAACTAAAAAATTAAAGTGATTAATTAAAATTAAAGTTAACTAAATTAATTAACTAAAGAACACGAAAAAGAACAAATCATGAAAACAAACGATTAACAACCAAGAAGCGAAACAATACCCAGGAAAGGATCCACCTAGATTTCATCTGTCATTATCAATCTGAATTAAACAATTTCTTCACTTAGTATCTTGATCCGTAGAAATCTCTAAATTATGCTAATATCTCTTTCGAGAGTAAGAGCAACTAACCCTAAGTTGATTAATTGAAATTTCTTTCTAATTAAAACCCCTATTGTCCCATTAACTCGATCTATGGATCCCCCTATTAGATTTGACTCTAATACTCTTAAACAGGGACTTTTCCTCCTCTATTCAAGCACATCAAACATGGATTAATAGTTCAGAAATATTAAACCAAGAATTAAGCACACAAAATTGAGAACAAGATCCAAGTATTTATTGCGTAAAACAAAAATCAAAAGACAGAATTCATCATAGGGTTCATCTCCCCTAGGTATTTAAAAAATTAGTTCATAATCGCAAATAAAAACATCTTAAATACAGTATAACCGCAATAAATAAAGAAACTCATAATAAACTTCAAAGAAATCAAAAGGAGATCTTCAATCTTGATGAAAATCTGCTTCAGAGTCGGTTTCAATGGTGTTTTCCGAGTTGTTTTCTTCAATATTCTATGATGACTTACTCCCCTCTTCTTATATTTGGTATATATAGGTCTTAGAATGCCCGAAAAACCTAAAAACTATGTTTTTCCGCATTTCCAAAGTGCAGTTCACGAAATCCACACGGTCTGGTACATGGCCATGCGACAGCCCGTGTGACTCACACGATCGTGTGCCCAGCCTATGTGGTAGGGTCCAGCTCGTATGGCTCTTGAAACTTGCTCCGATTTCTTGATTTTTGCTAGTTTTTCGCTGTTTTTGCTTCTAAATGCCCCCTTAAGTATAGAAACATGATTTTAAAGGACTAGGAGCGTAAAAGTCACCATTTTACATCGAATAATCATCCAAAAACACTTTAAGAACGGGATTAAAACATGTTACTTTTATCACTTATCAAATATCCCTACACTTAAGCGTTTGCTTGTCCTCGAGCAAAATCCTCAACCCACATTCAAGTTAACTTTTTCAATTTATCATTTTCATCAGTAATGTTTCAAGATAATTTGCAAACAATCATGCATTGGAAATTCAACCAAAAGGGTACTAAAGATTCAAGCAGTCCAAGCTAAAAATTTTAAAGTACAAAAGCATAGGTGTCTCCCCTTATCGAAATAATTACCTTAAATTCGAAATCAATAAGAATTGACATCCTCACAGAGATTCACTCAAGCACTCAAAGTGTTTAAGGTTCATGAAATATGCATTTAATAGTCAAATGAGAAATGTCATTACCATAAGCTTGCTTGAAAATCAAATCTCCACCACTAGAAAATGAGATGACACACCAATCAAGAGGTCTTTAAAATATTGTAATGGGGCTTAGGTTAAGGGTATGGAAAAGGCCAGAAAAGCTGATTATAATCGAGACCGAATTAATAAGTTACCAAACTAGAAAACAATCAGTTGCTGAATCAAGAGAAATTACAAACTAGCTATTCAAGGTCACTCAAATATTTTTTTTCATTTTTGTTTTGTATTTATTTTTTTTTATTTTTTTTCTCTTCTCTTTTTAGAACAAAAATAAAATTCAGTAATTCACAAAAAAAGAAAAGAAACATAGTTAGACAACTAACCAAATCAAATCTCGACAAAAAGGGAGTCAATAAAAAAGATTGTTTTACAACATATATATGGGTCACGGGTTCATAAAAAATGGGTTAGAGAAAAAAATGTGTTAGGATCAACGGGGTTTATTAAGGGTTAATTCAATAGGTGAGCTTTTTATAGGTTATTTGGGTTAAATCCTAAGTGCCTCTATCATCTCAGTGTACCAAATTAATAATTTCGTCTCGACATGCATAATCGAAGCAAGTTCTAGAATAACAAATCAAGTTGACACACTCATAACCAATAATAAATGTGTAACAACTTGAACTTGGGCCTAGTCGGAACAATGATTTTTGGGACTACAAATCCGACGAGGAAAAATTTAATTTTATTATATTTTTATGGTCTACAATTTCACAGAATGATTTCGTGAAAATTTAGTTCGAAAATTTCGACGTTTGGGCACTCAATTTAGTCAAAAGGACTAAATTATAAAAAGTGTAAAAGTTGAGTTCTACATGTTAGAGGTGCCCAATTGTTATGAAATTTTACATTGGAGGTCCTTAAATGGTAATTAGACCATTGGTTAATTTTTTGGACAAAAAAGGACATGAAATAGGTGAAAGAGAATATTTTTAAGTTAGGGGCATTTTGGTCATTTAGTAATTAAATGATTAAATAAAAAAAATTAAAAGCCAATTTTTGTCCATCTTCAACCCATGGCTGAATTTCACAAGGGGAAACCATGGCTAGGGTTTTTCAAGCTTCCAAGCTCGATTGTAAGCCCGTTCTAGCCCCGGTTTTAATGATTTTTATGTTTTTGAAATCCTCGTAACAAGATCTATCTATTTCTACCACTAATTTGAGAAATGGTTAAAGTCTAGGGTTTTGACTCATGATGAATATGTGTGTATTTTTGTGTTTAATGGTAGAAAATGCATGTTTATGGTTAGAGAAATGACTTTTACTAAGTGATTTTCAGTGAAAATACCTAAAAGGACTAATTTATAAAAGTTATAAAATATGTCATAAAAGTGTGTTTTAATGGAAATTGTGGGCTGTTATAGTTATGAAAATGGTTCGACTAGGCCTAAAATACAAGGAAATTGAATAAAAATCATTTTACGAGCCTAGGGGTAAAAGTGTAAATATGACAAAGTTTAGTGGCAAAAATGTAATTTTGCCATAATATGATTTTTGAACTGAATTGAGTAGTATAATAACTTAATAAGTCAAATGTGATATTTTAGATAAAGAAAAAATGAGTTTCGGACTTAGAACAGGGGAAAGACGAATATTGGACAACTAGGTCCCTTTCGCCATTTTAAGTCGAGGTAAGTTCGTATGGTAAACATTAATGTTTATTTGTTAGATTGACGAATAATTTATGAAATTACTCGTATTATTTGTTGAATATTGGAAACTAATGTTTGAACAAGTAAACGAGGTTGAACTATTACATTCGGTGCTAAATGATAATTTGTGGAAAAGACCATGGGCGAACCATGGCATAGTGTGACAATGTGAAAACTATGTGAAATTGTGACAAGTGAATCCGGGTGCTGGTCTAGTACGTCCTACCAGTGGCTGGGTATTTCGGTATGTTGCGGATACCTAACAGCTTGTGTGAGCAGCACTGAGTAGTTACGTATGACCGACAGCTTGTGTGAGCAAACCCGAGAATGTAAATGTGAATAGCTCGAGAATGAGCCTATGTGTGTTATGTGATTATGTGATGTCCGAGTGCTGGTCTTGTATGTCTACCAGTGGCTAGGCAGTCCTGCATATGTTGCGGATACCTGACAGCTTGTGTGAGCAACACTGTGTAGCTATGTCTGACTGGCAGCTTGTGTAAGCAGACCCGTGAATGTTAAGTGATTCGGGTGCTGGTCTTATAAGTTCTACCAGTGGCTGGGTAATCCGTCATGTGTTGCGGATACCTGATAGCTTGTGTGAGCAACACTGAGTAGTTACGTATGACCGGCAGCTTGTGTGAGCAGACCCGAGAATGTAAATGAGAATAGCTCGAGAACGAGCATATATGTGAAATGTGATAAGAGGTAGCTTTGGCTACATATATGTGGCACGTATGTGCAAGCGTTCCGAGTATCCGTTAATATTCCGATGTGTTCAACGGGAAAATGAATAAAGTGTAAATGAATGTGAATATGTGACGATCAAGTGCAGGTATATGTATGTATACACTCATGAGCAATGTGCTTGGTATGTGATCGAATTTTGGTAAGAATGTAAACGAGTAAGTTATACCTATGAGAATGACCTTGTGATTATAAGTCCATGCTTATGATGTATGAATATGTGGTAAATGTGATTGACGATCATGTGTGAGGCTTTTAGGCCAAATTAAATTAAGAAATGATATGTTGAAGTCTTTGTTGTTGATGTATAGGTTAAATTGGCCAATGAATGGCTTGTAAATACTTGATAATGACTAGTTATTGGAATGGCTAACCATGGATATACTTTGGTGTTATATGTGTGTAAATGAAAATTAATATAAAGGAAACATGAAAGAGTAAAATTAGCAATAAAATAGTTTGGATAGCAGCAGTTGTGTGCCTTTGAAAAATCACAAAAAAATGGTAGAAATTGAATTAGAGGTTTAATGAGATATGAAATTAAAGCTTATTTAGTCTATTTCTACATAAAAGAAACAGAATAAGCAAAAGAATTTCATATGGTGAGATATTTTGATTTTAGTGAGACAGGGTCAGAATGATTTTGGAATCTCCTGTTCTGACTTGGGAAATTCATTAAAACTTTTAAAAAAAATAATGGGATAAAATTTATATTCTTGAATTTCTTAATGAGTCTATTTTTAAGATAAACAAACGGGAATGTCATTCGAGTTCTGTACAATGAGATAATTAATTTTTAGTAAAGAGGGGTCGGAACTGTCGGATAGCAAAACAGGGGAGACTTTAAAGAATAAACTGTACTGATTGGTTGAACCAAAAATTCTGGAAATTTTATTGTAATAAGATATGTGAGTCTAGTTTCAGGGAAAATTAGTGGATCTTAATTTGGAGTTCCGTAACTCCAGATAAAAATAATTTAGTGACTATAACTCGAGTAAACAGCTCAAGATGAACATAAATGAATTGTGAAATTTTATGCAATAATGATGGTATTATCTTGAGAGCTTATAATGAGGATTTTTAAAAGCATGGTAATCAATTTTTTATTATTTACATACGTACTTACTAAGCTTTATAGCTTACTCATTTGTTTTCCGTGTTTATAATGTACTCAAGTTAGCTCGGGTTGGAAGTCGCCGGAGAACCTATCACACTATCAAGCTTACAATTTAGGTATCGATGATTTTATACTTAAGGTTATGGCATGTATAGAGAACTTGGTCATGTGTATATGCTACTATGAGTTGTCCTAGAATAATGACCCATGATATTCGGAGTTCATTGTTGTATAAGGCCATTTAATGTGGCCAATAAATTGGTTATGCTATAAACTCATGATGATGCATTCCATGGTTGAGTAAATTGTATGCTATGACTTGTTACGTGTGTGTGGTGGATGTTTTGGTAGCTTTAATATGTCATGAAATGTGTCATTCAAGTTATATGATAGGGTAGAAATTGGCTTGGAAAATAGCCAACTTCTTGGCCACACAGGCAGAGACACGGCCGTGTGTCTCAACCGTGTGGAGGACACGGCCTGTCGACACGGGCGTGTGACTCTCCAAAACAAGGAAATTTTCTAAATGTTCCAATAGCTTTAAAATTTATCGGTTTAGTCTCGAATCGCTCCCAAAGCATGTTTTGGGCCTCGTAGGCCTGTTTTAGGGACTTGATGATATAAGATAAAAGTTTTAGATTTTAAACAAAAAATTATGCCTTGAATTTGTTTAGTTGCAAGTGTTATTGTCCGGTAATGCCTCGTACCCTGTTCCGGCGTTGAACACGGGTAAGGGGTGTTACAAAATGAGCAAGAAAATATATGCTCTATAGGTTTAAAAGCTTACAAAAAATTATGGTTTTGATGTCAAACTTGCAATTTTAAAATTTCAAGATAATAATTTAATTTAGGGAGACAACCTAAAATATAATTTTTGAAAAACAACTTGTCATGCTTGACTCTCTTGTGTGTTAAAATATAAATCAACCAATGCATAACAATCCACAAATTAATCCAAAACAACATTAATAAAATTCCAAATAAAAAATAATAATCACTCTAATGGAAGGTATGAGAAAATTACTTAAATACAACAAATAATTTAGGGATTTTATCACAGATATACAAACAACCTCCCCACACTTAAAATGTACATTGTCCTCAATGTACAAATAGATATAAGCACAAAATAAGTACAATATCAAAAGAGAGGGAGAGAACTGAAACTGGTCTGAATTTGGATGGAATCTCGAGAATAGGATAACCCAAAATTGTGGCAAGTCTAAATGAAGTGCATGATTTCGATCAAACTAATAAGAAGATAAACACAAATAAATAAGAAGAGAAAGAGATTACAAACTCGAACAAAAACAACCGCCAAAATAATAAAAATCCACATAGTTCAAAATAAAAACAAATAAAAATAAAGAAGTGTCACAAACCAAAATAAAACAATTAAAAATAGAAATAAAAGTAGAACCGCAAATAATATAAATAAAGTAAATAAAATGAAAAAGATTATTGATCATCGTCGTGAGAGGCGTTGGGATCATGAGGTGCATAATCGGATAGAGAGATATGGAGATGTTGACGAATCTGACGTAAAGCCTCATCGATGCTATCGAGCCGCTCAAAGCAGGCTGCTCAAAGTGGTCAAACCGCTCTGCAAGATCCTCAAGTGTAACAGTGCGAGCAGCAGTAAGGTGACTCAGTGGTGGAGAACGAGGTGGGTCCGCAGGGTGAGGAGGATCATCGTCGAAAAAATCCTCATGCTCGTCTTAAGGATCGGAATGAGATAATCTAAATCGACGGAGACCCACTCTTGGTTGTCGCTCTATCATCCTCATATAACTCATAATTGATAATCCCCGCGGGATCATTTGTTCAACCACTATAAAGGAGGATGTCTGCTCCAGAGTATCAATGAGGCCAAAATACCTCGCTAGGTGAGTCACATAAGGGCCCAAACAGATAGGACCCTTCATACTGTGGTCAGATTGGTGGTGAAAAGATAGGGCAATGAAGTATGCAAGACCGAAGGGTCGTAGCGTCGCCATGCTCCACATAAATTAAGCATCATATGTACCCATAACACCGGTGATCTCCCTCCAACTGGTCAAAGTGTGCGCCAAAATGGCATGGATGTAGCGCATTGCCAGAGGTAAAGAGGTCGTCTTCGACTAACTTGGGTTATATAGTGTTGTAGTTGTAGTAATGTCAGTCCAACAAAGAGAAGGTGACTAATGAATATGGTAGTGTAATGTGGGGAACCCCTTGATACTCATGAACTCCTCAGAATAAAGTCCAAGGGTAGCTCTGAAACCCGAGACACTTAGATAACGCGTCGTATCACCGAGTCTAAAGAAAATAGTGCGCGCCTCACCCCACTGCGACATAACTTGCTGTAGAGAGAATGCTGAATAGAACTCCTATGTGAGCTCTGAATAAGTCGGCTCAACGATGGTGAATAATCGGTCCTATGGAGCTACGTCGATGTGAGCCCGAACCCAGTCAGCTAAATGGATCGCCTCTATGCCTCCCAATCTATGCAACGACCTAAACCCAAGTTTCGTTGTCTAAGGTGCTGATGTTGGTCCTTGTGAGGACCTGGTGGAAATTGTAAACATGGATGGCACGCGACGGGGGTGGGGCCCGAAGATGAGATTGCACCCTATGTCTTCTGCTTTTTCGAAGCAGGAACAACAACCTTAGATTTACTACGAGTATTCATCGTATGTTCTTAAAATAAAAGATAGAAGTAAATATCATATAACCAGGAAGAGTAGTGTCACCAATAGATAATCAAACAAATAGATAAATCAGCATAGTGGATAACACAATTCAACATGCAATCTATCTCAACACGAACATCCAAATCACATAATTAAAACTAATAACTATGCCTAAAACAAAAGACAAAACTAATGTAATTAAAAAAAGTAATAATATAAAGTAAATAATAAAACAAACAACTATCCAAGTCTAATAGTAGTACTAAACTAAATAAATAAAATAATAACAGTAATGATAATAATAGGTATAATAATACTAAATAATAACAATAATAGTAAAAATAAAACTAGTAATAAAATAAGAAAATAAAATAATAATAAATAAATAAATCATCAAACAGGAAAGGAGGAACTAAATGGCAGAGGGTGTGACAGTGGTGATGGAGGTGCATACGATAGAGGTCGACAAAGGTGGGTTGAACGGTCAGCAACGTGCGGGACAAGGGGAATGAGGGAAAAACTAAAATAGCATGAGGATCGGTGGAGGAGTGGGGCAGAGGCAAGACGAACAGTGGATGAACAAGGCAAGGGAAAGTGAGGGAAAGGGACGGGAAAAAACTGAAGTCATGGACAACGATGGAAGATAACAGTGGTGTGCATATGTAGTGGTCGGAACGATGATGGGGGAAAGGGATTTGGGTCAACGGAGAGAAGAGGGGAAAGGGAAAAGGAGAAGAGAGCTGGTGTGTGAGGCTTGGATAACGGAAGTGTTGCAAAAAAGGGAACGACGGTGCGTAGTGATCGGACCGGTGAAGGTGATAAGTGATCGGCGGTGCGAATGGGTTGAAGGAGATGGGTTAAACGGCACGTAAAGGGAGGGAAGTAAAAACATGTAAAAAAAATAAATCAAAACCCTAGAATTTAATAAAGGACACGGTCGTGTGTTGGCCCGTGTTGCCTGTGTGTACCTCTTAACCCATGTGTAACACGAAATTTTTTTAAAAAAATAAGCCTTGTTTCAACACGGCCTGGGACACACCTGTGTATCCAGGCCATCTGCGATCACTCTTCGCTTCTCCCACACCCTTTTGACAGGTTGTATGAGGTACACGGTCTCACACATGCCCGTGTGACAAGCCGTGTGTCTCACACCGCGATGTCTCCAGCCCGTGTAACTCTCTGTGCCCATGTAGGGAAAATTAAAATTGAAAAAATTAGCTCTAGTATCCACATGGCATGAGACACACCCGTGTGTCTAGGTCGTGTGCCCCCAGATGGTCGTGTCTCCAGGCTATGTGACCCCTATTTTTTTTTTAAAATTTTTAATTTTTTTCTTCATTTTTTTCAAAAATAAAAACACTCAGTTTGCCTCCCGAGAAGCGCTTATTTAGAGTCTAAGCTCGACTTCCCTTTTCAAGCTAACGGTTACGGTGGATATTGGAGCCAAAGCTCCTTTCTTTCGTTGTCAATAATACCACAAAAATAAGGTTTGAGACGAGTACTGTTTACCTTGAATATGTTGAATTCAATATGTGTTACCTCAATTGTACCGTATAGAAAAATGGTTTTTACCACACATAGATCGGACACTCTTGACTTAAACTCTGAAGGAAAGAGTCATGGATCCGATTTGTCTAACAGCACTTTGTCCCCAACTTTGAATTGGTTAATTCTCTTCAAATGCACATTATGGCGTTGCTTTGTTTCTTCCTTGTGTTTTCTCGGTTTCTAGTCAACCTTCGTTCGCCATTCATCTGGTTCGTCGAGCTGCACCATTCGCTCTTCACTTGTCTCTCGAGTTCTATCACTTTAAATAAAATATGACTCCAACACGTTTTTATGAGGGATTTCCTGCAAAGAATGTTGAGCCACATGATTACTAACATTAACAGAACAATTAGTATCATCTCGCTCACTATGGACTCTCACAAAATCACGTGCTTGAAGAGTAATTTTTTCATCACCTACACGATGCACAAGGTCACCAATACCCACATCAATAATAGTTCTAGCAGTGACTAAAAATGGTTGACCCAAGATCATAGGTACCTCAATATCCCCATCCATGTCCAATACAACAAAATCAACAGGGAATATAAATTTATCAACTTTCACAAGTACATCTTCAATAATACTCCTAGGATACCTAATTGATCTGTTAGCTAATTAAATACTCATCCTAGTAGGTTTAGGTTCCCTAAGACCAAGTTGTTTAAACATCTTATAAGGCATAACATTTATACTAGCTCCCAAATCAGCCAAAGCGCTTTCAACATTTAAACTACCAATGAGACAAGGAATAGTAAAACTGTAAAACCCCTTACCCGTATTCGACACCTAAACCGGGTAACGAGGCATTACCGTACTTAACTTGCACAAATATACCACATCGGTTCATAAAATTTCATCTCAAATTTAAAAATTTTCATTCAAGACCTTAATGTTCTTATTATAGGTCTACGAGACCCTAAACTTGTATCCAGAGTAATTCGGGACTAAACCTGAAAATTTTGAACATTTAGACAAATTTGACATAAAAAAGGGCCACACGCCCGTGTAAAGGAGGAAACACGCCCGTGTGGCATATCACATGCCCGTGTTCCACACCCGTGTGGAATTATTTTCAAATTCGAACCTACAGGGGTTTTCACACGGCCGGACACACGCCCGTGTCCCTGGCCCGTGTTCCTTACACGGCCACGACACGCCCGTGTCTTAGCCCGTGTGCAAAAACCATGGCATTCTGTTTATGACATCAACACCTCAAATAGGTCACACGGCCAAGGCACACGCCCGTGTCTTAGGCCGTGCCTCCCAAACGGTCGAGACACACGGTCGTGTCTCTGCTCGTGTGTTTACTACTGAGCATACTGACTTGCCAACCTAGCATGCATGGGGATACACGGCCAATCAACACGCCCATGGGGCTGACCGTGTGTCACACACGGCCTAGACACACCCTTGTATGTCTACCCATGTGGACATTTGAAAGGCTATCTACCAAGCCAAATGCCACCCTACACAGCAACCATACTTATACAATTTATAATTCAACATGTATTATGACCATAAGGCACTTCTAAGAACTCAAAATCAAAACAACCATACAAGCATACACTTCATGAATTTCATCATCATTGAATATATAAACTTGTCAAGTTTTGGCCAATTTCCAATGGCCATTTATAAAATGATTTGGGTAGCATTAATAGCCTCACATTGGCTAACAAATATGACATAACACAAAATAACCAAGTCCTATACATGCCATACTCAAAATAAGTCTAACTTTGCTATACCAAAGAGAAGTCGACAGTGTGATTCCGAACTCTGACGTCCCGTGATTCCCGAGTTAGCTTGGCAATACTACAAGGAAAAGGGAAATGAGAGGGGTAAGCATAAAGCTTAGTAAGTTTGCATGAGATGAATAGCAACATAAAGGCTCATAATGCCATCCATCCATTGCATTGAATATTACACAAAGTCTTAAGCACAATGCCATAACTTACTCATGCTTACTCTTACCAATTACTATTCATGTCACATATCGTAATCATTTCTCGTGAATTATTCACATGTACCTGTATCACTTCATCACATATCTTTAGCACAAATCTCATCTCTATTATAAGCTTAACTAGTTACCCATTGAATCACTTGGGAAACTCGAAGATACATAATCATCATCATTCACATGAGTACGACACCAATGCCACATCCCAGATGTGGTCTTACATGGGGTCACCTTTAGATGCCGATGCCATATCCAGATATGGTCTTATACGGGATCTCATATCGATTGTCGATGCCATATCCCAGATATGGTCTTATACGATTCTCATATTCGATGCTGATGCCATATCCCTAATATGGTCTTATACAAGATCTCAATTCGATGCTGAGGCCATGTCCCAGACATGGTCTTATACGGGACCATACTCCTCTCAAGTCTTGTTGACATTATTCTCACATTTATTAAAGTCCAACCGGGACTTCAACATCACAATTCTCATCATTTTCGCAGTCAACATCATTACTCAAATTTCATAGAAATAATGTTCATTATCACTAATATCAAACATTTTGAAACTTAATAACATGATGTTGAATTTATTACACACACACTTACCTCAATTTCAAAATAGGCCAAATTGCCGATCTAGTCTGATACCTTGCCCTTTCCTCGGTCAAGGTTAATTCCTCGTTCTTCTTGATCTATATTTACAAATTATCTCATTTAATTATCACATTAATTAATACGTTTCAATAATCAAACTTTGGCAAAATTACCATTTTGCCCTTAGACTTTCACAAAATGACCATTTTACCCCTAGGCTCGTAAATCAATTCAAATCAAATTTCTTCCTTTAATGAGCCTAGGTGAACATTTATTTCTCTTATAGCAACCCTCAATACTCATTATTTCACACATTTAACACCTATTTTATAACCTTTGCAAAATGGCCCTTTTAGGTGTTTTCATGGAAACACCTTTCACAAAAGTTGTTTATTTAACAACTAAGACTCATTTTCTTCCATAAAAATGCAGCAAACAACATAAATGCTCACATGGAAAAACTCTAAACTTTCAACCATTTTGCAAAATAGTCCCCTCTTTAGCTAGCTTAAGCTTTAGGGGTTCCAAAAGTACAATTATTATCAAGAAAAATCACCAAAGTCACTTACTTTCAAAGGTGAGAAGTTGCTAAAAATTTTGAGCTCTCAAACTCCTATTTTGCTTGTATTTTTCGGTGGAGGATATGGAGAGAAAAGATGATATCTTTTTTTTCTTTATTTTTATTCTATTTCTAGACAATTTACCACCGAATCCACCAACTTGATAAATTTGACATCTTTTTGTTCCCTATGACCGGTCAACCATTTCTAGAGGGGTTAATTTTCACTTTAAGGACCTTCAATTAATATTCTACAGCTATTAGACATATCTCACTTGTAAAATAGAACTTTCGCACTTTATGCAATTTAGTCTTTTTTTGCAATTAAGCATGCAATCGCTATAATTAAAGCACCAAAATTTTCATGCACTCTTGCAATAATGCTATAACACATAAAATATTATAAAAATGATTTTATCTGACCTTGGATTAGTGGTTCTGAAACCACTATTCCTACTAGCCCCTAAATCGGGTTGTTACAATTCTCCCGCTTTAAGGATTTTTGTCCCGGAAAACCTTACCAGTGAAAAGGTTGGGATACTGGTTTTTCATATTCTCTTCAGGCTCCCATGTAGCCTCTTCTACCCCATGTCTTTGCCATAGCACTTTCACAAGGGCTATGCTTTTGTTTCTCAACTGATTGACTTCTCGTGCCAAAATCTTAACCGATTCCTCTCCATAAGTCATGTCCGGTCGAATTTCTACCTCTGATGGTACAATCACATGTGAAGGGTCTGATCGGTAACGACACAACATAGACACGTGGAAGACATTATGAATCTTTTCCAACTCAGGTGGCAAAGTCAAACGATAAGCTACCGGCCCTATCCTCTCGATAACCTTATATCGTCCGATAAAACGCAGACTCAATTTGCCTTTTCGGCCAAATCTGAGAACTTTTCTCTATGGTGATACTTTCAGAAACACTTTATCACCTACTTGGAACTCAATCTCTCTCCGCTTCAAATCTGAATAGGACTTTTATCTATCAGAGGCAGCTTTTAGACATTCACGTATCACTTTTACCTTATCTTCAGTTTCTCTTACTAAATCGACCCCGTAAATCTAATTCTCTCTGAGTTCGGTCCAATACAGGGGCGTTCGACACTTACGCCTATACAATGCCTCATAAGGCGCCATTTTCAAACTCGACTAAAAACTGTTATTATAGGCGAATTCCACCAGCGGTAAGTATTTCTTCCAATTATCTTGGAATTCCAAAACACAGCATCGGAGCATGTCTTCAAGTATCTGTATTACTCTTTTCGACTGCCCGTCGGTTTGCAGATGGAAAGCTATAATAAAGCTCAATTTTATGCCTAAGGCCTCTTGTAACTTTTTCCAGAATCGTGACGTAAATCTCGGATCTCTATCCAAAATAATCGACAACGGCACCCCGTGAAGTCTTACTATTTCTATCACATACAAATCCGCCAACTTATCGAGCGAATAATCAACCCGTACTGGTATGAAATGGGCTAACTTCGTGAGTCTATCGACCACGACCCATACAGCATCTTTCTTTTTCGGCGTCAACGGTAAACCCGTCACGAAGTCCATAGTAATACGGTCCCATTTCCACATGGGAACAGTAATAGGCTGAAGTAAACCCGATGGTACTTGATGTTCAGCCTTCACTTTTTGAAAAATTAGGCATCTCGATACAAACTCGGAAATGTCTTTCTTCATACTCGGCCACCAATACCATTTCCTCAAGTCATTATACATCTTCGTGCTGCCTGGATGTACAAACAAACATCCACTATGTGCCTCATGTAGAATCTTCCGAATAAGCTCATCATCTCTGGGTACACAGACCCTATCTCAAAACATCGAACATCCATTAGGACTTATCTGAAAGTTCGACTTGACATTTGACTCACATTGAACTCTTTTAGCCTGTAAATCATTGTCGCCTTTCTGAGCTTCACAAATCTCTTGGAGAAACGTCGGTCTAGCCCTCAACTCGGCTAGAATAGAACCACCATCTGACAAAACCATCCGTGTATTCATGGCTCTCAGCGCAAACAAGGATTTCCTACTCAGGGCATCGGCGACCACGTTCGCCTTTCCTGGATGGTAGTCAATCACTAGCTCATAATCCTTTATTAGCTCTAACCATCTTCTCTGCCTTAGATTTAGCTCATTTTCAGTCATCAAATACTTTAAGCTCTTATGATCCGTGAACACCTGACATTTCTCACCATACAAATGGTGTCTCCAAATCTTTAGTGCAAATACAATTGTAGCTAACTCCAAATCGGGGGTCGGGTAATTCTTCTCGTGTGGCTTTAACTGTCTAGAGGCATATGCTATCACCATGCCCTCATGCATGAGTACAAAACCTAATCCGTTCAAGGATGCATTACTGTAAACCACGAATTTTTTCCCAGTTCTGGTTGCACTAAAATAGGAGCTTCAGTCAACAACGCCTTTAGTTTCTCAAAACTCTGCTGGCACTTTTCTGTCTATTCAAACTTTACATCTTTTTGTAGCAACCTCATCATCGGAGTAGCTATCATGGAAAATCCCTTGACAAATCGTCTATAGTAGCCGGCTAGGCTCAGAAAACTCCTCACTCGATTACGTTCCTTGGCGGTTTCCATTCAACAATCGCTGAAATCTTACTTAGGTCGACTCTAATTCCATCTCCCGAGACAATGTGCCCTAAAATCCAACTTCCTTAAGCCAAAATTCACTTTTACTAAACTTGGCATATAATTGTTTATCTCTCAAAATTTGCAGAACCATTCTCAAATGTTCAGCATGCTCGTTCTCATCCCGAGAGTAGATCAATATATCATCTATAAAAACTACTACAAATTTATCCAAATACGGCCGAAAGATACGATTCATCAAATCCATGAAAATTGCTGGGGCATTTGTTAAACCAAAAGGCATGACCAAAAATTCATAGTGGCCCTACCTTGTCCGGAATGCGGTTTTCAGCACATCCAAGTCCTTGACTCTCAACTGATAATATCTGGACCTCAAGTCTATCTTGGAAAATACAGTGGCTCCCTTCAATTGATCAAACAAATCATCGGTTCTTGGCAACGGGTACTTGTTCTTTACAGTTACCTTATTGAGTTGCCGATAATCTATACATAATCTCATGGAACCATTTTTTTCTTCACAAATAATACGGGAGCACCTCAAGGAGAAAAACTCGGTCTTGCGAAGCCTTTATCCGTTAACTCTTGTAAATGTGCTTTCAGTTCTTTTAGCTCGATTGGAGCCATTTTGTATAGAGCAATAAAAATGGGGGCAGTACTAGGAACTAACTCAATCCCAAATTCAATCTCCCTAACCGGAGGTAACCCTGGCAATTCCTCTGGGAAAATATCTGGATACTCACATACTACGGGCACTGATTCAATTCTTAACTTAGTCTCTCTAGCATTCATCACAAAGGAAAGGTAAGCTTCGTACCCCTTTCTTAGATATTTCTGAGTCAACAAGGAAGATATCACTAATGGTAATCTGTCTTGTTCATCTGATTCAACACGAATAAGATCCCCACTTTCACATTTTAGCTCGATAAACTTTCTTCCACAATTCACTATCACATCGTGAGTAGTTAACCAGTCCATCCTAAGGATGACATCGAATTCATCAAACGGAAATAACATAAGATTAGCCGAAAAATAATGACCCCTAATCATCAAAGGGCAACCTTTGCATACTTTATTTACTAACACACATTTGCCTAGGGGATTCGACACTCTTATCACAAATTCAATAAACTCTACAGGCATGTTCATGCTAGAGACTAATTTCATGCAAATATACGAGTGGGTAGATCTCGGATCAATTAAAGCTATAGCACGAGTACCATAGAGAGAAAATGTACCCGTGATCACGTCGGGGGAGTAAGCCTCTTCACGAGCACGAATGGCATATGTTCTCGCCGGTGCTCTACCCTCAGCTCTTGCAGTCTGCTCTCTAGATATGTTATTTCTACTCATTTCATTTCCCAGGTTTCTCTGTGGTCTTCCTCTAACAGTACTTCCCGGTCTTGCATTCTGAGGTTTCTCTTTCTCACCCGCCTCGGGGCAATCTCTGATAAAATGGTCTAAGGATCCACACTTGAAACAAGCTTTCTCGCTTGCTCGACACTCCCCAGGATGATGTCTGCCGCACTACGGGCATTCAGGTCTACTCGGTCGAGCGTTGCCAACACTAGCAACCGAAGTAGTCTGAGCTTTAGACCCCGGGTACTGTCTACCCTTACTTCTACTTGAAAATCCAGCTGAGGTCGCTGATCGAATAGTAAAATCTCTCGACTTCTTGGATGAGGATTGGAATGACTTGCCTAACTGTCTCTTCTTCGAGTTGCGAGACTCATTTTCAGCTTTCCTTTTCTTTTTGACTAGTTCCTCGGCCTTACAGCATCTATCTCCTAGAACCACAAATTCTTTTAGTTCGAGGACACCAACAAACAAACGGACATCCTCATTTAACCCGTCCTCGAACCTTTTACACATGATGGCTTTGATGGACACGCACTCTCGAGCATATTTACTAAGCCTTACGAACTCACGTTCATATTCAGTCATCGTCATCCGACTTTGCTTTAACTCCAAGAACTCATTTCTTTTCTTGTCAATAAACCTTTGACTAATATACTTCTTCCGAAACTCCTCTTGGAAGAATTCCCAGTTAACTCTCTCCCTTGGTACCACCGACACAAGGGTGTTCCACCACTGATAGGCCGAATCTCCCAAGAGAGATACCACACACTTCATGCACTCTTCAGGTGTGCATGACAACTCGTCGAATACTCTGATGGTATTCTCAAGCCAAAATTCTGCCCTCTCCGGGTCATCATCTTTACTATCCCAAAATTCCTCAGCTCCTTGTTTCTGGATCTTATCGACCGGAGGCCTTCCTCTTCTTGCTACCTCTACCACTTGGGGAGCTACAGGGGTAGGCTGAGGAATAGGTGGGGGTGGAGGGGGTTGAGCATTAGGATTTGCTCGAATATACTCAGTGTACCAATTGCTCATCATATGGAGAAAAGCTTCTCGAGCCTCTTTTCCCTGACCCAAAGTCTTGGGTCTACTCTCTACTGGCACGGTCCCCTACGCGAGAGCCGACACTACTCGCAGCATCATCGGCTACAGCTCGATCGGGATCCATTTACTATATAAAAGCATAATTCAATCGTTAGGAGTCGTCACAATATCATTATGGAAATACTCATGCATATAGCATGTATAGCTAGACTCATACTTACGCTACGTTAGTCCGAGAATCGACTAAACCGTAGCTCTGATACCACTAAATGTAACACCCCTTACCCGTATTCGACACATGAACCGGGTAACGAGGCATTACCGTACTTGCACAAATATACCATATCGGTTCATAAAATTTCATTTCAAATTTAAAACTTTTCATTCAAGACCTTAATGTTCTTATTATAGGTCTATGAGACCCTAAACTTGTATCCGGAGTAATTCGGGACTAAACCTGAAACTTTTGAACATTTAGACAAATTTGACATAAAATTGGGCCACACACCCGTGTGAAAGAGGGAACACGCCCGTGTGGAATATCACATGCTCGTGTTCCACACCCGTGCAGAATTATTTTCAAATTCGAACCTACAGGGGTTTTCACACAGCCAGACACACGCCCGTGTCCCTGGCCCCTGTTCCTCACACGACCATGACACGCCTGTGTCTTAGCCCGTGTACAAAAACCATGGCATTTTTTTATGACGTCAGCACCTCAAATAGGTCACACGGCCAAGGCACACGCCCATGTCTTAGGTCGTGCCTCCCACAAAGTCGAGACACACGGTCATGTCTCTGCCCGTGTGTTTACTACTGAGCATACTGACTTGCCAACCTAGCATACACGGGGACACACGGCCAATCAACACACCCATGGGGCTGACCGTGTGTCACACACGGCCTAGACACACGCCTGTATGTCTACCCGTATGGACATTTGAAAGGCTATCTACCAAGCCAAATGCCACCCTACACAGCAACCGTACTTATACTAATTCAATTCAACATGTATTATGACCATAAGGCACTTCTAAGAACTCAAAATCAAAACAACCATACAAGCATACACTTCATGAATTTCATCATCTTTGAATATATAAACTTGTCAAGTTTTGGCCACTTTCTAATGGCCATTTACAAAATGATTTGGGTAGCATTAATAGCCTCACATTGGCTAACAAATATGACATAACACAAAATAACCAAGTCCTATACATGCCATACTCAAAATAAATCTAACTTTGCTATACCAAAGAGAAATCAATAATGTGATTCCGAACTCCGACGTCCCGCGATTCCTGAGTTATCTTGGCGATACTACAAGGAAATGGGAAATGAGAGGGGTAAGCATAAAGCTTAGTAAGTTTACATGAGATGAATAGCAACATAAAGGCTCATAATGCCATCCATCCATTGCATTGAATATTACACAAAGTCTTAAGCACAATGCCATAACTTACTCATGCTTACTCTTACCAATTACTATTCATGTCACATATCGTAATCATTTCTCGTGAATTATTCACATGTACCTGTATCACTTCATCACATATCTTTAGCACAAATCTCATCTCTATTATAAGCTTAACTAGTTACCCATTGAATCACTTGGGATACTTGAAGATACATAATCATCATCACTCAAATGAGTACGACGCCAATGCCACATCCCAAATGTGGTCTTACATGGGTTAACCTTTAGATGCCGATGCCATATCCCAGATATGGTCTTATACGGGGTCTCATATCGACTGTCGATGCCATATCCCAGATATGGTCTTATACGATTCTCATATTCGATGCCGATGCCATATCCCTGATATGGTCTTATACGAGATCTCAATTCGGTGTCGAGGCCATGTCCCAGACATGGTCTTATACGGGACCATACTTCTCTTAAGTCTTGTTGACATTATTCTCACATTTATTAAAGTCCAACCGGGACTTCAACATCACAATTCTCATCATTTTCGCATTCAACATCATTACTCAAATTTCATAGAAATAATGTTCATTATCACTAATATCAAACATTTTAAAACTTAATAACATGATGTTGAATTTATTACACACAAACTTACCTCGATTTTAAAATAGGCCAAATTACTGATCTTGTCCGATACCTTGCCTTTTTCTCGGTCAAGGTTAATTTATCTTCTTGATCTATATTAGCAAATTAGCTCATTTAATTATCACATTAATTAATACGTTTCAATAATCATACTTTGGCAAAATTACCATTTTGCCCTTAGACTTTCACAAAATGACCATTTTACCCCTAGGCTCGTAAATCAATTCTAATCAAATTTCTTCCTTTAATGAGCCTAGGTGAACATTTATTTCTCTTATAGCAACCCTCAATACTCATTATTTCACACATTTAACAGCTATTTTATAACCTTTGCAAAATGGTCCTTTTTAGTGTTTTCATGGAAACACCTTTTCACAAAAGTTGTTTATTTAACAACTAAGACTCATTTTATTCCATAAAAATGCAGCAAACAACATAAATGCTCACATGGAAAAACTCTAAACTTTCAGCCATTTTGCAAAATAGTCCCCTCTTTAGCTAGCTTAAGCTTTAGGGGTTCCAAAAGTACAATTATTATCAAGAAAAATCACCAAAGTCACTTACTTTCAAAGGTGAGAAGTTGCTGAAAATTTTAAGCTCTCAAACCCCTATTTTGCTTGTATTTTTTGGTGGAGAAGATGGAGAGAAAAGATGATATCTTTTCTTTCTTTATTTTTATTCTATTTCTAGACAATTTACCACCTAATCCACCAACTTGATAAATTTGACATCTTTTTGTTCCCTATGACAGGTCAACCATTTCTAGAGGGGTTAATTTGCACTTTAAGGACCTTCAGTTAATATTCTATAGCTATTAGACATCTCTAGCTTGTAAAATAGAACTTTTGCACTTTATGCGATTTAGTCCTTTTTCGCAATTAAGCATACAATCGCTATAATTAAAGAACCAAAACCTTGCAATCATGCTATAACACATAAAATATTATAAAAATGATTTTCTCTGACCTCGGATTAGTGGTTTAGAAACCACTATTCCTACTAGCCCCTAAATCAGGCTGTTACAAAAACTCCCTGGATCTTTAAGTTTGTTGGGTAGTTTGCTTTGGAGAATGGCCGAGCAAACTACATTGAGCTCCACAGTCAGTAAGTTGTCTAACTTCCTTTTTTTTATTAATAGCTCCTTTAAACATTTTACATATTTTGGCATTTGTGAAATGGCTTTAACAAAAGGTAAGTTAATATGCAGTTTTTAAAAAAGTTCAAGAAATTTACCATATTGTTCTTTTGTGTGTTCTCTCTTTAATGCTGCTGGATAAGGGATTTGAGGTTTGTACTCTCTAATTATTGGCTTATGCTCTTTCTTACCTTCCTCAACCTCATCACTTTTCACAACAGCTTCTAGCTTCGACTTCTTTTCAGGCTCAACTAACCCTTCCACGTTTCAGTGTTGCTAGGTAAGCTCCCTTGTGGTTTTTCCGAAATAAGTTTGGCAAGCTATCCAATTTGATTTTTGAGCCCTTAAATCGACGCTTACTGATTTTTTAGAGTTGTCTCAGTGTTTTGAAATTGAGTTTCTAACACCGAAATAAATTTAGCCAACATCTCCTCAGGGTTTAAGGTTGCTGAAAACCTGGAGGGGATTGTGACCTTTGATTTTCTTAGCCACCCCAAGAGAAATTTGGATGGTGCCTCCAACTTGCATTATAGTTATTGCTATAGGGGTTATTTTAAGGTTTAAAATTATTACCCATAAAATTGACTTGCTCATGCTCCATGCTAGAACCGAAAGGTAAACATTCTGAATTGATCATCCCCTCTCCATTCGCATCATATTGAACTATCGGATTCACCTGCTTAGAAAAATTCAAACCATCAATTTTCTTACCAAGAGCTTTAACATGATTTGCTAAAATAAAAACTGCATCAATATTAAAAACACCGGCTGCTTTAATCGGTTTCGTTCTCATGACTTGTCGCTGATAGTTATTCAGTGCTATTTCCTCAATAAACTCTTGAGATGCCTCGGGTGTTTTATTATTTAGTGTTCCACTAGTTGTTGCATCAATTAATTGCCTAGTCGAGGGATTCAAACCGTTGTAGAAGGTTTGGACTTGCAACCACTAAGGTAACCTATAATGAGGGCACATTCTCAAAAGATCTTTAAATCTCTCCAATGCATCATATAATGTCTCCAATTCAATTTGAGTAAAAGAAGAGATATCATTCCTCAACTTAGTTGTTTTAGCCGATGAGAAGTACTTCAACAGAAACTTCTCGGTCATCTGATCCTAAGTCGTGATAGAACCTCGTGGCAATGAATTCAACCACAGTTTTTCCTTACTCCTCAAAGAGAATGGAAATAACCGTAAGCGTATGGCATCATCAGAAACCCCATTTATCTTGAATGTGTTGCAAATCTCGAGAAAATTAGCCAAATGCATATTCAGATTTTTATCTTGCAAACCATCAAACTGAACATACTGCTTTACCATCTGAATTGTGTTCGGCTTCAGCTCAAAATTGTTTGCAGCAATGGTAGGTCTCACAATACTCGATTCAGCCCCAATCAGAATAGGTTTAGCATAGTCAAACATAGTACGAGGCTACTGATTATTTTGATTTTCTGCCATCCCCACAATAATATCTTTTTTCCTCGTGATCAACTATTAAATCCTGTTGACTCTGTCTTGCTTTTCTAACCTCTCTACGATTTCTACAAGCAGTCTTTTCAATCTTATTGTCAAAAAGTAATGGACCCAACGGGTTTCTTATAGTCATAAACCAAAATAACCTATCAAAAGCAAATAAATAAATAAATTAAAATGTAAAAACTAAATTAAAAATAAAAATATTAAAATAAAAATAAAAATGACTAAATTAATATAAATAAAATTTTCGTAATATTTTAATCCCCGGCAATGGCGCCAAAAATTTGATGTCTACAAAACTAACTAAAAATTCGACAAAGACAAGTGCACCTATCAGTTAATAGTATAGCTGCGTGACCACAAATATCGTTCTCACGAAGACTAAAAGTATTACTAATTATTGTCTTTCTATTATTTAACCGAAAAATTGGAGTAGTTAATTAAAACTAAAATTAGCTTTATTAATTAATTAAAGAAAATGGCAAAGAACAAGTCAGGAAAACAAATGATTAACAACCAAGAAGCGAAACAATACCCAGGAAAAAATCCACCTAGATTTCATCTGTCATTATCAATCTGAATTAAACAATTTCTTCACTTAGTATTTTGATCTATAGGAATCCCTAAATTATGCTAATATCTCTTTTGAGAGTAAGAGCAACTAACCCTAAGTTGATTAATTAAAATTTCTTTCTAATTAAAACCCCTATTGTCACATTAACTCGATCTATGGTTTCCCCTATTAGATTTGACTCTAATCCGGTGGATTTATGTTGTCCTATTTTTAGGATTGCATGCAACTCCATTCAATTATGCTAGATCTACTCTTAAATAGGGACTTTTCATCCTCTATTCAAGCACACCAAACATGGATTAATAGTCTGAAAATATTAAACAAAGACTTAAGCACACAAAATTGAGAACAAGATCCAACTATTTATTGCGTAAAACATAAATCAAAAGACAGAACTCATCATAGGGTTCATCTCCCCTAGGTATTTAGAAAATTAGTTCATAATCGCAAATAAAAACATCTCAAATACAGTATAACCACAATAAATAAAGAAACTCATAATAAACTTCAAAAAAATCAAAAGGAGATCTTTAATCTTGATGGAAATCTGCTTCAGAGTCGGCTTCAATGGTTTAGAGTTGTTTTCTTCAATATTCTATGACGATTTACTCCCCTCTTCTTATATTTGGTATATATAGGTCTTAGAATACCCGAAAAATCTAAAAATTGTGCTTTTCCACGTTTTTGGATTGCAATTCGCGAAATCCACACTGTCTGGCGCATGGTCCGTGTGGCAGCCCATGTAGCTCACATGGCTGTGTGCCCAGCCCGTGTGGCTCCTGAAACTTGCTCCGATTTTCCGATTTTCACTACTTTTGCTCCCAAATGCCCTCCCAAGTATTGAAACATGAATTTAAAGTATTAGGATCATAAAATTCACTATTTACATCGAATAATCATCCAAAAACGTATTAAGAACGTGATTAAAACATGCTAATTTTATCAGTTATCAGTAAACATTTATTAAAACGACGTAGTCTTGCCTTTTCTTATTTGGATTTTCAGGTAACTCGAATTGTGTAATTCATATTCGAGTTAAACCGAAAAACTTGATTTTTTTTTATTCTAGTTGATTTGAATAGCTCGATTAACTCAAATAACTCGAACTATTTAATTCAAAATTTAAAAATTTATCGAATTTTTCGAATCGAATTGAATTTTACTCACTCCTAATATGAGTATTTGTTTACAAACTTCCACTGACACGAAGTATTTGCTTGAGAATGCCATTAATTGAAACTAAGCAGTCATTTCGATGATGTTGCGGCATTAAAATATCAAAGGTTATTAGAGCAAAATTAGCCTTTTAGGAACCAACTAATAATGCTTCTATAAAATAAGTGAGGATTGTAATTATGACCCTAATCACAAAGACAATGATTAAGCTAATGACTATCGAAAATGGGTCATTGTCCTTAATTTCCATAGCATTTTGGCCCCTCCCTCGTTGCACTATATAAATCAACAACACATGGTTTTGTTTTTAAAAAAAAGAAAAGAAAAGAAAAAGTGGAGAAACATTCCTTAAAAAGGAAGTTTAATAAAGGCAAAATTATCGGTTACATGTTTCCTGGGCCCAAGACTTATAGAATCTCCTTTTACAAATAGGCCGGTGATTGTATTTGTAGCACAAAAATTCATTGCATAAACTATAGGAAATGGTGATCAAAGCTGGGTTATTGCCTATGTGGTCGAATCTGGACCCTGGGATTTTTTAAAAAAAATTAAAAATCATTGTCGGTGCTTAATCTTTAATTAGATTATCGTAATTATGACTCGATAATCATGTCAAAATCAGTAAGGTCTATAAAGAAGGGAAAAAGGGTTGATTTGGTGAAACACATAGCTATAGGGAGAAGGAATCTGTATACGCATATATGTATTAATTTGCACGCTTTGATGTCATTTCACATAGATATCATGATTTCTCTATTCTTTAATCACATTCTAAAAGTGAAGATCCAGAATACTCTCCACCTTTTTAGTGGGGAAGAGGTTAGGTTTAGGTTAAGCAGAACACCATAATTCTTACAAAAATTTTGCCTAAGCAAAATAATGGGAACCATCTTAATTCTCGTTTGGGAAACATTAACTTAAATATGTCATTGCCATCTCATAAAAACAAAGTCATTTCTGTGTAAATTCTTTGCATTATGCAAGCGAACCCAATAACAATATTATTAACATAACCATAAGGTGTTATATATTACCACCAAATATTAAGGGTAAGTTTTGATAGCCTCACTTATTCTAAAATTTGTATGATAAAAAATATTGGTTAAATAAGACTGACTTACTATATTTTATTGGTGAAATATTTGTAACCGGAGTGTGGTGCTTGGGTTGTCATCTCTCTTCGCGTCAAAAGGTTCAATATATTCCTAAGTAAATAAATAAAAAATAAAAAATAAAAAATAAAATAAAGAAATAAAAAAAAAAGAAAAGAAAGATAGTACTAATAAAATTGCAGTTGGGGACTAAAGGAGGAAATAAATAGAGTGTCTTGGTAGGTTTGGTAATTTACCTAAATAGCATGAAATAATTCAAGACGATTTTAATTTTTTTGTGTTAATTAGAATACTTTTTCTATTTTACTTAAAGCAAGCTTAGAAGTTCTCTTTATTTTTCATATGCATTTTTGACTGATTTTTATAAAACTTTGGAGTAGAATTTCTTTCAGGATCTAATTTTCACAGTGGATAAGAACCATACTTGAGGGCAAGCATGGGCTAAGTAGGGGGAATTTGATAATACTCTAGAACGTCATGTTTTTATGTGCTAATTGCATATTTATTTTGAGTATGATTCAACTAATTTTGGATATTTATGGTCTTTTATCTTATAGGGACTAAATTGGAGGCTAAAGCGAAATTAAGGGCCAAAAGCGTGAATTTAGAGATAAAATGGGCCAATGTGCGACAAAGGGAAAAGTTGGTGCCAAAAGTGCAAGCATGGAGGATACAAGGGTTGAAATGCAAAAAGAAGAGTTTTTATTCTATTAGACTCTATTTTGATTATATTAGGATAATTAATATTAAGATAATTATTAAGGATTATTTAATTTAGGATTTATTTTATTTATCTTTATTTATCTTTGATTATTTGTAATTATCTTTAGGAATTTAAGTAGGACTAGTCTATCTATCTTAGCACTATAAATAGGAAGAGAGGTGACTCAAATTGATGTTCATCTTTTTCTATAAACTCTCTCCCCAAAAGTCTTTGTTCTCTCTATATTTCCTTTTAATAAAAATCTCCATTTATATATTTATTTTCTTTTCCACCACAATCATGAGCCATTAAAACCCATCTAGTCAAAGGTTGTTGAAAATCCCCAAAAAGGGTTCTTGAGGTTTAGAATTCGTACTTAGCCTTCTCAACAGGGTATTCATCATTTCTCCGCATTACGGGGCTGACGCTTCCGTCCATGTCCCTTAAGAAGTGATCTTTTCAACGTGTGCAAGGAACGGCCGCTTTGTATATTTTGAGAAGGTTGCACAGTCGGTTCGTTAGCTTACTGCGTCAAAGGTTGGCGAGCCCAAGAGACAAAATGGCGTGGGATTCGCCATTGAGAAACGTTGATCTAGCATAGATGATTTCACAAGAGCGATTGTCGGCTAGAGTCAGGTTCCACCAAATTAAAGTCTAAATCCTTGGAGCTGGTGGTCGTAGGCGTCCTCTTCCACTATAACTGGCTCATTCGGTTTGAGAAGGATCATCTAAAAACCAAGGATTGAACCCAAGGCGGATCGAGGCAACTGGAGGCTAGAATCTCTCCACATAAGAAACTTTCTCTAAACTCTTTTTATTTTCCTCATTTTAATTTTCGCAATTTATTCTCGCAAATTTCAATTTACTTTAAATTCTATTTTTTTATATTTTTCCAGATCGAAATTATTAATTCTGTTTTTTTTTTATTTTTCCAGGAACGCAAGTTTTCTTGGCCAAGAAATTGTCCAGGATTTCAAGAACGAGCATTCGTACAATCCGGTCCCTGAGGATTCGACCCTACTTCCCCTTTACTGTGATTTTTATTATTTTACAAGGGAATAGGATATTTTTGGTGCTTTCAATGACGCATCAAATTTTGGCGCCGTTGCCGGGGATCGGTAACGTACTAATCTTGTTTTTTGTTTCTTATGACCAGATCTGCTCCAGGAACTCTTGCGTTTGACTCAGAAATTGAAAAGACTGCGAGAGCTAATCGCAAGGAAACAAAGCTAAGGAAAAAGCAGTCAGCGGTGGTTGGGATTCAAAGCAATCCACCGCCAGAAATCAGAATTGACGATGAAGCAGAGTCTAGGGTTAACGAAAACCCTACTCAAACATTTGAAAGTAAAGAAGAAGAAGTCGATTCGCCTGGAGAGGTGCTTGAAACTAGGGTTAACGAAAACCCGAATTTAGCATATCAACCAATGGCTCAAACAATTCGGCAACTGGTCGAAGCTCCGACAGAACAACTGCCATTGTGCATCGTATATCCTATTATAGATATCGATTTTGAACTGAAATCAGGGTTAATTCAGTTGCTGCCAACTTTCCGAGGGTTACAAAATGAAAACCCCCATAAACATTTGAAGGAGTTTCATATGGTTTGTCTGAGTATAAAACCTCAAGGCGTAACCGAGGATCAAATTAAACTGCGCGCTTTCCCTTTTTCCCTAGCAGATTTAGCTAGGGAATGGTTATTTTATTTACCTCCTGGATCTATAACTACTTGGGCTGATTTATCTCGTTTATTTCTCAACAGGTTTTTCCCAAAGATCTAGAGCGGTGGCGAGACGAGAGATCGTGGGAATAAGGCAAAAAGAAGCAGAGACTCTCTACGATTATTGGGAGCGGTTTAAGAAGTTGTGTGCGAGCTGCCCACAACACGGTATAACAGAGCAATCTCTCCTCCAGTACTTTTATGAAGGTTTGAAACCAATGGAGATGAATATGGTAGACGCCGCTAGTGGAGGAGCGTTGGTCAACATGACCCCCCAACAAGCAAGGGACTTAATCTCCACAATGGCTGCAAATTCTCAGCAATTCTGAGCCAATACTGAACCCCCCATAAGGGTTCACCAGCTAAGTAATTCTACAATAGAAGATAAACTTGAGAAACTTACTAATATGATGCATACTCTTCTTGCAGAAAAAACAAAGACAGCTCGGTTATGCGGAATATGTGCTACTCCTGATCATGCAATTGATGCATGTCCTAGTTTGAATGATGATACTATGGCTCATTTAGATGCAGTGGGAAATTTCCCTGGCCCACCACAAAGGCGATATGATCCCTACGCTAATACCTACAACCCAGGGTGGAGGGACCATCCTAACTTGAGTTATGGGACCAACCTACGGTATAACCAGCCATACCAAAATCAACTTTCACAACAGCCTCGAGATTCAGGTAATTCACTAGAAACTTTGGTCAATAAATTAGCAGCTAATATGCTTGATTTTCAACAGAAAACCGAGGTATCTATAAGAGAATTGACCATATCAGTTGAGAAATTGAACTCTCAAGGGAAGCTACCGTCACAAATAGAACTGAATCCAAGACAACACGCAAATGCAGTGACGTTGCGAAGTGGAAAGGTATTGGAACCAATTCCTGATAGGAATCTTGGCCAAGAAATTGCCCAGGAAAAAACCGAGAAAAACGAGCAGGTCCGACCGAAACCCCCACTGCCTAAAATTCAACCTTCATTTTCAGAACGATTCAACCAGTGTCGAAGAGGTAAGGAGGATAAGGAGATCCTCGAAACATTTAGGAATGTCGAGATCAACATTCCGCTGTTGGATGCCATCAAGCAAATACCGAAGTATGCTAAATTTCTTAAAGAGCTTTGCACCAACAAGGGGAAGTTAACAGGTAATGAAAGGGTGAATGTTGGTGAAAATGTATCCGCAGTGTTACAGCAGAAAATGCCGGCAAAATGTAAGGATAGGGGCATGTTTGCAATACCATGCAAAATAGGCCATTTAGGAATTAAGAAGGCTATGTGTGATTTAGGGGCCTCCATAAATGTCATGCCTTTTTCTGTTTATGAATCACTTAACGCGGGTTTTTTGACAAAAACAGGTGTTAGCATTCAATTGGCAGACAAGTCCGTTGTGCATCCCGAAGGAGTCCTCGAAGACGTATTAGTCAAAGTCAATGGACTTATATTCCCTGTAGACTTTTATGTGATAAAAATAGAGGAGGGTAACGCTCCCGGGTCTTCAGACATCTTGTTGGGGCGACCTTTCTTTAGTACTGCAAATACTAAGATTGACGTACAAAGCGGAACCCTCACGATGGAGTTTGATGGGGAGATCGTGAAGTTTAACGTTTATGGCACAATTAGCCACCCAAGTGAAGTCTTGGACGTAAACCATGTCGACATAATTAACTCATCAGTAGAAAAAACTTTTGAGTCATCTTATGGAGATAAATCTAAAATGATGTTTGATGATTTTGAATCTGTTAATAAATTATTGGCTCCTATGAATACTAAAATTCTACCTTCATTTAGCAGGGCATCGATCCAAATTAAAACCACTTCTCGAGCATCTCAAATTCACATTTTTGAGAATGATGAGACCATTCTTCGACTTAAAAGGGATCAACCCCTTGGAGGAAAATATGAAACCAATGAAAGAGGCGCAAGGACGATTAAACCCAAATATGGTGGATGTGATAAAAAATGAGAATTTCCAAGCTCACACGATTAAAAAGATTTATTTTGAGCCACCGTAGAACCATTTAAGTTGTCGAGCTAATGACGTTAAACAAGCGCTTGTTGGGAGGCAACCTAATCCTTTTATTTATTTATTTATTTATTTATTTTCATTTTTATTATTATTTATTATTTATTATTTTCCTTTCTTTTCTTTTTAATTTTTTTAAATTTAAATATTAATAAATTTCTCTTCTTTGCTTAGGTAAAACGGAGAGCGTTGAGGCTTGACTTGACACTTTTGGCCAGCAACTAATCGAACTCATTGCCATCCTCCGCAATCGACAGTAGCTACACGGGGAGTTTTTCTAAACTTTTCTACCTATTTATTTCTTTTGCGTTCACATTGAGGACAATGTGTTTTAAGTAGGGGAGGTACTCTTCAGACATTGTTGTCTGTGATGTGATTTGTGTTTCTTTGCTTGAGGCTCCATTTTGTCCATATATTTTTTTAAGAATATTCTGCGCTTTTCATGCCCAAGAATTTGACCACAACTTGCCACTATTTGACCTACATGCATGATTCTTGGCTCTGAGTTAGTTATGATTACATCATTTGATTTTATCTCCACTTTGTTTTATTTTAATTAGGCTAAAAATAATTATGATTAATAAGTTAACTCTATCTTGCTTTTCGTAAATTTGATCAAGTTTAATATAAAGTGGACACTTAATACAATTGCATGCCTAAATTATGTTCGTGTCTATTAGGTGGTTACTAAAACTTATTTTTGACACTTGATTATTTCTCTTAGGTCCTCCAAAATTAAAATTTCGTGTAAATTTTGTTTAATAAATGTTTCCAAGGTTATGAGTGCACTTAGAACGTGATCGATCGAGTACCGGGGTAGGGTGCTTGGGTTTTCATTCTACTTCGCGTCAAAAGGTTGTGTGACGTGATAGGTAAAACTCTGCTAACCAAGGTTATGAGTGCGCGCTCGAACGTGGATCGATCGAGTAACCGGGAGGGTGCTTGGGTTGTCATTCTACTTCGCGTCAAAAGGTTGTGTGACGTGATGGGTAAAACTCCGCTAACCGGAAATAAATAAATTTTAAGAGTATGTTGGACTGAGTAACCGGGGTGGGGTGCTTGGGTTGTCATCTCTCTTCGCGTCAAAAGGTTCAATATATTCCTAAGTAAATAAATAAAAAATAAAAAAAATAAAAAAAAAGAAAAGAAAGATAGTACTAATAAAATTGCAGTTGGGGACTAAAGGAGGAAATAAATAGAGTGTCTTGGTAGGTTTGGTAATTTACCTAAATAGCATGAAATAATTCAAGACGATTTTAATTTTTGTGTGTTAATTAGAATACTTTTTCTGTTTTACTTAAAGCAAGCTTAGAAGTTCTCTTTATTTTTCATATGCATTTTTGACTGATTTTTATAAAACTTTGGAGTAGAATTTCTTTCAGGATCTAATTTTCACAGTGGATAAGAACTATACTTGAGGGCAAGCATGGGCTAAGTAGGGGGGAATTTGATAATACTCTAGAACGTCATGTTTTTATGAGCTAATTGCATATTTATTTTGAGTATGATTCTACTAATTTGGGATATTTATGGTCTTTTATCTTATAGGGACTAAATTGGAGGCTAAAGCGAAATTAAGGGCCAAAAGCGTGAATTTAGAGATAAAATGGGCCAATGTGCGACAAAGGGAAAAGTTGGTGCCAAAAGTGCAAGCATGGAGGACACAAGGGTTGGAATGCAAAAAGAAGAGTTTTTATTCTATTAGACTCTATTTTGATTATATTAGGATAATTAATATTAAGATAATTATTAAGGATTATTTAATTTAGGATTTATTTTATTTATCTTTATTTATCTTTGATTATTTGTAATTATCTTTAGGAATTTAAGCATGACTAGTCTATCTATCTTAGCACTATAAATAGGAAGAGAGGTGACTCAAATTGATGTTCATCTTTTTCTGTAAACTCTCTCCCCAAAAGTCTTTGTTCTCTCTATATTTCCTTTTAATAAAAATCTCCATTTATATATTTATTTTCTTTTCCACCACAATCATGAGCCATTAAAACCCATCTAGCCAAAGGTTGTTGAAAATCCCCAAAAAGGGTTCTTGAGGTTTAGAATTGTGACTTAGCCTTCTCAACGTGGTATTCATCATTTCTCGCATTTACGAGGTGGACGCTTTCGTCCATGTCCCTTAGGAAGTGATCTTTTCAACGTGTGCAAGGAACGGCCGCTTTGTATATTTTGAGAAGGTTGCACAGTCGGTTCGTTAGCTTACTGCGTCAGAGGTTGGCGAGCCCAAGAGACAAAATGGCGTGGGATTCGCCATTGAGAAACGTTGATCTAGCATAGATGATTTCACAAGAGCGATTGTCGGCTAGAGTCAGGTTCCACCAAATTAAAGTCTAAATCCTTGGAGCTGGTGGTCGTAGGCATCCTCTTCCACTATAACTGGCTTATTCGGTTTGAGAATGATCATCAAAAAGCCAAGGATTGAACCCAAGGCGAATCGAGGCAACTGGAGGCTGGAATCTCTCCACATAAGAAACTTTCTCTAAACTCTTTTTATTTTCCTCATTTTAATTTTCCTAATTTATTCTCGCAATTTCAATTTACTTTAAATTCTATTTTTTTTTATATTTTTCCAGATCGAAATTATTAATTCTGTTTTTATTTTTATTTTTCCAGGAACGCAAGTTTTCTTGGCCAAGAAATTGTCCAGGATTTCAAGAACGAGCATTCGTACAAGCCGGTCCCTGAGGATTCGACCCTACTTCCCCTTTACTGTGATTTTTATTATTTTACAAGGGAATAGGATATTTTTGGTGCTTTCAACGACGCATCAGGTAAGTTTTGATAGCCTCACTTATTCTAAAATTTGTATGATAAAAAATATTGGTGAAATAAGACTTACTTACTATATTTTATTGGATAAATTATATATTTGGTAGCTAAAATTAAGAATAATTATTTTTTCCACCAAACTATGAAAAGTTATGATTGGTAGAGTGGGAGATGAGGTGTAAGTGGCTGCTAGCTTAGAGTTGTAATTAGTGTAGTCATTGTATTTAAGGTTTGGACATTGTTCGGAGGTGTGCCCATGACCTCGACAATTGTAACAAGTGGGAGTGGAAGGCTCAGTATTGAGGGTAGTTGAACGCCTACGACCATAATTAGATTGATAGCACCTACGTCTATTTTCACGACCTTTGCCTCATATACAACCAACAACATTTTGGAGAGTAGTATAGAGCACAACGGTAGGAGGATGGAGAGTCATTTAAACTTTTTAGTTGTAGTACTTAATAAAGGAGTAAGCCAAATAAATCATTAAAAGAAATAAAAGTTAAGCTTGCTTCAATATTGCAGGTAAAGAAAAAAAAATTGCGGGTAAAGGGTTTGTAATCTAGGCTAAGACCACGCAAGATATAATCTCAATAAGATCATACTCAGAAATGGCAGCATCAAGTGCAACAAATTAAACAACTAGTCGCTTGGCATGATTCGTATAGGTGCCAATAGGGTTATTGTTTCAAGGCAAAGCATAAAAAGAGCATTTTCTAGAATACGAACTTAAAGGTTTGTTTTTTTTTTATCCTGAGGCATAAGTAGCCTGCAGTCGAAACCAAGTAGCATAGGCAGTGATGACACCAACAACTCGAGAGAAAACATAATTTGTGGAAAATTACTTTCCACTAAGCTGCTTTAATTTCACGCTTAAATCTCCGTATCTGATCAATATAGAAAATTGAGATATATATATATATATATATATATATAAATTGGAAGTCATAATTGTTACGAGTTTTATTGCCAGTTATTCTCTCAAGTCTCAAGTATACCTGTTTTTTGGTAAATAAAGAGAAAACATTAAGTCATTACGAATATAAAACAAACTAGATAGCCATAGCGCCTACCATATATTTCTGCGAAATCTCCAAAGCATTTACTGGAACCTCTCCAAACCGCATCAGGCCAATTGGTGCATTGATCCACTTGTTGGCTATCAAGTCAGCTACCTCATTCGCCTCACGTGGTAGAAATCCAACATCACTTTTTTAGACCTTATTTTTAGCCTAGGCCATCATGTATTCATGTCCCTCATATTTTAAAATTATATAATTAATGTATTATTTTATTAATTTTATAAAAATAAATCATTGTCTAACCAATGAATCCTATTTTGGTGTTGCTTTAATTAGTTATTGCAAAAAAAAAAAAAAAAAGAAAAAGAAAAACTCCATAAGTATTAAAAAATTAACATAATGTAATGATAAAAAAATAAAGCACTAACTACATAATTATTATTTTTTAAATAAACCAATTTATAATTATCCATTAATTTGAAGTTCAATAATTAGATGAGTAATAAATCACTAAATAGCCATAAATTTCTTAATACGAATCGATTGCCTTTTTGCAAAAAAAAAAAAACTGTAATTATGCACCTAGATAATAATGAACATAATTGCTTGCTCGCTCATTCTTTCAGTTTCTAACAGTCTAAATTTTACTTTTCAACAGGTACTTAGTTAATTAACATTCTAGATGTAAATATTAAGCATAATAATTACACATCAAACATAAGTGTATGCATATAAAATTTTCTCATTGTGATCAACATTGCTTTTTTTATTTTATTTTTCAAATTCATGGATTTATTAGATGTATATATTTATAATCTATAATATATTAAAAAATATTAAATTGAATTATTTTTTTTTGAATCGACGAGAATGCTCTTTATTTTCTACTATATTAGTAAATTAACAAGTAAAAATATTTATAATTTAATTTAGAATTATTAGTTATAACTCTATTTAAAAATTCGGTAATTTTATTAACTTTAAAATAGAGTTATAACTTGAATAAAAGTCTAAGCATACTCACTACCAATAAATTAAAATAATTAATAATTAAGGTTAAAATATTATTTTAAAAAATTCTGAATTATTTTTATTTTTTATTAAGTAAACTTTTTTTTATTTTCATATTTATTAACGTAATAAAATAAAGTTATACTTGAATAGAAATCTAAGTATATAAATAGAAATTGATTTTATCTTTTAGTTATCATCTAATTAGTGTTAGAGTTAGATATCAATTTAAAATTAAGTTTAGATCTATAATTAGCATCCGTTAGTAGCCTTTGAGAAAAATCATAGGTAAAAAGAATGAAAATTATTAATATTAGTAAGTTAAAAGTATTTCAAGAAGAAATATTCGAACGAAAATGGCACCGAAGAGTACCAAAGAGACATGCAAGATCATTTTCATTGATGTTGACATTATATAATATTATGTTATTTTTTTAAAAAAAAATTATAAGTTGTTTATTTTGTACCAAGCAAATACTCTTTTATACTCTCATTTTTACCTTATTATTATTATTGTTGTTTGTTTGTTTGTTGTTATTATTATTATACATGAAGGTGTAAATGGATGAGAGAGATTTTAAAATAGTAAAAAATATTTACCATATAAGATTTCAATAATTATTTTTAATTATCATTATCAAATTTATTTATTAATTTAATGTAAATATCTCCCGTACTAATCATGAATTATTATTATAGTTCATGCTTGTTGTTTTACTTTTTTTTTTTAAAATTTAATTTAATATTATATACTTTATAATATAGTTCTAATAGTTTGCATTCCCGTTTTAAATTAATTATACTGTGAAAATATTTAGCGTATAATATATTATAGTTTTATAAAATTGTGTTTATTATTTCATATAAAAATAAAATAATCAATCTGTAATGAATTAGTAGAATATTATTTTGATATAAAAACAAAAAGGTTTCTTTTTTCATCCTTAGTAAAATTATGTAATATAAAGTTTTTTATATATATATATATACAATTGGAGGGAAATGAGATTGTTTGGGATCAAACCAAAGCTCTCATGCCTACAAGCATAATGCTCTTGCTATTGAGCCAAGAGCTTGTTGGCTATGTAATATCAAGTTAATTGTGAAAATTATACATATTTATTGAAATAATTAAATATTACACTCTATATAAATTTTAAAAATTATGAAAAATATTATTCATTTATAATTGGGAAATAAATTGGACAAATGTGTATACATATTTTTAAGAAGAATATTCATTTTTAATAATTTAATGCATTTAAGGTCTGAAGTTGTTGAAATTAAAATTAATTGAATGTATAATGATATTTTTATTTTTAAATAATTATATTTTAACATATTAAGATTGTAAAAGCCCAAATTTGCCCGGGCAAACCAAAATCATTAAACCTTAACCATTAAAAAACCCAATTAAAAACAAGAATTATTAAAGTCCATTACAACTAAACAGTCCATTAACAAATAAAAAAATAGCCCGGTTTTGGCCCAAACTTCGGCCCTATACATTACGAGGCCCAAAAGGCCCAAAAGCTTTAACCTTTCCAGAAACCCTAGGGGTTTCTGGAGTCTCATAGCGCCGCAACCCCAGCCAAAAAATTGGGCTACCTCGTTCCTCACACGCGCACCATGCGTGCGTCGCCACGTCCGCACGTTCAAGCCTCCGTACACCGCCACAGTTGGAGCACCGTACCTGCGAAAAGGACAAGAAAAACGACAGCAAACCAAGAAAAAAAATTGTATTTCATTCGGGCTATAAAACTAGAAGAGATCATTGTATTTTTTTTACACACTGTTACGAACATTGATTCATATATATAGAATACCAAAAAAAGATCGAAAGGTGATTTTCCTATTTCAATTTCTTTGGGATTTCAGATTTAGTTTTGCTAGTTTTCGATTCGTTTCTTTTCTGTGCATGCGAGAATAAAAAAAAAGGAAGGGATAGGAGAGTACCTGCTTCGGGTAGCGCCGTCAGAGTTTCGCCTCCGTCGTCGAAATCGCGCCCAAAGGGAAATCAAAACCCTCTTTTACAAATCTGTGAATACTGGCATATTTTAAAATGGGGTTAAAAAAGAAGAGGGCTATATTTTGCTTCCGACCACCGATTAAAATTGTGGTTCGGAGGTGAAAGGATTTGGATTCGGCTGAAAGAAAAACGAAAGGGAGGCTAGGGTTTTGATTTCAAAAGAAGAGAGAGGGGCCGATTTTCTGATTGGTTTTTAGGTTTATTAACCTATTTAAACCATGCGAAATGACGTCATTTGAAGTCTGATTAAATGGCCTCAAAACGACGTCGTATAAGGCCGCCCTGACCCGATCCGATCCAGTGCCCTCAGGATCCGCGCATTTTCGTGGTGAAGGGATATTTGCACAATCAGACCCTCTTTCCTGTATCGTTATTTAATTTGATCCTAGGTACATTTTCTTCATTTTTTTACTTAGTCTCTGTAATACACGCGCGCTTTCATTTTAATCCGACTTAAACGCCGCGTTTTGGGCTTGGGAAATATTTGCTGGTTTAGCCCCTGATTATTTATGCACATTTCGGTTTGATCCTTGCATATGTTTAAATGATTTTATTTATTATGTAGTAGTCTCTAAATTTTGTTTTGTTTCAATTAAGTACTTTTTGTCTTTGTACACAATCTTTACATTTTTATCAAATTTAATTCATTTGTTTATTTAGTTTTAAAATATTCTATTATATGATATTAAAAAATATTTATATACTATCTGTTTTAAATTATTATTTATATATATTATTTATTTTAACTTGTTTTAATATAATGTTTATTAAAATTTGTTTTACTATTTATTTAAAATAATTTTATACATATTACTTATTCTAAACTCTTACATATATTATTTATTTTAGATTTTTTTCACATATTATATAGTTATTTTGGTTTTTTTTTTTTTACATATATTATCCTTTTAAGATTGTTATGTATTTTAATCTCCTCTTTTATATATTGTTTTAAACTTTTTTATATTTTTATATTAAATTATTTTATACACCTTACTTTAGATTCTATCTATTTATTTTAAAATGTTTCAATATTATTTTACACTATTATATGTATATTTAAATGTTTTATATATCATTTGTTTTAAATTATTGTATATTATTGATTCTTAAAACTACCTTTCACATTATTTATTTTAAATTTATTCATTATTATTTTTAAATTGCTTATATTCTATTTATTTTTAATTTGATTTATGTTTATTTTCTCGTTGGTTATATATATATTGTTTAATCCATTTTAAAAAAATTGTTAGTGTGAACATTGGAATAATGTAGGTTGAATGATTATTTGTCTTATGTGTCGCAATTTGAATTCATTGCTTTCATATTGTTCATTTGTATCATATTCGATTATTTATGCTTTCTAATACCATGTTTCGTTAATGCTTTTATAATGTGTTTTGGCACGATAATATGTCATAATTTTTATGCATGTTGTAAATTTTTCTTTACTGTGAATGGCCATTTAAATGTTTTAGTTTAATCAATTATCTTTTAATTAAATCATCAATTCTTTTTATTTTAAATAGTGACTAAAGGAACCTTTTGAGAATAAGGCAATATTTCGTGTTTGGAAATTCGAGAAATCGTGCCCTATCGTGCTGGATGTGATATTTTATTCCTTCGGAACAAGTGAATCTCAACATCCAATTCGAGTTATTTTAAAATTTAAAAAAAAAAGGAATTCTATTCTAAAATCGTTTCAAATTTTTGGCATTAGGACATCAATTAATCAAGTTGGTACCAATTTTGGGGCGTTGCGAGGGTGTTAATCCTTCCTCGTATGTAACCGACTCCCGAACCTGTTTTCTTAGATTTTGTAGACCAAAATTATTGTTTTAATAAATCAAAATGTTTTATTAAAATAATCCATCTCAAGGTGATCCGATCGCACCTCGAATAAAAGATCGGTGGCGACTCCATATTTCTTTTTAAAGTCAATCCCCATTTTTTCAAAACTAAAAAAATGGTTTCGACAGCTTGACGACTCCACTGGGAAGTGGTTGAGAGTCAGGCCATAGATTGATTAATTTTTGTCCTTTTGACTGAAAATTCGAAAAATTGTTTTGAAAAATCATGTTTTTTGATGCATTTATTGGTGCTATGATTGCGATAATGCCGAGTCTCAGAAAATACTTTGGCATTGCATTGCATGACCGTTGTGGTCACACCTTTTAAGTGGGAGTGAGAAACTATGCCCTCGTGAGGTTTTCACCTCCGCATGGGCTAGTGGACTGCTTCCGGGATACATCCGTACCTATGTCTTCGTGAGGTTTTCACCTCCGCATGGCCATAGGGAAATGTATTCCCCTGAACTGAACTCGATCCATATGAGCCTATAATGGGTGAGGATTGAGGAATCTGCTGGTTCAGGTACCCTTGCCTTAGAGTCGAACCGCATATAGAGAGACCTAGGAGCCTACCCTAGGTAGAACCTTGCCAAACCCCAGTAGTCACCCAGATAGGTGTTCTATGTTGTTTATTTCTCCTATGCTAACGTGTTTTCTTTTGTTTATGACTACATTACATTTCACCATCATAGAAAGGAGGTGTTGATTCATATTCGATTGCTAAATAGAAGAGTTTGTCATAGGAAAATGATTTCCTGATAAAGTGGGTTATAATACGTTTGTCCAAATATAGTCCAAGTAAACACAACGAGAAAAAGTTGATAATATATGAATTTACCTCGTTGCCCGGGGATTCAAGCCAACAGGGATTATTCGAGAGTCATCACGTCTCAATTTTCTTAAAGAAGCTTATGAGCATCGCGGAGGATAAGTGAGTGAAGAGTCACGGCTTGGATCAAGCAACAAGGAGCTAGAAGAGACATCTATTGAGAAAGTTCACGGGATGAGACCATAACATCCGGATACAAAGACAAGGATTGGTGTCTTCACTTGGACTATGAGGACAAAGCTGCATATGTAATCCGTTTTATGTAAAGAAATTTATTTTCTAGAAAAGTTCTTCTAATGGAATTGAATTCAGAATCAACGCTTCTCTTTCTTTTTGCATTCATTCCATACATTTGCATTGCATTTCATGCATTTGCGTTACATCACATGCATTAAATTTTGTATAAAGACTCTAATTAATTAAAAATGATTTCAGTAACCTGGAAACCGACAAGACTTTACCAAATACGCATCCTTACGGCACAAGGAAAAAGACCAAGTCAATGGATAAAAGACTAGAAAAATTGGAGCAAATGTAAAAGGATATGCAAGAACAAATACAGGCACAGATGCAAGAGCAGTTCGCTATGATCCAGTAGGACATGATGGATCAAATGATGGAGTCTCAAAGAAGCATGATGGCTCAATTGTCCCAGCTACTGGTAGGAAGGATAGACAAAAGGAAAGGCCCCATGGATAATGTCACGGAAAGTAATGAAGACCCTCAATATCCTCCTGGTTTTACTCTGACGCATGTACAGGCACAACCCGAGATAAATCCATAAAGATTATACATTACTATCGAGCCACAATGAGTTTTTAGGTTTGGAGCCTCGATACCAATGAAATTTCAGGCTGGCTCAGGCTCTAACCCTGGAAATAATTTAAATAATCCAATTGTTCCTGATTTGGATGAAGTGGTAGAAGGGGAAAGAGCAACGATAGAATCACAAAAGAAATTAGAAGAACGGTGTAGGTGGCTGGAGGAGAAGTTTAAAGCAATGGAAACTACTGATTACCGTTGCGGAATCAATGCGAAGGATTTAAGCTTGGTCCTAGATCTGGTGCTCCCACTGAAGTTTAAAATGCCAGAGTTCAAAAAATACAATGGAACTAGCTGTCCTGAAGCTCACATAACGATGTTCTGTCGGAGAATGACAGGATATGTCAACAACGACCAGTTATTAATCCACTATTTTTAAGACAGTCTGACTGGGTCTGCGGCCAAATGGTACAATCAGTTAACCCGTCCCCAAATTGGTTCATGGAAAGACTTGGCTCAAGCTTTCATAAAACAATACAGCCACTTGACAGACATAGCACCCGACTGGATTACACTCCAGAATATGGAGAAAAAGACAAACGAGAGCTTCAGGCAGTGTGCCCAGCGATGGAGGGAAGTGGCGACGCAAGTCCAACCACCACTCTTAGAGAAAGAGACGACCATGCTCTTCATCAGTACTTTGAAGGCTCCCTTCATCAACCACATGTTGGGAAGCGCTACTAAAAGCTTTTCTGATATCGTAATGTTTGGGGAGATGATAGAAAATGTGATAAGATATAGAAAGATTGAAGCAGGGGAAAGCACCAAGAGATCAACCCCGAGAAGGAGGGATAATGAGGTGAATAATATGAGTACGTATAACAAGGGTCATTCGAGAGCGATCACGGTGAGCCAGCCAAAAGCAACCACTGGTCATCAGGGCCCATCAAAACAAGAATCCAGTGCAAAGCAACTCCAGTTTACACCAATTCCAATGACGTATAAGGAGTTGTATCAAAGTTTATTTGATGCGCACGTTGTGTCCCCCCACTACCTGAAACCAATGCAACCTCCATACTCAAAACGGTATGACCCAAATGCCTAGTGTGAGTATCACGCGGGGATCACAAGGCATTCGATAGAAAATTGCCTTGCTTTCAAGAAATTGGTGGAAAAATTCATCAACATGGGTATTGAGAAGTTAGATGACGCGCCAAATGCAGAAATATGAACTTGGGAGTGTTTTGGATAATTGGACTGCGGAAGAAATTCCAGTAGTATTTAGAGCTTACTCAGAGTAATGTACAAAACGCACTTGTTACTTTAAGCCTAGAAGCAATAAGAGTCCTTTTGTGAAATGGGCTTGTGTTCAGAATCTTCATTTCAATAAAATGCATTTCTTTTAAGTAAATATTCTTTTATTCTTTCTAGTTATAGATTCTTTTGTTCTTTGGACCTTCTTTCAAATATTCTTTTATGCTTCATTCATGAGCATATCATACAAATAATCATCATAAGGATCATTTTATTCTCTGGAAACTGTTTTCGTACCTGTAATAGGTCCCCATATATCACTGACATGAGCAACACTGCTACGGACTCAGAATCTCCTTTTGAGTGAGATTCGTGTCTAGAGGGATCTCAGGACTTTGAAGATGACAGAGATTGTAACCTATCTTCTGATTTGTTAAGGATGATAGAACAGGATGAAAAACAGATCCTACCTTACAAAGGGTCAGCGTACGTTGCGAGCCAAGGAAGGAGATGAAGATCGAAGCCTAGCTCAATACAAAAATAAGATTTCCTATATGTGGGGCATGGATGTTATCAAGCCAGTCTCATTAAAAGCTTCTGGCCAACATCGATTCATTTTCGTGGATGTCGGTTACTTCACTAAGATGGTGAAAGTCGCTTCATACGCCAATCTTACAATGTTGACAGTCATCAAATCTCACTCTCAATGCAAAAAAAAAAAAAAATTAGGTGCCAACAAAGAATGCCAGGAAGCATCATAACCGCACAATGTCAAAAGTTTACAGTCTGTTTAAAGATCAGACGCCATATCAGTGCAGCAAAGGCAGCCAAAAAGAAAAATAAAAGATCATAAAAAAGACAGAGACTTGCAAAGATTGGCATACAGAAGTTACTATTTACCCTCTATGCTTATCAAACGTTGGCCAGGACTGTCACCGGGGTAACACATTTCTCATTGGTTTTGCCCATTGAAGTCGAAATTCCTTTTTTCCGAGTTTTATCAAAACTGAAGTTCGATGAGGCAGAATAGATCCAATCCTGATGTGATCAATCAAATTTGTGGAGAAAAGTTAATAGCTATCCGTTACAGTCAGATGATGCGGGTTTGCGACAAAGAGGTTCATCCTAGAAAATTCCCAAAGGGGGACTTGATATTGAAGAAGATTTTTCCCATGCAAAAGGGACTTCAGAAGAAAGTGGATGCCAAACTGGAAAGGACCTTATGCAACAAAGAAGGCCTGTTCTAGGGAAGCATGGATATTGACCGAGATGGATGGCAAGGACCTGCCCAATCCGGTGAATTCAGATTCATATAAAAGTTTCAAAACACACACACACACACACACACAAAAGGAAAAGAAAGAAAAAAGAAGAAAAAGGAGAGTCCAAGGTGAAAACCCGCAAAGTACACTTTGAGACCAAAGGGGATTTGAGTTGAAAACCCAAAAAGGGCGGCTCAAATTTTGATCAAAAGTGGGGCATACAGCAGTCTTGCTATGCCTGAATTAACAATGAAGAAGTCTGCTACGTCTTGAGGCATCGACAAAGTACTCCGGATCCCCTAAACATATATTAAGCTCAAAATGGTCCCAAAGAAGTTTGTACAGAGAAGCTCAGGCTACGATATCTGGGGCACCTACTTTTCCATCTTACCCATTTTGAATTTGCTATCTTTGATTACCTTATTATTTTCAAGATACGCCCCAATAAATTTCCTTCTTGATTGCATTTTTTATCTTTGCTTAACTTATTTGTTTTGAGCTATGCTCCTAATTAATTTCCTTCTTGTCCATTGCTATGATCTTTTTCGAGCATTTTGCATTGAAATAAGGATTAGTGGACTAATAATAATTTCATAAAATGAGTTTCGCATATTACTATGGAAGCTTCTAAATAATACAAGAACTTGAAACAGGACTATTGTTTAAAACTCACCAAGTTTAAGGAAGAGTCTAAACTGAGACTATCTCTTCAGATTTTTGGTAAAAATGGTGGTTGAACAAAATGACAAGATATTGCGTCGGTGATACAATAGTGATGAAAAATGGGCAATGTTAACCCAAGTGTAAAAAGGGAATCATTCGAGAGAAAAAATGATATTTTGCATCCATGCAAATATCATGCATACACATTTGGTTAGGTCACCTGGGGAGCGATCAGTTGATTGAACAGGTTACAGTCCTCTACCCCTGAGTTGCGGTGGTATGGATGGAAAATGATGCAAGTCCTGTACCCTTGAATAGCAATGGGATGGATTGAAGAAGAAACAAATCCTACATTTAGGAGTTACAGTGGGATGGATTGGAAAAGATTCAGATCCTATACCCCTAAGTCACAATGAGATGAACCCTGAAGTTACAATGGGGCAAATCTATTGAGCAAGATATAATTATTTTCTTGGGTTTTCTGTTGAGAATACCAGCCGAACAAGATGACAGCATAATACGTCAGTGATAAAGCCCTGATAAACAATGAGCAATGACACCTTAAACATTTAAAAAGGGATCATTCTCATGAAATTCTGCATTCATACAAGACACATTTAGTTAGGAGCATTTGATTTATTCCAATCATTGCATCCTGATCCTTATAGATTTAACAAAAGACCATTCTCATGACATTCTGCATTCATGAAATTGTCGTCCATAATACATTTAGTTAGGAGCATTAGATTCATTCTGATCATTGCATCCTAACCATTTTGCATAAGCATAAACACATAAAACCGATTTTACAGGATAGGTCCCCCAGAGGATGGTGTCGCAACATCGGTGAATTCACAGATCTTGTCTTCCTGAGTTTGCAGTGAAGTAGATCGAAAACACTAGTCTGACATCCCTGAGTTTGCAAAGTGGAGCGCATCAAGATTACGATCTTGTCTCCTAAGCAAGCGATGGAGTAGATCGAAGACGGCAAATCTTATCTCCATGAAGCAGCGGAGTAGATTTAAGCCATCAGTCCTATCTCCCTGACCAGCAGTGGAATAGGTCGAAGATTGTAGATCTTGTCACCCTAAGCAGTAGTGGACCAAGATCGAACGGCAAATCTTGTCTCCCTAAGCAGTAGTGGAACAGATTTAAGCCACCAGTCCTATCTCCCTGACCAACAGTGGAATAGGTTGAAGATTGTAGATCTTGTCACCCTAAGCAGTAGTGGAACAAGATCGAACGGTAAATCTTATCTCCATGAAGCAGCGGAGTAGATTTAAGCCATGAACCTCCTCTCCTTGAAGATACAGCGGAGCAGGTTGAAATTACTAGTTTTCATTTCCTTAAAGTTCAGTAGAGAAGATCAAAGCTACAAATCTCTTCTCCCTTAATTCTTATCCCTTTGAGGTTCCAACAGAGTAGGTCGAAGCTACAAATCCTTTCTCCCTGAAATCCTCATTTCCTTGAAGTTTCAGTAGAGAAGATCGAAGCTACAAATCTCTTCTCTCTGAATTCTTATATCCTTGAAGTTCCAATGGAGTAGGTCAAAGCTACAAATCCCTTCTCCTTGAAATTACATTGAGGATCAATTCCTTATTTCCTTGAAGTTTTAGTAGAAAAGATCGAAGCTACAAATCTCTTCTCTCTGAATTCTTATATCCTTGAAGTTCCAAAGGAGTAGGTCGAAGCTACAAATCCCTTCTCCTTGAAATTACATTGAGGATCAATTCCTTATTTCCTTGAAGTTTCAGTAGAGAAGATCGAAGCTACAAATCTCTTCTCCCTGAGTTCTTATTTCCTCGAAGTTCCAATGGAGTAGGTCGAAGCTACAAATCCTTTCTCCTTGAAATTACATTGAGGACCAATCATTATTTTCTTGAAGTTTCAGTAGAGTAGGACGAAGTTACAAATCCCTTCTCTCTGAGATTATATTGGAGCCACAATTCTCATCTCCTTGAAGTTCTAGTGGAGTAGATCAAAGTTACAAATCTCTTCTCCCTGAAAGTACATCGGATTGGATCGAAGCGCTAGTTCATATACCCCTGATGTAACATCCTGAAAAAGGCCTATGCATTTTTGGTTTAATTGTACGAAATGGCATATCTTATGTGTTATGAATATATTTTGAACACTTTTGGAAACCTGGAATGTATGGAAATGTTAAGTTTAAAAGAGGAAAGTGAACATTTTTAGAACCTTGGAAATGTAAGGAAATGTCTTGTAAGGAAATGTCATGGAAATGTAAGGAAATTTCAAGTTTACAGAGCCGATCGAAAATTTTTGGAAACTTAGAAATGACCTAGAAATGACGAGTTTTAAGGTTTAAAAGAGGAAATTAAGGCAATGTGGCCTTAAAAGAAAAAGTTTGTGAAATTTGACACACAAACAGGCTTGGAAAAGTGGTCTGAAGATGCCACCTAGGGCCTACGGAAATGGCGCCATATGCAAGAGGAATGGGCCTAAGTTCGAGTCACATGGGAAGCAAATAAAAGAAATTTTATTTTGCTACAAGGAGCAGAGAGGTGGACGGCACATGGCTATAAATTAGGAGCTTTTATTATTTTATAAATAGTGGATAAATAAGGGATTTATTTATCATTATTTTCAAGAGATAATTTTTGGATTAAATTCTTTTAATTTGAATAAAGAAATAAAGAGGAAAATAAGGGAGAAGTGATGGCCAAGTAAGGGACTTTGAGTTTAATAATTTCGGCTAAGTAAGGATAGTTGCTGAATTATCTTTTATTTTAAGTGATAATTAAAGGATAAAGTTATCAGATAGAGGAGTGGTGGCCAAGTAAGGGACTCCTTAGATGATAACTTCGGCTATAAAAGGAAGGAAGGAGGGCTACTCATCAATTTGTGCTTCCTCCTTTCTCTGCCGAATTCTTAGTGCTCTCTTCTCTTCTTTTCTTTCTTTTATTTTTGCCAAGCCGAAATACCTTGTGTTCTAGCCGAATCCTCCATCTTTATTCTTCCTTCTCTTTTCTTTCCAATCCATCAAAAGCCGAATCTTTGAGGGGCTTCAAGCAAAGGTGTAATCGATTTCTTCAAGTAAGGGTAAGATCTCATTCGGTTTCATCCTTTTTCTTAAGATTTGCGAAATCTAGGACTAACCCCATTAATATCTTGTTCTTTGAAACTTTGAAGAGATCTTTCGAGATTTACTAAGTGTCGACTACAAGGAAGGAAGGAGAAGTTCTTTTCCGAAGGTACACCATAGGCCACGTGTTCCCTAGTTATTCGATGAGTTTGGGATTTAAAATCCACAAGGTAAGTTTAAGTATACTAATCCTACTAGGATTTGGATTTATGGTCGAATGGCTTTTTATTAAAGTAGTAGGTGATTAATCAAATGTAGGGATTAAGGATCCAAGCATTAGATCAAGCTTTTCGGGATCTCAAGGAAATTTTAAGCGAATCGGTGTGTACCCCACACTAATTCTTAATATGTTTTATGGTTGTGTTTAATTAAAATATGTGATATTAAGAATATGAAAGTGGCTAAGGTACCATGTTATGGTACTAAATACTCGTGCACGTTTCCTACTTCTACTAGGAATATGAAAAATGTTATTTGTAACATGAGAATATGATAAGAATGTGAACTCGGCATATTATGCATATTATTATATGGGGCATATGGTTTTGTTTTGAAAGGGAAGTGAATGTGGTGACCTAAGACCACGAACACGGTGATCTAAGACCGTGATATCTCGAAAAAGTGGTGACCTAAGACCACAGTAATCTAAAAGTGGTGACCTAAGACCACGAGATCACGGTGACCTAAGACCGCAGATTTGGAGTGTAGCGGAAGGAGGGTCGACTTAGTAGTCCCCACGGTGTGACTGGCAGGTACGGGGGTGTGTAGCGGATGGACAACTAGGTTTAGGTTTGGGAATGCATCATAATTTGTATGCTATGATATGAATGCGTAACATTTGTATGCCTGATTCTATTTTGATTTAGTGTTTGTGTACACATTGAGTCTGTTTGACTCACCCCGTTGGGGAATATTTTTCAAGTGATGATCAGTGATGGACCGGGACGGCAGAACTTGTGGTGGCCATGCTCAACATGAAGTTTATAGTTTTGAGGACTCTTGAATTTATTTTAGTACTTTGAATTATTTTGGGAATTATTTGATGTAATAAGGCCATAAGGCCATAGTTGAATTACTTTACACTTATTTTTATTTATTATGATTATGAATTTTATCTATTAAAATTTAATTAAAATTTCTTTTAAACTAAACCCTAAATATTTTGTCACTTAAGATAAAAGGGATTTCAATATAAAACGAACCTGTTTTCAACACAAGCCCAACCCAAAACAATATTTTTAAAATCACACAAGTTTTCCTAAGAACAAAAGAATTTTGAACCGGTTTACTTGAGGAACATACCAAATCTGGTCAAAGCTCGTGGGGCGGGTTTGGGGTGTTTTGATTTTGTATCGAGCCATTTTAAACTCTCGGCTTTTGTGGGCTAAGGCTCAAAACGTTTTCAAATCGAGCCCAAATGAGTTTTATGAAAGTATTTTTGAAAATGAGCAGTTTTTACGGCATGGCACCTAAGTCTCCGACCCATGATCCACCAAAGTTAGTACCCCCTAACCATTTGTGTGATTATGTGGTTTATGTTATGAATTATGGAAGGGTAGAAAAGGAATGGAACGTAGAATAGCATGATAGGAACTTGAACCCTAGGACTAGTTTACTCAAACACATGCATAAGACTTAAGGACTATTAAACAAACCTGTGAAGTAAGTCGCCGAGCTAGGGTGTGGCAACTGTTGTGCGCATGTCTAGGAGTGGATTCAGTAAGAGCTTGGTATTTAAGCGGTCTAGTGACTCACCTCCTCTTTACTCGAATCCTGCAGTGCGTGAGTAACTGTTCACCCTAACCAAGAGGACTTATTCACGGGCTAAACCAATCATTAAAACCCGAAAGGGACTAGCCATGCAGTTTTATAAAATTCCTAGTTTTAAAATCCCTAAATTACCCTTTTAATTGTAGTAAAAGATTATTGTAAGAATTTTTCCAAAATATCTCCGATTTACAAAATTACAAAAATGCCCCTGTATTGTAAATTACTAAAATACCCTCGACTTTTGCTAAAATATTTCTACTTTACAAAAATACCAAAAACTTCTGTTTTACAAATATCAAGATACCCTGATTTGGAAAATTTACGAAAATGCCCTAACTTCCAAAATTACCGAAATAACCTCGATTTTCAAATTTTTGCAACACCTCGATTTGGAAAACAAAATGACCCAGAGATTTTGTAAATTCTGAAATACCTTTAATTTGAAAAATATTTTCGAATTGACCCCGATTTATTACCAAAATACCCCTGTAGGGAAAATTACGAAAATACCCCTGGGTAGTGGAGAAACAATAACAATGAAAACTACCACATTTCTCTGAATGAACGAAAGTTCATAATTGGTTGATGAATGTGAATGTGACTTTCTGAATAGTGAATTTGAGTTGAGAACTTTGTTTGATCGAAAGAACCACTTTTAAACATCTCTTTTCATAAAACTGTTCGCGGTTAATAAGTGGAACATAAAAAAAAAATTCTGATGCATAAAACTCTTTAATCGGATTAAATCGCGACGTTAGAAATGAGTTCTGAGGGACGTGAACTTAGAGACTGTGCCTAGAAAGTATGATGATTTTATTAAGATCAGAGTGCGCATCATAAGCGTAGTGTGGTGAGTTAAGATGTACGATTATTCGTTAATAAGTAATTTCGAGGACGAAATTATTTTTAAGGAGGGTAGAACTGTAACATCCTGAAAAGGGCCTATGCATTTTTGGTTTAATTGTACGAAATGACATATCTTATGTGTTATGAATATATTTTGAACACTTTTGGAGACCTGGAATGTATGGAAATGTTAAGTTTAAAAGAGGAAAGTGAACATTTTTAGAACCTTGGAAATGTAAGGAAATGTCTTGTAAGGAAATGTCATGGAAATGTAAGGAAATGTCTTGGAAATGTAAGGAAATGTCTTGTAAGGAAATGTCATGGAAATGTAAGGAAATGTCAAGTTTACAGAGCCGATCGAAAATTTTTGGAAACTTAGAAATGACCTAGAAATGACGAGTTTTAAGGTTTAAAAGAGGAAATTAAGGCAAGGTGGCCTTAAAAGAAAAAGTTTGTGAAATTTGACACACAAACAAGCTTGGAAAAGTGGTCTAAAGATGCCACTTAGGGCCTATGGAAATGGCGCCATATGCAAGAGGAATGGGCCTAAGTTCGAGTCACATGGGAAGCAAATAAAAGAAATTTTATTTTGCTACAAGGAGCAGAGAGAGAGGTGGACGGCACATGGCTATAAATTAGGAGCTTTTATTATTTTATAAATAATGGATAAATAAGGGATTTATTTATCATTATTTTCAAGAGATAATTGTTGGATTAAATTCTTTTAATTTGAATAAAGAAATAAAGAGGAAAATAAGGGAGAAGTGATGGCCAAGTAAGGGACTTTGAGTTTAATAATTTCGGCTAAGTAAGGATAGTTCTTTGAATTATCTTTTATTTTAAGTGATAATTAAAGGATAAAGTTATCAGATAGAGGAGTGGTGGCCAAGTAAGGGACTCATTAGATGATAATTTCGGCTATAAAAGGAAGGAAGGAGGGCTACTCATCAATTTGTGCTTCCTCCTTTCTCTGCTGAATTCTTAGTGCTCTCTTCTCTTCTTTTCTTTCTTTTATTTTTGCCAAGCCGAAATACCTTGTGTTCTAGCCGAATCCTCCATCTTTATTCTTCTTTCTCTTTTCTTTCCAATCCATCAAAAGCCGAATCTTTGAGGGGCTTCAAGCAAAGGTGCAATCGATTTCTTCAAGTAAGGGTAAGATATCATTCGGTTTCATTCTTTTTTCTTAAGATTTGCCGAAATCTAGGACTAACCCCATTAATATCTTGTTGCCGAAACTTTGAAGAGATCTTTCGAGATTTACTAAGTGTCGACTACAAGGAAGGAGAAGTTCTTTTCCCGAAGGTACACCATAGGCCACGTGTTCCCTAGTTATTCGATGAGTTTTGGATTGAAAATCCACAAGGTAAGTTTAAGTATACTAATCCTACTAGGATTTGGATTTATGGTCGAATGGCTTTTTATTAAAGTAGTAGGTGATTAATCAAATGTAGGGATTAAGGATCCAAGCATTAGATCAAGCTTTTCGGGATCTCAAGGAAATTTTAAGCGAATCGGGTGTGTACCCTACACTAATTCTTAATATGTTTTATGGTCGTGTTTAATTAAAATATGTGATATTAAGAATATGAAAGTGGCTAAGGTACCATGTTATGGTACTAAATACTCGTGCACGTTTCCTACTTCTACTAGGAATATGAAAATGTTATTTGTAACATGAGAATATGATAAGAATGTGAACTCTGGCATATTATGCATATTATTATATGGGGCATATGGTTTTGTTTTGAAAGGGGAAGTGAATGTGGTGACCTAAGACCACGAACACGGTGATCTAAGACCGTGATATTTGAAAAGTGGTGACCTAAGACCACAGTAATCTAAAAGTGGTGACCTAAGACCACAGTATGCGGTGACCTAAGACCGCAGATTTGGAGTGTAGCGGAAGGAGGGTCGACTTAGTAGTCCCCACGGTGTGACTGGTAGGTACGGGGGTGTGTAGCGGATGGACAACTAGGTTTGGGTTTGGGAATGCATCATAATTTGTATGCTATGATATGAATGCGTAACATTTGTATGCCTGATTCTATTTTGATTTAGTGTTTGTGTACACATTGAGTCATTTGACTCACCTCGTTGGGGAATATTTTTCAGGTGATGATCGGTGATGGACCGGGACGATGAGAACTTGTGGTGGCCATGCTCAACATGAAGTTTATAGTTTTGAGGACTCTTGAATTTATTTTAGTACTTTGAATTATTTTGGGAATTATTTGATGTAATAAGGCCATAAGGCCATAGTTGAATTACTTTACACTTATTTTTATTTATTATGATTATGAATTTTATCTATTAAAATTTAATTAAAATTTCTTTTAAACTAAACCCTAAATATTTTGTCACTTAAGATAAAAGGGATTTCAATATAAAACGAACTGTTTTCAACACAAGCCCAACCTAAAACAATATTTTTAAAATCACACAAGTTTTCCTAAGAACAAAAGAATTTTGAACCGGTTTACTTGAGGAACATACCAAATCTGGTCAAAGCTCGTGGGCCGGGTTTGGGGTGTTTCACTTGAAGATGCAGTGGGATGGAATGAAGTTATTCGAAGAAGAAAAGCACAGAAAGAAGTCTGGACTCGGCGGGACCGGGCAAAATTAGCCCTTTTAAGTCTTTGCTCTATTCTCGTTACACGACAACGAGCAAAGAGGTGCAGATGTAAAAGCCCAAATTTTCCTGGGCAAACCAAAACCATTAAACCTTAACCATTAAAAAACCCAATTAAAAACAAGAATTATTAAAGTCCATTACAACTAAATAGTCCATTAACAAATAAAAAAAAAAGCCCAGTTTTGGCCCAAACTTTAGCCCTATATATTACGAGGCCCAAAAGGCCCAAAAGCTTTAACCTTTCCAGAAACCCTAGGGGTTTAGGGTTTCTGGAGTCTCATAGTGCCGCAACCCCAGCCAGACAATTGGGCTACCTCGTTCCTCACACGCGCACCATGCGCGCGTCGCCATGTCCGCACGTTCAAGCCTCCGTACACCTCCATAGCTAGAGCACCGTACCTGCGAAAAGGACAAGAAAAATGACAGCAAACCAAGAAAAAATTGTATTTCATACGGGCTATAAAACTAGAAGAGATCATTGTATTTTTTTTACACATTGTTACGAACACTGATTCATATATACAGAATACAAAAAAAAGATCGAAAGGTGATTTTCTGATTTAAATTTCTTTGGGATTTCAGATTTAATTTTGCTAGTTTTCGATTTGTTTCTTTTCTGTGCATGCGAGAATAAAAAAAAAAGGGAAGGGATAGGAGAGTACCTACTTCGGGTAGCGCCGTCGAAGTTTCGCCTCCGTCGTCGAAATCGCGCCCAAAGGGAAATCAAAACCCTCTTTTACAGATCTGTGAATATTGGCATATTTTAAAATGGGGTTAAAAAGAGGAGGGCTATCGTTTGCTTCCGACCACCGATTAAAATGGTGGTTCGGAGGTGAAAGGATTTGGATTCGGCTGAAAGAAAAATGAAAGGGAGGCTAGGGTTTTGATTTCAAAAGAAGAGAGAGGGGCCGATTTTCTGATTGGTTTTTAGGTTTATTAACCTATTTAAACCATACAAAACGACGTCGTTTGAAGTCTGATTAAATGGCCTCAAAACGACATCGTATAAGGCCACCCCGACCCGATCCGATCCAGTGCCCTCAGGATCCGCGCATTTCCGTGGTGAAGGGATATTTGCGCAATCAGTCCATCTTTCCTGTATCGTTATTTAATTTGATCCTAGGTACATTTTCTTCATTTTTTTACTTAGTCTCTGTAATACACGCGCGCTTTCATTTTAATCCGACTTAAACGCCACGTTTTGGGCTTGGGAAATATTTGCTGGTTTAGCCCCTGATTATTTACGCGCATTTTGGTTTGATCCTTGCATATGTTTAAATGATTTTATTTATTATGTAGCAGTCTCTTAATTTTGTTTTGTTTCAATTAAGTACTTTTTGTCTTTGTACACAATCTTTACATTTTTATCAAATTTAATTCATTTGTTTATTTAGTTTTAAAATATTCTATTATATGATATTAAAAAATATTTATATACTATCTGTTTTAAATTATTATTTATATATATTATTTATTTTAACTTATTTTAATATAATGTTTATTAAAATTTGTTTTATGTTTATTAAAATTTGTTTTACTATTTATTTAAAATAATTTTATACATATTACTTATTCTAAACTCTTACATATATTATTTATTTTAGATTTTTTCACATATTATATAGTTTTTTTCAGTTTTTTTTTTTTACATATATTATCCTTTTAAGATTGTTATGTATTTTAATTTCCTCTTTTATATATTGTTTTAAACTTTTTTATATTTTTATATTAAATTATTTTATACACCTTACTTTAGATTCTATCTATTTATTTTAAAATGTTTCAATATTAATTTACACTATTATATGTATATTTAAATGTTTTATATATCATTTATTTTAAATTATTGTGTATTATTGATTCTTAAAACTACCTTTCACATTATTTATTTTAAATTTATTCATTATTATTTTTAAATTGCTTATATTCTATTTATTTTTAATTTGATTTATGTTTATTTTCTACTGTTGGTTATATATATTGTTTAATCCATTTTAAAAAAAATTGTTAGTGTGAACATTGGAATAATGTAGGTTGAATGATTATTTGTCTTATGTGTCGCAATTTGAATTCATTGCTTTCATATTGTTCATTTGTATCATATTCGATTATTTATGCTTTCCAATACCAAGTTTCGTTAATGCTTTTATAATGTGTTTTGGCACGATAATATGTCATAATTTTCATGCATGTTGTAAATTTTTCTTTACTATGAATGGCCATTTAAATGTTTTAGTTCAATCAATTATCTTTTAATTAAATCATCAATTCTTTTTATTTTAAATAGTGACTAAAGGAACCTTTCGAGAATAAGGCAATATTTCGTGTTTGAAAATTCGAGAAATCGTGCCCTATCGTGCTGGATGTGATATTTTATTCCTTCGGAACAAGTGAATCTCAACATCCAATTCGAGTTATTTTAAAATTTAAAAAAAAAGGAATTGTATTCTAAAATCGTTTCAAATTTTTGGCATTAGGACATCAATTAATCAAGTTGGTACCAATTTTGGGGCGTTGCGAGGGTGCTAATCCTTCCTCGTACGTAACCGACTCCCGAACCTATTTTCTTAGATTTCGTAGACCAAAATTATTGTTTTAATAAATCAAAATGTTTTATTAAAATAATCCATCTCAAGGTGATCCGATCGCACCTCGAATAAAAGATCGGTGGCGACTCCATATTTCTTTTTAAAGTCGATCCCCGTTTTTTCAAAACTAAAAAAATAGCTTCGACAAAGATTTAATGAAAGTTTTTTTAATATATTTAAATTTCATAATTATTTTTGTGCACTTTTAATTAAAATATTATAACATTTTTTATTAGTTTTAATTTAAAAAATTAGGTGAAATTTAGAAATAATAATAATTAATAAAATTAAATGGTGAGATATGTGAAATACAAAGGACTTACAGTGTAAATTAAAAAGGCAGATGAATCCATTATATAAATTGATTTGGACGAAGGGACTTATTATGAAAATATACCATCAACAATTGGTATAAATGTTATATATATTTTCTCATTTATTGAGTCCTTTTTCGAAAAAAAATTATATGCTTTATAAAATAACTATACACCGTCAACTCAAAAAATAAGCATCCAAATACATCATCAACAAAAAATTTACAATAATCAAGTTAATTGAAAAATACAATACACTATACATGCAAAAACATCAGTAATTAGAAGTGATAAAAAATATTAGCTAAATTCATTAACATTAATAAATCATATTAGAAATAAATATTAAATTGAGTAAAAGAAAAACTGTAAACAAATAATTAAATTAGTTTAAGAAAAATATAGCTTCTTATTTCTTGTGGCATATATGTGCCTTGAGGATGATCCCTACTCCATCTATGAAATAGAAGAAAAATAATAAATACTTTATTATTTCTTGACGTTGTGTACCAACACTACTGTCTACCTTCAATTTATATTGATTTGTAATTTTTTTTATTGAAATTACTGTAATTTTGGACTAAAAAAAAAAAACCATTAGACGATATAACCTATGTATAATGCTTTAATATGTAATCTTTGACTATATCTCTTAATTTTAGGGAATAATTTTTAAAGATTTATTTAATCTTATGTATTTCGAAAAGAATTGTATATGATAAGTCTTTTTAAATCAATTCTTTTTTAAAATTAAGTTTGATTTTATTAAAATGCATTGCAGGTTTACTATTAGTCATTTTACCATGTCTTTTTTCTTTTGCAAACGTAAATTACAATTTGTTAATATATAAATTACATAATTTGCTAGATAATTATGACACCCTAAAAATGAAAATTGAAGCTATAAATATCAACAACATAAATAATATAATTTGCTAAGATAATATTCATTATTTTTCACCTACATAATTCTTTTTAAAAGCATTATCGTTAATAATTAAATATTTATGTTATTTTATATTATTAGTTTAACTATTTTTAGTTAATTTTTAAAGATTTATTTATTATAATGTATTCTGAACAGAATGTTTATGGTAATATTTTTTAATCAAATATTTAAAATTAAGTATATTAACATATTCTTTTTTAGGCAAATGTAAATTACTTAAAATACATGTTTAAGGTTTTTTAAATTTCAGCAAATATGTATTAACAAATAATTAAAAATTATTTAATATTGTGTCTTCAAAATTGGAATATAGATACACATGGCAAATTATTAGAGTGCCAATTGGCTATATATAAATGTTGCCACATTGGATTGTTTCTCAATATTAAACTTCATATTACTATAGTATATATATATTTATATTATTTTCAACTTTTTTATTTATAAAATATTTTAAAAAAAATTTACTTACATCAAATATGCAACTTTTGGATATAAGTAAAATTTTGAAAATTTCATATTTAAGTAAAATTTTGACTTTGAAATTTAAATTCTTGTTCATCTCCACAAAATTCTCAAATTAAGAGATCGAGGTGCAAACACAAACTATCCAAAGAAATTCTCAATCAAATTCATCACCAAAACAGACCATCACCCATGTTTTACATACTGAGACTATTAAACAACCTAGTACAATGCCCTTCTTATCAAAAGCCAACATATGACACACTCTTGGCTCATATATTTCAAGTATGATACCCAATACAAATTCCCAAATTGGTTTCAAGAATGGTGGAACTAAAATAGATCATCTACTTTTAATATCCTACCAGAAAAAATCCAAATTTTATGGCTCAAATTTTTTGACAAATTTCAGCTAGAACCAGACCAAAAACACATACAAAACAATCCATTTCTTTTCAAAATTCTGTATTTCTTGGATTGTTTCCTGGAATTATGCTTATGAATAGGACCAATACATGAGAATCCCATTATTAGTTCGAAATTTAAGAACAAAATTGTGGGACAAAGTCAATGACGAAAAATATGATTCCAAGTATTTGGATAATTTTTTCAACAAAAATCCAAGATTATGCAAGTCCGCTAACCTTCTTCAAGCCAAATCGACTGACAGTGCATTGTTGGCTCAAGCCAAAAAAAAAAAAAAAGAATACAAAAAGCTTATGGCTGAAATGCTCAACTCAATGGATTCTAACTTAGAAGATGAGAAATCCTTGACGTCTTTAATCAGAACAATTGATCTTGTAGATGATACCACAACAGTGACAACCACCAAAACTAGAAAAAAAGGGAAGAAGAAAAAGAAGATAATTGTTTTGAAATAATTGTCTGCAACCTTCAAAGATTCCCTGCATGCCTAGAGATATTGTTCCAAAAGAAGACAAGAAAGTCAAATAGTAAAGATTCCCTGGAAGACAAAAGACAGAGATGAACAATAATGATTCTCTGTAAAGAAAAAATGAAGATTAATAGTAACGATTTTTTGCAAAAATTCTCTAAAAAAAAGACGAAGATAAACACTAGAGATTCCTTGCAAATTTTTTGTAATTCAAGGAATATGTCCTCTGCAATTGTAATAATAGTCTAGAAAATAGAAATTGTATAGGATGATAAAAGTATTTGTAATAACGTAAGGGGTTAAATTCCCCAACAAGGACATTGTAAAATGGCAAGAACCTTCTGTAAAAGGCTATTAGTTTGGCTATGAAAGACACGACTCAGAAATTCTTTTGAGCAAAGTTTCTCTCCAAAAAATTTCAAAATTTTAAGTTTTTGTTTTCAAAAATTTAAATTTTAAACTTTTACTTCCATCCTTAGATCCTCAGGACTCATTCGGTATTAGAGCCAATGAGGAACAGGTAATTTTAAGTTTTAAAATCTTCAAATTTATTTTCAATATTTTCGATTTCTAAATTAACTGTCTTTATTTATCTATTATTAATTTTTTTGAGTATGGTACACAGTCTAGGTAGTCATGGGTTAGGCATGTTAAAGACAGAATATCCTTGTAGGCAATTTTAGTAATCCAAAAAATTTGATAGTAGAACCCTTTATAATAAAAATGAAAACAAAAAAAAAATGTTTCATTTCCTTAGGAGAACCAACTCTTCTACAAGTTTTACTTCCAATCATTCTCAAGAATTTGACCAAACCACCAATAACATTGTTAATGAACAAGAAGAACATTAAGAAAATGTTCCCCAAAGGTGTGATAATTAGACTCTTCCAAGAGTTCCAACAAACCAATTTTATAAAAAAAACATTTGAAACTTCAAAATGCCTTTTGTAGTTATTGTAGCACCCATATCCCATCTCCGTTACCGGATTAAGGATCGGAGTGTTACAAAACTAAGCAAAACAGTTTATCATAATTTAAAACAAGTAATCAATTAATTTATAAAAATATATCATTTCATAAAATAAATATGCACATAGGCCTTAATTCGGGTTTAAGGGGCCCTAAAATTAGTTTGAAAGCAATCGGGGATCAAAATGCATTAAAACAAAAATTTTAGGAAAAACTCAAAAATTTAGAAATAGAGGTCACATGGCCATGTGACGCAGCCCAGATCGTGTGGGCATTTGAAGTAGGGACACACGGCCGTGTCCCAGCCCGTGTCTCAAACTGTACAACTCACTGACTTGGCTCACACGGCTATTTCGTAGGCTGTGTACTAGCCCGTGTAACTCACTGACTTGAGACACACGGTCGTGTCTCAACTCGTGTAAAACATACACTAAAACTAACATATCACACACGACCGTATGGAATGACCGTGTATGACACACGACCGTGTGAGAGCCCTGTGCTTCCAAATTAACTTCTTAAACAAGCTAAAATCAAGCCAAAACGTACCCAATAAGATACACTTAAAACACAAATCATCCCATGACCAAAACAATCAAAACATACATTTAAATCATATCAAAGTTAATAACCTAAAATTCTAACCAATGTACCATTCATAGGTACCTCAATTATAACCAAACATTTCACCAAAGCTTTATCCATTAACACACCACAATTCAACTTTCATAATCAACCACACTATTATCTTCTAAATATACTAATAAAGTTTACCATTCAACATCACATAACATAATCACAAATACTAAATAACCTTTCATATCTTACAAACTTTTAGAATTAATTTTCTTACAACAAAACCTATATACATGCCACAACCCAAAAAGGGATTTAAAAGCTACCAAAAGTAATTGGATAGTGTGAGCTTAGATGTTAATCCTCTAAGCCGTCTGCAATCGTTAACTACAAAATGACATGAGAAAAATCATTAAGCTTAAATGGATTAGTAAGATCATTGTATAAGTTCTACTTGATTTGCTTTTAGTGAAGGAATCAGTTAAAAATTATAACATGAACTAAAAATTCTCAATTGATTTGTCTATAAGTTTTCAAGAATCCATCATACTAGATTATGAAAACTTCATGTAATTCTTCATATCATTTAGTTAAGTTCAATATTACTCGGTTCACATACTCGAACCTCACTCATTTTCAGGGGCATCATAGATACAAAACAGGGGCACGAATGTGTCGTCGAGAGCACGAATGTGTTGTCAAAAAATCGAAGTGCATTCAGGGACACCGAAGTGTTTACAATGGCACTGAAGTGCAATGAAGGCACTCCAACATTTCCGTAAACATATTAGAACTAATTAAAGTCTCTTACCATTCATATCATATGCAAGAAATGCCACTAATAACCACTTCTCAATTTCATATATTCACATGTATACTTGCATTTCTAGTAATTATATTCACATGTACATACAAAGAGATCAACTAAAAAGATAATAACCAAATAAATTACAAGTGCAACACATTAAATAGAAATAACTATGAACTTACCTATTATTCACTTCTGGTTAAAACGCAGGGACTACTCCATGATTTTTCGTTTTCCTCGGTTATTGTCTTTACCATTTGTTTCTTGATCTATGTAATAATTTAATTCAATTCATAAGTTTCTCATTCACTTTAAATTCAATTCAATATATAAGACCCTCAACTTTTCTTTAATTACACATTTTCTCCACACTTTTATATTCTTTACAATTAAGTCCATATCCTCAAAATTCCAAAATTATCAAAATATTAAATTACCATAAGTTAGCCGAATTTTCACTCTAACATATTCAACCCACATATATTAAAATTTCACATAAATTCTTTATTAATTATAACATTTAATCAATATAGTCCTTTAACCTAAACTAACAAAAAAATTACTTTACAATTTCATCATAAACAACAACTGACACTTTAAATCAAAGCTTTAACATCATAAACAACAAGGGTTAATAAATGGCAACATTCAAAAACTTTAACAGTTTTAAAAATGAAGGTACGAGTTAGTTGGACCTAGATGCAACGATCTCAAAAACATAAAAATTACAAGAAACGAAATCAAAACAAGCTTACATGCAATGGAACTATGATGGTAGAACTTAGAGCTCCAAAAATAGTGTCTTTCCTTTTCAATTTTTGGTGGAAGAAAAACATGAAAAAGATGATACCAAATTCTATTTTAATTAATCTTTATCTTATTATTCTCTAATTACAATTTTACCCCTTTTTATTTAACATATAATTAACCAATTCTTCATGCAAAACCATCCACTTAATTTTACTAAGGTCTAATTACCACATAAGTTCCCTTCTTTTAATAGTTAAACCACTTATTCCATACAATTCAATTATGACATGATTTTCTACCCTTTTACAATTAAATCCTTTTCTTTAAACAAACAAAGGTAAACCTTAAGATTTCATCATCAAATTTTAATACAACCTTAATGTAACTCTATAAATAATAATTAAATAATAACCATGATCTCACATATCAGAATTGTGGTCCCGAAACCACTATTTTTGTTGTATTTGAAAAACGGGGTATTACAACTCTCCCTCCTAAAAAAAATTTCATCCTCGAAAATCTTACCGGAGAAAAGGTTCAGATACTGAAATTTCATATTTTCTTCTGTTTCCTACGGCGCTTCTTCAATCCCATGTTGTTACCATAACACTTTAACCAAAGGTACAAATTTATTTCTCAACTCTTTTGTTTCTTGAGCTAAGATCTTTATAGGCTCTTCATCAAAGGTTAAATTAGGCTGTAGTTCAATTTCTTACGTAGGCAAAATATGTGACGGATCGGATCGATATCGTCGAAGCATTGAAACATGAAAAATGTTATGAATTCTGTTGAGCTCTAGAGGTAAAGCCAAACAATATGCTATCAGTCCTATTCTTTCAAGAACTTCATCCAGCCCAATAAATCTAGGATTGAGCTTCCTTTTTTTCCCAATTCGTAACACTCTTTTCCAAGGTCAGACTTTCAAAAATACTTTTTCACCCATAGAAAACTCGATATCTTTCCTTTTCAGATCAATATGAGATTTCTGACGATCGGATGTAGCTTTCAAGTTATCTCGAATAATCCTGCTTTTTTCTTCAGTTTCTTCAACTAAATCAACTTTAACTAACTTCTTCTCATTCAACTCAGACCAATACAACAAACTTCTACATTTACGTCCGTATAAAGCCTAGTATAAAGCCATTTTTATGCTCGACTAATAGTTGTTATTATACACAAACTCGGATAATGACAAATATTTTTATCAGTTGCCTTCGAATTCAATAATACAGCACCATAACATATTTTTTAATATATGTATTATTCGTTCAGACTGGCCATGCGTTTGTGGATGAAATGATGTACTAAATTTCAATCTAGAGCCCAAGCTTCGTGCAACTTACCCCAAAATCTAGAGGTAAACTTTAGATCACGATCTGATATAATCGATAATGGTACGCCATGTAATCTTACAATTTCTGAGACATATAATTTTTCCAATTTCTCAAGTGAATAATCAGCTCGAACTGGTAGAAAATGAACTGATTTTGTTAATCTATCAACAATAACCCAAATAAAATCTTTTCTTTTCGAAGTCAAAGGTAATCCCAAAACAAAATCCATAATAACTCGTTCTCACTTCCATTCAGGAATCACCACAGGTTGTAACAAACCCAATGGAACTTGAATTTTGGCTTTCACCTATTGACAAACTAGACATTTGGACACAAACTCTACTATCTCACGTTTCATTCTAGGCCACCAGTAGTGTTGTTTCAGATCGTTATACATTTTCGTACTCTTAGGGTGAATCGAGTAAACACTATTGTAAGCTTTATCCAACAATTCCCGCTTTAACTCTGAATCATGTGGTACACACAGTTGATCTCGAAAATATAGACCATCCTCATCCCTAATATAAAAATCAGATTTTTGATTAATTTTAACCAAATTGAACTTGAACAACTCTGGATCCGTTTTCTGTAATTCTCAAATTTTCGATAGAAATACCGGCTTTACTACCAAATCTGAAAAGATAGAACCATCATGTTTTAATGTCAAGTTTGCATTCATAGCTCACAAAGCAAATAGGGACTGCCGACTCAAAGCATCAACGGCAATATTAGTTTCCCTAGATGATAATCAATTTCAAAATCGTAATCTATTTGCAACTCGAGCCACCTTCGCTGACGTAAATTCAATTCCTTCTAAGTCATTAAATATTTAAAACTTTTATGATCAATAAATATATGATATTTTTCTCCGTATAAATAGTGTCGCTAGATCTTCAAGGCAAAAACCACCGCAGCTAGTTCCAAATCATGTGTCAGGTACTCCCGCTCATGATGCTTTAACTGTCTCGAGGCATATACAATTACTTTACCACTTTGCCTTAAAACACAACCTAAAACACAAAGAGACGTATCGCTAAACACAATAAATTCTTTCCCAGATTCAACTTGCGTCAAAACTGGAGCTTCAATTAACATGCTCTTCAGCTATTTGAAGATTTTTTGACATTTATTAGTCCAGATGAAGGTAACATCTTTCTGCAACAATTTTGTCATCGACAATACTATAATAGAAAAGTTTTTAACAAAGTGCCGATAATATCCTGCTAAACTCAGAAAGTGACGAACCTCAGAAACATTCCTTGGAATTTTCCAATCAACAATTGTAGATACTTTATTCAGATCAACACGGATACCATCAGCTGAAATAAAGTGACCCAGAAAAGTAACTTCCCTCAACCAAAATTCACATTTGCTAAATTTTGCATATAATTTCTTTTCGCGTAAGGTTTGCAATACAATTCTCAAATGCTCAGCGTGATCCGATTCATTCAACGAGTATATCAGGATATCGTCAATGAATACTACAACAAATTTTTCTAAATATGGTTGAAAGACTCGATTCATATGTTCATAAATGCTGCGGGGGTATTAGTGAATCCAAATGGCATTACCAGAAATTCATAATGACCATATCGAGTTCTGAATGCAGTCTTGGGTACATCCGGCTCTTTAACTCGTAATTGGTAATATCCGGACCTCAAATCAATCTTTGAAAACACTGTAGCTTCTTTTAACTGATCAAAAAAATAATCAGTACGAGGTAACGTATATTTATTCTTAATGGTGACTTGATTCAGTTGTCGATAATCTATACACAATCTTATCGATCCATCTTTCTTCGTCACAAATAGAACTAGAGCAGCCCAAGGTGATACACTCGGTCTGATAAATCCTCGGTCTAACAATTCTTGCAACTTTGTTTTAAACTCTTTTAACTTGATAGGAGCCATCCTGTACGGAACTATTGAAATTGGAGTTGTTCCTGGCACTAGTTCAATTACGAATTCAACTTCTCGAGTGGGTGGTAACCCAGGCAATACTTCAGTGAAAACATCAGCATATTTTTTAATTACTGGTACTTGATCGATTTTTTATTTTTCCAGTTTTGAATCAACAACATAAGCTAAATAAGCTTCACACCCTTTTCCTATCAATTTATGAGCTGACATTGTCGTAATCATATTTGTTGCACGATCAACCCCATTTGCCTTGACGCAAATATATTCGCCATTCAGACGTTTCAAACTAACTTGTTTTCTTCAGCAACATATTATTACATCATGCTCCAACAACCAATCCATTCCCAAAATGAGATCAAAACCATCAAATGGTAATAACATCAAACTAACAGAAAAGTTGTAACCCCGAACTTTCAATGGACACGATTTACAGATCTGGTTAACTAAAACACATTTACCAAGTGAATTTGTTACCTTAACAGTATAATCAGTGGACACAATAGGCAAATTCTTTTTGTCTACTAATGCAGTGCATATATAAGAGCGAGTTGATCCAGGATCAATCAATACATATACATTAATATCAAAAAGAGAGAAAATACCAGCAATAACATCTGGAGCAGTAGCTTCTTCACGAGCTCTGATTGTATATGCTCTAACAGGTGCTCTCGTTTCAGATCGTTCATTCGTATCACCAGCCTTTCCTGATCAGAAGTAGCATTTCTATCGCTACCAGGTCGTCTACCTCTGTGTAGGTGCTTTAGGTTTGCTAGTCTGATTTCCCAAGTAATTTTTCCATTATGGACAATTATGAAGGAAATGATCAGTAGATTCACAATGGAAACAAGCTCCTAATTTAGATCGATATTCCCCAAAATATATTTTTCCACAATCATAAAAAACGGGGACAGTTTTCTCAATGTTTCTCACACTACCAACACTAGCCACTAGAGAATTTACAGAATTCAAGTTACTATGCCTCAGTTTATCTCTGCCAGTGAACTTTGAAGGGGTAGTCAATTGAGTTGCTTCATTTTTGAACCTCTTCGATGGGAATGTTTGAACGGACTTAAATGACCCTCTTTTGTTAAAATCTCAAAATTTCAAATCTGATTACTGTTTACTCTTGCAGATTTCTTCAATTTACTAAGCTCATTTTGAAAGTTCTACAAATTCCCAGAACTTTAACGCTGCCATAGACATCTGAATGTCATCATTTAGCCCATCTTCAAATCTAATACACATTTCTTCTTTATTTGACACTATATTACGAGCATACTTGTTTAACTGCACAAACTCCCGTTCATACTCAGCTACTGACCAATTTCCTTTTTTCAGTTCAATGAATTCTTTTTTTTTCTTGTCAAGAAACAATCAGCTAACGTACTTTTTCCTGAATTCAATTTTAAAGAAATCCCAATTAATACGATCATTGGATGTCATTGTGCTCAAAGTGTCCCACTACGAGTATGCTTTATCCTTCAGCAACGAAACAACACATCTAAGACTCTTCAAGGGTACACATCAACTCCGTAAAGACTCTCTTCGTATTTACTAACCAGTACTCAACTTTTACAGAATCATCGTCAGTTTTGCCTCTAAACTCTTCAGCTCCACATTTTCAAATTTTATCCACTAAAGGTCGAGTACCCATCATAGGTACAAGATTTCAGGGATACAGAGGTGCCAGAGGAGGCACAGTAGGGGGTGGAGGCTGCGGAGTTACAGGATTTTCTTGCTTAAATTTATTGAACCATTGGTTCAGCATACCGAAAAATACATTTCTCATCTCATCACCAAAGGACTGTGGAATCGATGCACTATTACTTCCTTCAAGATTCGAAGCTTAAACATTACTTTCAGCTTCATTACTACAGCCTGATTTGACTCAAACGACATCTTGAATATATAAGAAAATACAATATTAGATCAGATCAAAAACATCACACTATCACAGGGTATATGTGGCATGTATATACTAGACTCTATCACGTCGTTGTTGAGCGTTGGTCCTGCCTTTTGGTAACTTCGTATTAGTTTTATTCTATTTATAATGATTTGAATTCAATTACCTATGTGTTTGTGTAAATATATTATAATTATCATGATTAATTGAGGTAAGTTATGAAATTGGAAATGAAGGATTGATTTGTGAAGCATGGTAAATGAGTATAAGTTGATTGAATGGCATATCATATAAAATGTATAAGAGTTGGTTAATCATGATTTAAATAACTAAGAACATAGTTGAAAGATGCAATTCCATCAGGATAAATGAAAATGAGTAAGACCATAGCTTAAAGACGCTATGGCATCATAACAGAAGTGAGTAGTATAACAACCTAATTTCGGTGAAGTCAGAATAGTGGTTTCGTAACCACAAATCTGAGTCGAAAAGATAAAATATTTTAATATTATGAAATGATTAGTTATGTGATAGAATGATTGCATGAGAATTTTGATAAGAAAATTTTATCAATTAGGTGCTTAATTGTAGAAAGGACTAAATTGCATAAAATGTCAAATTTGAATTCTAGTAGCTATAAGGATTAAATAGCTATGGAATTCAAAACTTGAGGTCCTTAAATGGTAATTAGACTATTGATGAAAAATATGTAGATATTTTTGGTGAATCATCCATGGAAAAATTAGAAAAGGTTAAAGACTAAATTGGAAATAGAAAAATTATAAAGATGATAATTAAATTAAAATGAAATATCATCATTTTATATCATCTTCTTCAATCTAAAATCCATGGAAACCCTAGGAGATAGAAAATAAGCTTTCCAAGCATAAATTGGTAAGTTCCTATGTCCCGTTTTTAGTAATTTTTATATTTTTGAGATTGGGAAAGCTTAATTTCTCTATTTGGGGAGGTTAATTTGAATAGATATCAAAGTATAGAAAATTTTCCATGGATGAATATGCTAAAATTTAAAAGTTTATGGTAGAAAATGAAAGTTTGTTGATAGATAAACAACTTTTACAAAGGGAAATTTGATGGAAATTTGATTTAGGGACTAAATTGAAAAATGGTAAAACCCATGGAAAATTTTGAAAGTTTGAGAATACATGTGCTGTAAAAGTTATATTAGAATTTTGGTTAGGCTTGGAATAAGGATTAAATTGCATGAATTTCAATTTCCGAGCCTAGGGACGAAATTGGAATTAATCAAAAGTATAGGGGCAAAATGGTACTTTTGCCTAGATTGTAAATTGAGTTCAATAGAATATGAAATGGATTGAATTGATGATTAAATTCATTTATATAGATCCGGAAGTACCAAACAAAGAGCTAAATCGAGGAAAGGAAAAGATTTCGGATTAGTAGATTTTAGACACGAACAAATATCAAGGTAAGTTCATATAACTTAAATGAGTATGGGAATTTATTAATTTGAATGTTAAATTACATTGATTATGTTATATGAAATCATATATGTGATTTACATGGATATGGCAATGAACGAAATAATACATGTTTGGAAGATTATTGAAAAAGAGTTGAATTCCTTGAATATTGAATTCTGATGGATAAAAAGGTTATTTCCTTGATGAAACTGCATGTGTTGCAGAATGGATTTAGCTCAGACAGTAATCCGAAATGAGCCTCTCAAGTATATGTTTCAATTAGGATTTAGCTTTGGATGGTAATCCTAATTTTGGATTTAGCATGGGTTTGGTAATCCAGAATGAACTCCATAGGGAATTCTTTGTCATATAAAGGATTTAGCTTGGAGTGGTAATTCGACAAAGCCCTTAGAGTATATGTTACAGCTAGAATTTAGCTTTGGTAGTAATTATTTGTGTGATATGTGGCTCGAGAGTTTACCTATAAGGTACTATGGATATGAATTGACGGATAATGGAAGTGTACACCTCGAGTGTACTACTTGAAATATCCATCGAAAATTCAACGATTCAACGAAAAAAATATGCATATGGCATGATGAGCTCATATATGCATATTGGTATATTATGACTAACATGATGGTTGAGTATGTGTGAATAGGTGAATTACCAAATAGTTGGAAAGCATGTTTTGTATGGTTAATATATTGAATGTAATGGTAAGCTTAATTTATGTTATACGAGCTTACTAAGCATAATATGCTTACTAGGTTTTATTTTCCCTGTTTTATAGTGCTCAAAGCTTGAAAAGGTTGGAGATTGGTCGGAGCAAATCATCACACTATCAACCTATCGTTTTGGTATAAATGAAAATCTTATTTTGTTAATGGCATGTATAGGCTAACTAAATCAAATGATGTTGTGTAAGTAATGAATGAAACTTAGCCATTGGAATGGCTAATACACTTATGTTTTGATATATGTTATGGTTGAATCAATACATTAACTAAAATGATAAGTATGAACATCTAAATTTGTAAATTATGTAAATAACATAAAGGTAAGTCATTAAATACAAATATATGATAAAATGTATTAGTTTGGATGATAGAAATTGACTTGAATTATACTTGCAATTGGTTGGATTATACTTGTAAGTGTTGGTGCAGGAAGATGGAAATTTGGCTGAGAAATGAGGCTAGGCAATGCCTTATTCTGTCCACACGAGTAGACACACGGGCGTGCGTCTACATGGGCATGTTGTCTGGCCATGTGTCCCTTGCATTTTAATTTTGAAAAATAGAATGCTCAGAATTGAGCACACAGGCAGAGACACGGGCGTGTGTCTCAGCCGTATGGGTGACACGGCCTTTGTAACACCCCACACCCGGCCTAGACGTTATGACCGGATCTAGCGTGTCACATCAGGTGTTGTTTGAAAACTTTGTGTTCGATGGAAAACATATCTACAAGTCAAAACTCTCTACCGATTAAAAATCCTAATTTTCGTTGCTTATTAACAAAACGAGTTTTAGTTGTAATCATTCATTTTCAGAAATATTATTTTGCATCTATTAATTTTCTTTTGAAACCTTGTCTGTTACTGAAGGTTGGTTTAAACTGTTGAGGAAACATGATATTTTAAAAATAGTAGTTATTGTTTTAAAACCCGTGTTTAATAACTTAGCAGTTTGTAGAGAAATACCAAATAAAAGTTAAAACAATTCCAATGGCCTTATTACAAAAATTATTAACCCAAAAATTTAAGTAAAGTAAACTAAAATAAAGTAGCTAAATTAACCCCAAAAACATACAGGGCGTGTGGCCACCTCCGAGTCCCTCGCAGCTCCAAATCCTCTAAATGCCGGGATTACCGCATTGATTAAAGAGAAAGGGTGAGTTACGAGAACTCAGTGTGTAATCCCCTTACTACACCCACAGTTTGGGCCCAAGCCCATGCAGTATCAGTTCGGGCCTAAGCCCCAAAATCATGTTAATGCAAACAAAATGCAGACCAACCCAGTCCAACCATCACACCACCCGTACCAACCCTACACACCATGTGGGGACCAAGTCGACCCACCCAGCCCTACACACAAATAACGCAGTCGAGCTGCTAATATCAACGTAGCAAAACTGCATGTAACAGTATATGTGGCTGAGCAACTAAAATCAATATATCGTGGCAGAGCCACTGAATCAGTATAACGTGGCATAGCCACCAGTACAGTACTTCCTCCAAATACATAACCCAACCCAATGCAACATGTCGTGACATATTAAATCAATGCATGCAATAAATTACCATCATAATCAATTAAGCAGATTACACATACAACACTAGATCTACCACTAGGGGTATAATGGTCATTTGATCGGTTGGGGGTAAAACGATAATTTACCCGTCGAGGGTATTCCAATAATTTCACCCAACGAGGGCATTTCGGTAATTTTACCCACCAAGGGTATTTCAGTAATTTTTACCTGTCGAGGGTATTTTAGTAATTCTACCCACTAAGGGTAATTCGGTAATTTACTCATTTACAGCCTTTCCGGAAGCCAACTACCGCCTCGAGCGACACCGGCTCCCTTTTTGGTCATTTTCGGTGCAATTGGGCCTAATATCCAGTTTCGGGCCAAACGGGGCCACACACTAGTGTGGCCCATTCAGCTCGTTTCTGGTCTCGGTTCTACAGACTTCACAGTCGTATCAATCATTCGGCACTTACCGGGGATTTCGCCCCTGTGGGTCCATTAGCCCACTGGGCCCATTTGGCCCACCACGGCCCAACAAGGCCCGTTACGGCCTAAGCCCGTGAAAAAGATTGTGACACTCCCAAAGGCCTATCGTCAACGTTCGTGGCTCGGTTTATCACTATGAGTGCTCGCACGCTCGAGTGATCTCAGTTGCCGATATTCCGGCTATTCAGTATTTCGGCTTTTAGCCGATTCATAGATCATAGCATTAGTAGATTAAACGGAGGTGTGAGATTACACACCTTGATTACGAGTTGTGATTTCCACTACTTCCAAGACACCTGTGATAACGATTGGCCATTAATTAGTTTTCACCCTTGATAAACCAAAATATAGAAATACTTTATCTATTGTCTTCACTTACCAGAGAACGATAGACTCCTTGCTATGCGAGAGTATTTGGCTTACACCTCCTGATTAAAGAACCGAGTCCCTAGCGAAAGGAACGTGTTAGAAACATTGTTTCAAGACGACAAGAGAAACGACCTTTCGGCCCCAAATAACACAAAATGATAAAGAGAACTACCACCCCTATTCGGCCATGGCCACAACTTACCAACAAACGAAAGAGATTCCGAAGTAGTTTGAACCAACAAGAAGAAAGTATTAGTACCCTAGAGGATTCGGCCTACACAAAAAGTCAAAGCTTACTACTTGATTAGCTTTGCAAGGCCAAGAGAAAAATGGGAGAAAGGGAAAGGTTGGGTGTTCAGCTAAAGAGAAATCGAAAAGAGAAAGTGAATGTTCGGCTTACAAGATTCGACACTTAGTAGAAAAATGAAGAAGGAAGAAAAATGAGAGCAAGGTGAAATCGGCAAAAGTCAGAGAAGAGAGAAAATGACCCAAAATGTTGGTGAAAATAAAACCAAAAATGCAAAACTCTCAAAGGAAGACCAAAGAAATTCGGCACACTCTCCCCTCTCCAAGCCGAATATGCACACTCACATGCCCAACCATAGCCGAAATTCCCTATCACCACTTCCCCACATTCGGCCAACACTAGCACACTCATCCATCCCTTGATTCACTCCACTCTTTTCTCCTATCTTTGCTCTTCTTCATCCATTTGAACTATTTGACCAAGTCTCCAACTCCCCTTGAAGAGTTTGATCTGAACTCTACTTCCTCCACTCACCTGCCACAAAATAAAAGCTTCCATTTTGTAAACTGAGGGATTCGAACCCCTTCCTTCCTTGCTCTCTCATTGACGCCACAGCCACCTTGCCACATGCCCAACTTGTGTCTCCTAAATGCACATAATTATACTTAAGCCCTACTGCCAACAGCCCTCTCCACTAAAGAGCCAAAAACTAAAATTTTTCCAAGGCTCAGACTCGAACCCCGGCCTCCCTAGAACCCCCAAATACACTCAATTAACCAGCTGGGCAAGCACAACATGAAAACATGCAAAAATTACAACCCCTAATTTTTTGGGACGTTACAGCCTTGAACACGGGTGTGTGTGACGGACGTGTGAAACTTGCACCTAATTCAAATTAAATTAATTAACCACACGGCCTAGCATACGGGCGTGTGGCATGGCCATGTGATGCAAGTCAGAGAGCAACCTAAATTGGACACGGCCTGAGGCACGGGCATGTCTAAGGGTCACACGGGCGTGTCCCTTGGACCACACGGGCGTGTGAGCCCTGCACTTTAGAAAAATTTTGGAATTTTGCAAAAAAATTCCTAGAAGTTTCGAATAAGTCCTAACTCAATTCTAATGCTCGTATTGGGTCTCGAGGGTCTATTTAAGGGACATTCTTAACAATCTCGGTTAATGAATAGTGATTTATGTGATTTATCCAAAAATATTCGGAAAAGTTTTAGTAATACTCTGTAACCCTGTTCCGGCGATGGATTTGGCTTAGGGTTGTTACAAGTAGGACCATGGTTGAAACACGCTATGGCATCATTTTAAATATGACTAAGACCATAGCTGAAAAACGCTAAGTCATCCTTTGACAGTTATTTAGCAGGTACTATGTACCAGTCAAAGAGTCCATTCCGATGGCTTGAGATCCTGAATGTGTTGCAGATTCTCTGAAGCTTGTGTGGGCATTACCCTTCCTCGTATCTGAATTCAATTTTCTATTATTCTTTAGGAAAAATAGTTAATTAATGAAATGGAAATGAAACGTAATGATATGATGGATTATGTTCTGTTGAGTATAGCTTGATATAGGAATCGATTATATGGAAATAGATTTACGGAATAATTATATGAATAGGTTATACGAAAATAGTTATATGAAATGTTTATACAAAACGTTTTTATGGATATAGATATGTAAAAAGGGACATTTGAAATGAATACTTGAAATGAAAATGTGAAATGCTAAATGAATAGATGATGGATGAATAGTATATCAAAAGTGTTTATTAGTATACGTTTTATGACATGATGAAGTTACACATTTTCATGCATGTGAATTTACTAATCTTTTGAGACTTGTGATGTGTATATGCAATTAAATGAACTCATGACCTTGATAATGATTTTTATTGTGAAAGGTTAAAGTTAAGTCCATAACAATAAGTTAAAGTTTATGTTCAAGATGAACTTACTAAGCTTTACACAAGCTTACCTCATTTTGGTTTTTCTTCTTGTAGATCGTTAGATACGAGCTACCGATTGGACTGCTTTTGGAAATCACACTATCTGGCAACTTAATCGGTAACAAAATTTTCACTTTGGCCCGATTATAAATGCCATGTAAATAGGGTTTTTGGTATATATATGTTATGCTCATTTGGTTAGGTTTTGTGCCATTTGAAATATATAATATGTGTTTTGATGTAAATCCTTAATGGTATTTTGTTTGGTTTGCATTTGATAGCAAAGAAGTGTGAATGAAATATAATGCATTGTTGGTTTGTTGAATTGGCTCATACTCGATAGGTTAATTGATGAAAAATTCAAGTAATGATTTTGGCATTGAGCGATTTATGTTGATTTGGTGAATGTATAAGCATGGAAAACTAATTTGTTTAGGTTTAAATGGTTGGTGTTTATGCTTAAATTTTGGTGTCAATGAAGGCATATTGGTTAGACACATAGCTTGATTATGGAATGGTATGTTTTGGCTTGTTTTGGCACATTTTGAATAGGCTTGAATAGTTATTGCATAGCTTGGAGGCCAAGCATTTGAATGTGACACAGTTTTAGGACACGACCATGTGGTTGCTTGATTTTCGGTGAAGGATTTTACACACGATCACAGGTTGTTACACGACCTGGTGACAGAGCTGTGTGACCTTTATTTTGAATTGTGCACAGTCTGAGAACACGGGCGTGTGGAATAGCCACACGACTATGCTTGGGGCCACAGGCGCTGGTCTCTTTCACACAGCCGTGTGACCCTTATTTACACTTTTTACTCAATTTTTTATATAAGTTTCAATTTAATCCAGAATTGATCCTAGTTTGTTTTAAATGTTCCATAAGTTGGATTTAGGTCCCGATTTGATTTAATAGCATGGAAATTATTTGACTATGTTTGATTAAATTATGAATGATATTCAAGTTTTATAGTTGTAATACCTTATAGCTCAGATCAGGTGACCGGACCGAGTATAGGGTGTTACATTTAGTGGTATTAAAGCTACGGTGTAGTCGATTCTAGGACTGAACATTGCAGGTATTGAGTCTAGAAATACATGCCACTTTATAACCTTTTATAGGGTGATGAATCTAAATCAATTTGAATGGCTTTCTTATAGATTAAAGATGTCAACTGAATCCAATCGAACAAATTCCAACAAAGTATTGAGTTATGTTCTAGCCACCAATCAATGGGCTGCTTATAAGGTGCCTGAGATTCAAGGGCATACCCTTTTTAATATGATGAATGATATGTTTAACGCATATATGAGTGTCAATCCCGTGGCTCAATGACCTCTACCCCCTCGTCCTTAAAGCCCTATACGACAGAATATTTGTAGACTTTCTATTGATAAAGTCCGATTATGTGGAGTCGAAGAGTTTAGCGGTAAAATGGATGATGATCTGACCAAAGTTGAGTATTGGTTAGAACACATACAGAGAGTTCTGGATGCAATGTTGTGTCCTCCCGAAGATTGTTTGAGATATGCTATGTCACTTTAAAAAGAGGAGGCTTTTCATAGGTGATAAACTCTAGTTACGATTGTACCGAAGGAACGGGTTAATTACGAATTCTTTAAAACTGAGTTTCAAAAGAAATAAGTCAGTAAAAATATATCTTGAAAATAAGAAAAAGGAATGCCTTGAATTGAAACAGGGAAATAGATCAGTTACAAAGTATGAGAATGAGTTTCTTCAACTCAGTAAATATGCCTATGAAATTGTATTAACTGAGGAAGAATGGTTTAAATGATGATATCAAGTTGTTGGTTGGTGCAATGGGAATTCGAGAATTCATAGTTTTGTCAGGCTGAGCTCATAAAATAGAATAAGTATACAACCACAAGAAATAGAATGAAACGAAAGCTTATGACTTCAGTAAACGTAGCACACCCAGAACATTTTATGCTCCCCCATAGAATAAAATGAAAGAATCAAGTAGTCGTTTTCAGTGCCATAAGGGATTTCTGGCAGAGATAGAATGAAACAGAGTATCGTGAGACCACCGATGACTATAGTAGCTAGTGCGGGTAGCGCCAGAAATATAAATAGACTTGAATGTAGTCATTATGGATGGAAATGTTCTGGGATATGTAGATTAAAAAATGTGTTCTATTTCATTTGTGGATTTCTAAATCATTATAAGAAAAACTACCCGAATCAAACTGATTTGAACATAAATCAGAATGTAAGACATGTTGTTATTTCTTCGAGAGGCAGACGACCAGGAATTTAAGGCACAACTAGAGTAAGTAGAAGTAGAAAAAAAAGACACAATGGTTTGATCTTAAGCTTGAGCTCTCGCCAAAGTTTATGTGATCCTAGCGCGTGAAGAGGCATTAGCTCCTAATGTTATGGCTGGTACCTTTTCTATCTTTAATGTTACAGTATATGCATTAATTGATTCTGGGTTGATATATATGTATTATGTTAGTAACAAAAAAGGATTTTACCGATTGAGTCAACTACAATTGTCGCTAAAGTAACGAACCTTTTGGGCCAATGTGTTATAGTTGATCTGGTTTGTAAATAGTTTCCATTGAAAATTCAAGGCTATGATGTTCCTGCTGATTTAATGTTACTGCAATTTAACGAATTTGACGTTGTCCTAGGAAAGGATTGGCTAACTGTTCACAATGCTGTATTGAATTGTTGACAGTAATAGATTGATTTGGGATGCCAAAATAGTGAATTGATTTATGTTGAATCTGCTAAATATGATTGTGTTTTTAATATGATTGCAGTGATATCTGTATAGAAATTGATCTAAGAAGATTGTAATGCATTTTTAGTTGATTTCTTGGATTTTAGAGTATCTGAAATGAAAGTTGATCAGTTACCAACAATTTGCGAGTTTATAGATGTTTTTCCTGAGGAATTGTCGGGTTTACCGCCAGAGAGAGAAGTCAAGTTTGCTATAGAATTAGTGCCAAGGATTGCTCCAATATTGATTGCTCAGTATAGAATGAATCCAACGGGATTGAAAGAAGTAAAAGCTCAATTGCAATAATTATTTGACAGAGGTTTTATTCGATCGAGTATATCACTTTGAGGCACACCTGTTCTATTTGTGAAAAAAAACACAGGCCGGTGGGATTGTGTATAGATTATTGGAAGTTGAATAAAGTCATGATAAATAATAAATATAAGTTACCTTATACTAATGATTTATTCGATCAACTGGAAGGCGGCACAATGTTTTCGAAGATTAATATCAGATTTGATTACTATCAGTTGCGAGTTGAAGATGTTTGTAATAGCCCGTTTTTAGTGAAATCAGAACAATGGTTTTGGGACCACAAATCTGAACCGGAAAGAAAAATTATTTTTATATTTTTACATGATTTTCATTTAGATAGAAATATCATGTGGAAATTCTGATAAGAAAATTTAATCGATTTAGTGCTTAGCTACGGGAAGGACCAAATCGCATAAAATGTAAAAGTTGAATTCTTGTAGCTAGAAGGATCGAATAGCTATGGAATTAAAAACTTGAGGTCCCTATATGGTAATTAGACCATTAATAAAAAGTTAGTAGATATTTTTGATTATTCATCCATGGAAAAATTAGAAAAGGCTAAAGACTAAATTGGAAAGTTATAAAATTAAAGATGATAATTAAATTAAATAGAAATATCATCTTATTTTATATCATCTTCCCCAAAATTTTCATGGAAACCCTAGGAGAGAGAGAAGAAACTAATCAAGCTTAATTGGGTAAGTTTTCTTGTCTCGTTTTTTGTAATTTTTTTATATTTTTGAAACCGAGATAGTTTACTCTATCTATTTGGCGAATTAATTTTAAAAGTTATCAAAGTATAGAAATTGTGCCATGGATGAATATGTTGAAAATTTAAAATTTATGGTGGAAAATGAAAGGTTGTTGATAGATAAACATCTTTTATAAAGTGATTTTTTATAAAAACATGATTTAGGGACTAATTTGTAACGTTGTGAAAACTTAAGAAAAATTCTGAAATTTATGGAATACATGTTCTGTAAATTGTATATTTTAATTTCGGTTAGGCTTGGAATAGGGAGTAAATTGCATGAATTTCATTTTCCGAGCCTAGGGATGGAATTGGAATTTATGGAAAGTTTAGGGGCAAAATGGTAATTTTGCCTAGGATGTAAGTTGAGTCCAATTGAATATGAAATGTGATAAATTTATGATTAAATTCATTTATATAGATTCGGATAACTCAAATTCAAAGTTAGATCGAGGAAAGGAGAAAGTTTCGGATTAGTAGATTTATATACGCGAACAAGTGTCGAGGTAAGTTCATGTAACTTAATTGAGCATGTAAATATGTTAAATTGAATATTATATTTGTATAGAATGTGATTTATATTTATGGGAATTATTTGGATGTTACAATATAAGAAATGAATACATGCTTGAAACTGTTTGAAAATGGTTAAGTTCCGTTTGAATATTGGATTTTGATGGATAATGTGATTTCCCTTATTGAATGAGGTCCTGCATTTGTTGCTGATGGGATTTAGCTCGGACGAGCAATCCTATTGACCTCATTAAAGAAAGGATTTAGCCTGGACTGGTAATCCTGATATAAGCCCTCTTGAGCATATGTTATAGATAGGATTTAGCCCAGACGGGTAATCCTGAATAAGCTCTTATGAGCATATGTTGGAAGCATGATTTAGCTTGGACAAGTAATCCTGTAATATGATATGTAGCTCGAGAGTGTGCTTTTTGATCAAGTGCCTTAATGGGTACTCCTGAATATGAATTGATGAGTTATTGAATTGTACAACTTGAGTGTACTATTTGAGTATCCATCGAAATTTCAATGATTCAACGGACAAAATACTTGATATGATATGAGAATTATGAGATGAAATGAATAATTTCTTGAAAGAATATAGCATGATGAGCTCATCTATGTTTACTTGATGTATATGAGAATTTTGTGACTAACATGTTTGATTGAATGCATGTGTTTAGGAAATTTTGCCAAGTTGATGGAAACATGTTATTATATGCTTAATTTTAATAAATGAGATTGGTAAGTTTAATTTACGAACTTACTAAGCATAATATGCTTACTAGGTTTACTTTTCTCTGTTTTATAGTGCTCGGAAGCTCACGAAGGTTGGTGAACGGTTGGAGCATCATCACACTATCCAAATGCTTATTTTGGTATAAATAGTAAACTTATTTTGGTATAATGGCATGTATAGGTTAACTTGACCATAGATGGCTAGAATATATTATTTGTAATTTAGCCATTGGAATGGTTAGGAATGGTTTATTTTGGTACTTATAAAGCATTATGTCATGATAAATACATATATGTTAAGTATGGATGATCAAGTGATGTTTAATGTTTAGGTTAAACTAAGGAAAGATTATAAACATAATTATATATGTAATGATATATCATATTAGATGTTAGAATTTGATTGAAATCAATGCTTGAATTAGTTGGTATTTGGATGTAAGTTTTGGTGTAGGATATTGGTAAAATTTTGGGTGAGAAGTGAAGCTAGAAATGGCTTTATTTTGTCCACACGGGTAGACACACGGGCGTGTGTCTAGACCGTGTGTGACACATGGCCTGATACATGGGCATGTGGTTAGGCCGTGTGTCCCCTGCATCTTAAATTTGAGAAACAAAATGCTTAGAATTAAGCATACGGGCAGAGACACGGGCATGTGTCTTAGCCGTGTGTGCTACACGGCCTGGAACACGGGTGTGTGTCTTGGCCGTGTGAAACCTACACCTAATTTTGAAAAAAATTAATTAACCACACGGCTTAGCACATGGGCGTGTGGCTGGCCGTGTGGCACAAGTCAGAGAGCTACATAGTTTCCAACACGGCTTGTAGCACGGGCGTGTCCTAGGGTCACACGGACGTGTCTCTTGGACCACACGGGCGTGTGAGCCCTGCATCTTTGAAAATTTTTGATATTTCGCGAAAAATTCTTGGAGTTTCTGAACAAGTCCCGATTCGATTCTAATACTCGTTTTGGGCCTCGAGGGTCCATTTAAGGAATGATATGAATAATCTCGGAATATGAATAGTAATTAACATGGATTATATTTAATTGTTCTGAAAACTCTAGTACTATTCTATAACCCTATTCCGGCGATGGATAAGGGTGAGGGGTGTTACAATGTTGATACACTGACAATAGTATTCAAAACTGTTACGGGCACTACAAGTTTCTAGTTATGACTTTCAGATTAACTAATTCCCCTGCAGCATTTATGAATCTGATGAATCGGGTTTTTCAGCCATATCTTGATAGGTTTGTTATTATTTTATTGATGGTATTTTGATCTGCTATAAAACTAATTAGAGCGTGCTCAACATTTGAAAAATTGAAATATAGATGATTCATTAGGAATTTCTCGATAATTATATTGTTAATGAGGAAGTATTAGTGGAAAACATTGAATTTGTTTAGTCAGATAAGTGCCAACAAAGTTTTGATCAATTAAAAACTTTGTTGAAAGAAGCTTTGGTATTGGTTAAGCCTGAGTCCAGGATGGAATTCATTGTTTCTGATAATGTTTCGCTAAGATGATCTTGAATCATACTAGTTCGGTTATTAAAGAGTTGAGAGTTAAACCGTTAATTCTTCAGAGAATTTGTGAGATGTAAAGAAAATATTTGAATTTGTTAGCTAAACGGGAACAAATTCAAAATGATTAGATCACTAATTTCAATATTGATTTGGATAATAGTCTATATTTCTGAAATCGAATATAAGTTCTGAACGATTCTAATATTATATGAGACATCTTACTCGAGGTTCATAGCAACGTCTATTTGATGTAAACCAGGTAGCAACAAAATGTGTAATAACTTGAGATAGAGTTCTGGTGGCCGAGAATAAAATGTAAAATTTCAATGTAACACCCCAAACCCGGGCTAGATATTATGGCCGAATCTGACGATGTCACATGATAGTGCTTTAGAAAATGTAGTTACAATAAAGCCATTTTTGATATCTTAGGTTACCGTAAAAAACATGTCGTTTATTCATTCATTATCCATTTTCAAACATTATACGTTGCGGAAGCTTTTAAAATAAATTGCGAATGTGTGTATTTGATAAAACATTTGGTTATTTTGAAAACTCGCGTCTTGTCCTACTACTAGCAGTTATAAAACAAAAAACCCAAATTTAAACAAAAATCCGTAAAGGCCACATTACATAAAACTCCCCAAATATAATAAAGCCATAAATAAGAGTAAAAATCGTAAAGGTCCAGAACTGTGGTCACCGCCGAGTCCTCCACCGCACCAATCCGTCTACTACTTGGGATTACCTGAACAGATTAAATAGAAAAGGGTGAGTTTTCGTAAACTCAATGTGTAATCCCCACAGAAAACATGCACACAATAATATTAGAAAACAAAATTAAATTCACAGTTCGGGTCTAAGCCCATTACATAAACGGTGTGGGCCTTAGCCCACTCAGATACAAAATCAGATATATTCTAGGGCCATAGCCCATTTCAGACATAACATGCATATCAGAATAGAATAGCAGAATCCTACCCACCAGCCTCTACACACCAACTCCGTCCAACCCTACACACCATGTGGGGATAAAATCAACCCACCCATCCCTACACACCATGCTGTACCGAATGCGGCACATAATCAGAAGTTTGCAGTTGAGCTGCCAAATAACAGGCTTAAGAGCCTTTCAGATACTTCTTCCAGTAAAACATCAACCCACCCCGATGCAATGCAACATACATAAAATGTCATGCTATTATGCAAATACAGTTCACACATTCAGATATCAGAATTCATGCTCAGTACAGAAATCAGAACGTCAAGTAACATAATTAGGGGTCTAGGTAAAGCTTACCGACCCTACTATAGGTCCACAGTCGACTAGGGTGACCCGTGAAACCGTACAGAACTTCTAAAAAATGGGCTCACATGCCCATATGGCCTTCCTGTGTGGGTCCACGCACCCGTGTGGCCCACACGGCCCAAATTGGCCTTGGCCCAGAATCTCACACGCCCGTGTGGTTCACCAATGTGGGCCCACATGCCCGTGTGGCCCATATGGCCCAATTGGTTGAGCTCGTGGGTTGCACACGGCCTTGCCCGGCCATCATACGGCCGTGTCACTCGTGCACGGCTTGGCTCGTCAATCACATGACCGTGTGGTGACTTACACACTTGCACATGGCCTACCACACGGGCGACCACACGCCCGTGTGGCGTCGACAGAGAGGTTTTTAGCTTTCATCAAAACCTCATTTTTTGCATTTTCGGGTACACACCTGGTTCGTTTTCGCTCTTCATGCAATCCCGAGATCACCAGCACCTATAATTGAACAACGTTTACTCAGTTAATTCTTTAAACGATCGAATCAAATTAAACCAAAAACGGAATGCTTATCCAACGAGCGACCAACTTACCTTTGAGAATGAAGTAGCGTTTTTGTAACCCAAAAACCTGATTAAAACCTTCGAGCAGTACCTAAACGTGAGTAAAACATTTCCTTCGTTAATCGCTTAATCAAAACAACGCTAGAACTAACGAAAACCCACTTACTGAACAAGGGAAAGCAACCGTTGCCCGATAAAAACTGGTCGAACGAGGAATGCAAAGGAGAGGAAAGGTGGATTTTGGCACAAGAGAAGAAAGGGAAAATCTAAGGGAAAAGGAAACAGTAAGGGGAGGAAAAGGAAAGAAAACGACAGAAAGGATTTTGGGGAAACAAAAGTGAAAAACCGAAAAAGAGAAGAGTAATCAGATTGGCAAAAATTCTAATAACTCCCCTATCCCAGTCTCCTTAATTATCTCCATCAACCTCTCCACTATCAAAATTTTAGTCCATCACAAACTCTTCACACGACACAAGCAGCAAAATAAATCCCTTGTTTGCATAGGGATTCGAACTCAGGACCTCAAACATAACCAACACTCCACTTAACCACCAGACCAATAGGCCCATTCTGATATAAATTCCCTAATAATTAATTAAAAGAATACTGAACAGAGCTAGGGCTTACTTCATAAAAATGCAAAAATTTACCCAAGCCAAGGCTTGAACTTGGGACCTCACACACACACACACCCAGAACACATAACCACTGAAGCAGATAGACATTGTGTGTCAAATTAACAAAAACCAAAATTAGGAAAAATCGGGGCGTTACAACTCTACCCCTAAAAGAAAATTTCGTCCTCGAAATTTTACCTGATCAGAAAAGGTGAGGATAATGCTGATGCATCGAATCCTCTGGCTCCTAAGTGGCCTTTTCAGTGCTATGATTCCGCCATAGCACCTTCACTAAGGGGATAGATTTCCTCCGTAGAACCTTAACGTCACGCTCCAGAATCTGAACCGGCTCCTCCTCAAATGTCAGATCTGGTCTAACTTCGATGTCCTCAATAGGAACAACATGTGTGGGATCAGAGCGGTAGCGTCTTAACATTGTGACGTGGAACACAACATGAATGCGATCCAACTCTGGAGGAAGCTCTAACTGATATGCGACTGGCCCGACTCGTTTCAGAATACGATACGGTCCAATATATCGATGGCTCAACTTACCCTTGCGATCAAACCTCAAAACCTTCTTTCATGGCGAGACCTTGAGAAACACTAAGTCCCCCACAAAATACTCAATATCCTTTCTTTTCATATCAGCATAGGACTTCTGCCTATCAGATACCGCTTTCAGTCGATCTCAAATCAATCAGACTTTATCTTCAATTTCAGAAACCAATTTCGGACCAAGAACACGTCGCTCACCCAACTCAGTCCAGCACAAGGGAGTACAACACTTACGACCATACAGGGCCTCATAAGGCGCCATCTGGATGCTAGATTGATAGCTGTTATTATAGGCGAACTCTGCCAACGACAAATACTCCTCCCAACTGCCTCAGAAATCTATAACATAGCTCCTCAACATATCCTCCAGTACTTGAATCACCCTCTCCGACTGACCATCTGTCTGAGGATGGAAAGCAGTACTAAAGTCTAACCTTGAACCCAGAGCCTCGTGTAATTTCTTTCAGAACCGGGACATGAAGCGAGGATCCCTATTGGAGATGATCGAGATAGAAAACCCATGCAGTCTCACTATTTCCGCTATATATAGCTTGGCCAATTTCTGGAGAGAGAAGTCCGTCCTTACCGAAATAAAGTGAGCAGACTTGGTCAATCGATCCACGATGACCCAGACAAAATCCTTTTTAGTGGGTGTTAAAGGCAACCTACTAATGAAGTCCATCGTTACTCGTTCCCATTTCCACATCAAAATCTTTACCAGCTACAGCAATCCCGAAGGCAACTGGTGCTCAGCCTTAACCTGCTGACAAGTCAGACAACGAGCAACAAAGTCAGTAACCTCACGCCTCAACCCTGGCCACCAGTATAACTCTCGTAAATCTTGGTACATTTTATTCCCGCCGGGATGTATAGCGTAAGGGCTGCTATGCGCTTCCCTCAAAATTGACTGTTTCAAATCCTCATCATTCGGTACACAGATTCGACCGTAGAAACAAAGTACCCTGTCACTGTTAATACCAAAATCAGTAGAATCATCAGTCTCAGCCTGACGGAATCACAACTCAAGAGACTTATCCCCCATCTGTTTATTTCTAATCTGATCAATCCATACAGGCTTAACCTGAAGTTTCGCTAACAGACTCCCATCGTCAAATAAACTAAGTCGAGCGAACATCGCTCTTAGATCGATCATAGCCCTATGGCTCAAAGCATCTGCCACCACATTAGCCATACCAAGGTGGTACTCGATGGTGCAGTCATAATCCTTAAGCAGTTCAACCTATCTACGCTGCCTAAGGTTTAACTCCTTCTGAGTGAGGAGATACTTAAGGCTTTTGTGATCAGTGTAGATAGTACACTTCTCACCGTACAGATAGTGCCTCAAGATTTTCAGAGCGAAAAATATCACTGCCAACTCCAAATCATGCGTAGGATAGTTAGCCTCATGCGTCTTGAGCTGACGTGATGCATAAGCTACCACCTTACCATCCTGCATCTGTACGCAACCCAAACCCACATGCGACGCATCACTGTATACAACGAAATCCTTTCCAGATTCAAGCTGTATCAGAACCAAAGCCTACATCAAAATAGATTTGAGCTTCTCGAAGCTCTCTTGTTGCTTATCAGTCAAGACAAAGGGAACTCCCTTACGCAGAAGCTTGGTCAATGGCGCTGCGATTAAAGAGAACTCTTCTACGAAGCGCCGATAATAACCCGCCAACCCCAGAAAGCTTCAGATTTCAAACACATTCTTCGGCTGTTTCCACTCCAAGACAGCCTCAATCTTATGAGGATCTACCCGAATCCCCTCCGCAGAAACCACATGCCCTAGAAAGGTTACTTCTCGGAGCCAGAATTCACACTTACTGAACTTTGCGTACAACTGTTTCTCACGCAAAGTCTGTAATACCAATCGAAGATGCTCATCGTGCTCGTCCTTAGTCTTCAAATACACATGAATGTCATCAATGAAGACTACCACAAACTGATCCAGATAGGGCTGGAACACTCGGTTCATCAGATTCATAAAAGCTGATGGTGCATTCATCAGTCCAAATGGCATCACTAGGAACTCGTAATGGCCGTAGCGAGTCCTAAATTTTGTTTTATGTACGTCATCCTCTTTAACCTTCAATTGGTGATATCCTAATCGTAGATCAATCTTGGAGAACACAGAAGCCCCTCTGAACTGATCGAATAGATAATCTATCCTTGATAGTGGGTACTTGTTCTTGATTATTAGCTTGTTCAACTGCCGGTAATCGATGCACATCCGCATTGTCCCATCTTTCTTCTTCACAAACAATAGGATGGATGAACCCGCGATCTCACAATTCTTGAATTTGAGCCTTAAGCTCTGTAAGCTCTTTCGGTGCCATTCGGTAGGGCGCAATAGATACCAAAGCTGTACCCGGGATGAGCTCAATCCCAAACTCTACTTTTCGGCTCGGAGGCAGACCCGGTACTCCTCAGGAAAAACATCTGGAAAGTCCCTTATGGTTCTGATGTCCTTAACCGAAGAGTCCCCAGAATCAGAGACACTGATGTAGGCCAAGAATTACTCACATCCCTTCTGTACCAACTTTTCTGCCACCAACGCAGAAATCACATTTGTCAAGTAGTCTCGATGTTCCCCAACAACCACTACCTCGTTGTCCTCTTCGGTTCTCAAAACCACCCTTTTTGTCGCACAGTCCAGACTTACTTGGTGCTTGACCAGCCAGTCTATTCTCAGAATCAGATCGAATTCCCCAAATGGAAACTCTATCAGATCAGCCAGAAACACTGTCCCCTGTACCTCTAATGGGACGTCTCTATACAGTTTACTAACCCAGATAGATTGCCCCAAAAGACTCACAATAGATAACTTGCTCAAAGAACTCTCAACCGGAATCCCCAGAGTTTCAGACACAGCACTAGCTACGTAAGAGTGTGTAGAGCCTATGTCTATCAATGCCAAGAATGGTACATCAAAAATTCAAAACGTACCCGTGATGACGTCTGGAGCATCACTATTCTCTCGGTGACGTACAACATAAACCAATGCAGGCTGCCTCGCCTCAGTCGGTCCAGCACCTCTGTTTGGTGCTATCTGTCCTCGGCCCATGCCGTTACCACCGCTAGCCTAACCTCGGCCCTTAGGTGGCTGCTGAACTACTCTCAGTGGCTGTGCAGTTCCAGTATCCGTAGCTTGCATCTGATCGGTTCTCAATGGACAATCCCTGACATAATACTCAGTCGACCCACATCTCAAACATGCCCCAGTCGTCCTCCAACACTCGCCCGGATGGCGTCTACCACAGTGTCCACAAAGCGCCACCCCAGTAGGTGCAACAGGAGGCCCAACTCTCACTGGCCCATCCAATCTGGCCTTTTTCTTAGGCCTCATCACAGAATTTGAGGGCTTAGATTCCCTTTTATTCTTTCCTTTCTCACGGTTTTGGTGCTCAGTGCGCTTAACCTCCTCGGTGATCTTCGCCTTCTCCACTAAAGCAGAAAAATCACGCTCCCTCTACGGAGCTATCAGACTCCGTACGCTGTCCCTGAGTTCATCCTCAAAACAGACGTAACGCTCATACTCGGTCGCCACCATACCCCGGGTATACTGGCTCAATCTTAGGAACTTGGCCTCATACTCGGTCACCCAACGGTCTCTCTAGGTGAGATTAAGGAACTCACGCCTCCTAGCGTCAATGTAACTGGCTCCCACATACTTGCTCTGGAAAGCCGTCTTAAAATAGTCCCAAGTCAATCGGTCGGGCTGAGTGCCCTCCTTAACCATCAGCCACCATTGGTAAGCTTCGTCGCGAAGCAGAGAGACAGCCCCCTTAAGTTTCTGCTCCACGGTAAAATCTAGATCATCCATAATTCTTTCCATGGCCTTTATCCAATATTCAGCCACGTTAGGGGCGACTCCACTGATACCTATGAATAACTCTGCCCCATTCGATCGGAGTCGTTCCGTAACTGACCCACAGCCTCCAGATCTAGTGTTGGGCCCAGCGACCCTCTCTAAAATCCGTAGCATGGCTCGAATTAATGCGTCATCCCCAAGCTCACGATTATGAGACCCAGTCTCTATCGCAGGTGAGATCGGCGTCTCGCTCGTATCCAGATTAGGCAGATTCTCAGATGCTGAGGACCCAGCTCGAGCCCCCTACGGCCTCTATCACGGCCTCTAGTACCCCGTTCGCGGATACCTCGTGCGCTCATCGTAGTTTCAGAATTTATCTGTATTAACAGTTTTATGCATTAGTTACAGTTCCAATTTTTGTTAACAGATGTTTTATGCAAAATAGTATCAGAAGTTCAGAGTTCGTTATCGCAAATCGCAGTTTTACTACGATTTTCGGCCCCTTCTGATTTTGATTTACACTACCTAAAGTGTTTTCAGTACAGTATACTATCTAAGGTTGTTTCAAGCATACAAGTAGTATTTTCAGACAAATTTAAATAGAATTCAGAACACTTATAGGATCGGCGCCGGAGACTCGGTGTATCACATATTCATTTAAAAAATATTCTGAATCACTTGAAAATCGTTTCTTTAAAACCAACTTTTAAAACCCAAATCCATAGCCGAGTTTTGCAACCTGGCTCTAATACCACTAAATGTAACACCCAAACCCGACCTAGACGTTATGGTTGAATCTGGCGATGTCACATGATAGTGCTTTAGAAAACGTAATTACAATAAAGCCATTTTCGATATCTGAGGTTACCGTAAAAAATGTGTCGTTTATTCATTCGTTATCCATTTTCAAACATTATACGTTGCGGAAGCTTTTAAAATAATTTGCGAATGTGTGTATTTGATAAAACATTTGGTTATTTTGAAAACTCGCGTATTGTCCTACTGCTAGAAGTTATAAAACAAAAAACCCAAATTTAAACAAAAATCCGTAAAGGCCACATTACATAAAACTCCCCAAATATAATCAAGCCATAAATAAGAGTAAAACCCGTAAAGGTCCAAAATCGTGGTCACCGTCGAGTCCTCCGCCGCACTGATCCGTCTACTGTTGGGGATTACCTGAACAGATTAAACAAAAAGGGTGAGTTTTCGCAAACTCAGTGTATAATCCCCACAGAAAACATGCACACAGTAATATCAGAAAACAAACATAAATTCACAGTTTGGGTCTAAGCCCATTACAGAAATGGTGTGGGCCTTAGCCCACTCAGATACAAAATCAGATATATTCTAGAGCCTTAGCCCATTTCAGACATAACATGCAGATCAGAATAGAATAGCAGAATCCTACCCACCAGCCTCTACACACCAACTCCGTCCAACCCTACACACCATGTGGGGATAAAATCAACCCACCCATCCCTACACACCATGTTGTACCGAATGCGGCACATAATCAGAAGTTTGTAGCTGAGCTGCCAGATAACAGGCTTAAGAGCCTTTTAGATACTTCCTCCAGTAAAAAATCAACCCACCCCGATGTAATGCATCATACGTAAAATGTCATGCTATTATGCAAATATAGTTCACACATTCAGATATCAAAATTCATGCTCAGTACAAAAATCAGAACGTCAAGTCACATAACTAGGGGTCTAGGTAAAGCTTACCGACCCTACTATAGGTCCACAGTCGACTAGGGTGACCCGTGCAACCGTACAGAACTTCTCAAAAAAATCGGCTCACATGTCCATGTGGCCTGCTCCTGTGGGCCAAAATGCCCATGTGGCCCACACGTCCCAAATTGGCCTTGGCCCAAAATCCCACACGCCCGTGTGGTTCACCCGTGTGGGCCCACACGCCTGTATGGCCCATACGGCCCAATTGGTCGAGCCCGTGTGTCAAACATGGCCTTGCCCGGCCATCACTCGACCGTGTCACTCGTGCACTTCCTGGCTCGTCAATCACACGGCCGTGTGGTGACTTACAATCTTGCACACGTCCTACAACACGGGTGACCACACGCCTGTGTGGCATCGACAGAGAGGTTTTTAGCTTTCTCTGAAACCTCATTTTTTGCGTTTTTGGGTGCACACCTGGTTCATTTTCGCTCTTCACGCAATCTCGAGATCGCTAGAACCTATAATTGAACAATGTTTACTCAGTTAATTCCTTAAACAATTGAATCAAACTAAACCCGAAACAGAATGCTCATCCAACGAGCAACCAACTTACCTTTGAGCAAGAAGTAGCGTTTTTTTAACCTGATAACCCGATTAAAACCTTCGAACAGTACCTAAATGTGAGCAAAACATTTCCTTTGTTAATTGCTTAATCAAAACAACGCTAGAACTAACGAAAAACTACTTACCGAACAAGGGAAAACAACCGTTGCCTGAAAAAAACTGATTGAACGAGGAACGCAAAGGAGAGGAAAGGTGGATTTCGGTACAAGAGAAGAAAGGGAAAATCTGAGGGAAAAGGAAGCAGTAAGGGAAGGAAAAGGAAAAAAATGGCAGCAACGATTTTGGGGAAACAAAAGTGAAAATCTGAAAAAGAGAAGAGTAATCAGATTGGCAAAAATTTTGAGAACTCCCCTATCCCAGTCTCCTTAATTATCTCCATCAACCTCTCCACTATCAGAATTTTAGTCCATCACAAACTCTTCACACGGCACAAGCAGCAAAATAAATCCCTTGTTTGCACAGGGATTTGAACTCAGGACCTCAAACATAACCAACACTCCACTTAACCACCAGACCAGCAGGCCCATTCTGATATAAATTCCCTAACAATTAATTAAAATCCTACTGAACAGAGCTATGGCTTACTTCACAAAAATGCAAAAATTTACCCAAGCCAAGGCTTGAACTTGAGACCTCTCTCACACACACACACCTAGAACACATAACCACTGAAGCAGATAGACATTTTTGTGTCAAATTAACTAAAGCCGAAATTGGGAAAAATCAGGGCGTTACATTCAAAGTTTGTATCGAGAGGTCTGGTATGTCAATAGGTCGAAGTTGAATATCAAATTATGTCTGGGATATTATAGCTTGTTTTTATTTCTGATTGGATATGAAGATGAGCCATGATGGATTTCGTACCTAGACTACCTTTGATATGGAGAAAGAATGACTCGATTAGGGTTATTATTGTTAGACTAATGAAATCGACTCATTTTATTCTGGTTAGAATAGATTACTCGCTTTGAGTTGTATGTATCCAAAATTCATGAAGCTATAGTGCGGACAGTCAGAACGGGTAATTCAGATTTAAGAAAACATATTACAATATTGTATCATCGAGTTCAATTGCGCAAATTTAACTTGGAAAAAAAATTGAAGAGTCTATGAGAACACAATAATTGAAACTATTATTAGATGAGAAATTTTGAGGACGAAATTTTCTAAGGGAAAGAGAGTTGTAACAACCCGTTTTTTAGTGGTGTTGGTAATAGTGGTTTTGGGGCCACAAATTCGACGAGTGAGTCCATAAATATTATTATTTAATATTTATGAGTCAAATATAGTATTATATTAAATTTTAAATTTGATAATTTTTGTTATTTGAATTAATAGTTAAGTTCAAGTGGTTTGTCCCTAAAGTTAAGTGGTTTTGGAAAACGAGGTATCAAGACCTCATTTTTATAAACTAAGCCTAAATATTTACGGAGTGGTTATATAGGTGTATCGAATTTTGGTCCAAATATTTTAACGTTTAGATAGTTAATTAAGAAAAAGGGACTAAATCGTTATAGTTGAAAAATTCAATCGCTATTGATTAATATTGGTTAAATGAGCATAGAAACATATTTAAAAGGCTTTATATGGCAATTTAACCATAATTAGTAATGGTGGACGGTTTGCCTATGCATGGTTATATTATTTAGTTGTTAACTAAGGTTAATTTGTAAATTAATAATTGGTTTAAGGAAACCAAATGTAAAAATTCTTTCATCTTCCTCCCTTGACCGAATGGAAAAGAAATAAAGTATTTAAACTCCATTTTTGAATGATTAAGGTTCGACCAAATTATAATGCATGCATGGTAAGCTTTTTCAATTCCGTTTTTAATTATTTTTATGTTTTTAATATCACTGTTCCTTAATCTAGTTAACTTGAGTACTAATTCGTAAAACTGTTAAGTGTTTAGAATTTTACCATGGATGAAATTGTTATGTTTTTGAAGTTTGATGATAGGTTATTAAGTTTCATACTTAAATATGATTATTCTATAAAGTGACTTTGGTTAGTTTTTAGTTAAAGGACTCAGCTGATAAAATACTAAATTGGACATGAAATTTTTGTGAAATTTTTTAAAATATAGGATATACTGGTATAAGGAAAAATTCTGCTAACATGAAACAATGGTAATTGTGTTAGATTTGCAAGTTTCGAGTTTAGGGACTAAATTGTATAAAAGGTAAAATTTTAAGGTAAAAGTGTAAAATATTGATAAAGGGTCAAATATCTAAATTTAAATGTTTTATGATATTTGAATTTATTAATTGAATAAAATTATTATATTTAGATCAAGAAATGGATAAGTCAGTTGATAAACGCGGGAAAGGAAAAGTCGTTGAGTAGTCGTTGTTGACTGTTGGTATTGTTTTTTGGTAAGTTCGTATTAGTCTTATTATATTTATAATGATTGCAATTCAATTACCTTTGATTTTGTGTAAATATATTATAATTATCATAATTAATTGAGGTAAGTTATTAAATTGGAAATGATGGATTGATTTGTGAAGCATGGTAAATGAGTATATGTGGATTGAATGGCATATCATATAAAATGTATATGAGCTGGTTAATCATGATTCAAACAAGTAAGACCATAGCTAAAAGATGCTATGGCATCATGATGGAATTGAATAAGACCATGGCTAAAACACGTTATGGCATTATTGTAAATAGGACTACGAGCATACCTGAAAGACGCTATATCATCCTTTGACAGTTATTTATCAGGTACTATGTACCGGTGAAAGAGTCCATTCCGATGGCTTGAGATCCTATATGTGTTACGGATTCTCTGAAGCCTGTCTGGGCATTACCCTTACTTGTATCTAAATTCAATTTTCTATTGTTCTCTGGGCAAAATAGTTAATTAGTGAAATGGAAATGAAACAAGATGATATGATGGATTATGTTGTGTTGAATAGCTTGATATATGAATCAGTTATATGGAAATATATTTATGGAATTATTATGTGAATAAGTTATACATAAATAGTTATATGAAATGTTTATACGAAATGTTTTTATGGATATAGATATGTAAAAAGGGACATTTGAAATGAATACTTGAAATGAAAATGTGAAATGTTAAATGAATAGATGATGGATGAATAGTATATCAAAAGTGTTTATTAGTATACGTTTTATGACAAGATGAAGTTACACGTTTTCATATATGTGAATTTACTAATCTTGTGAGACTTGTGATGTGTATAGGCAATTAAATGGACTCATGACCTTGATTATGATTTTTATTGTGAAAGGTTAGAGTTAAGTCCTTAATGGTAAGTTAAAGTTTATGTTCAATATGAACTTACTAAGTTTTACACAAGCTTACCTCGTTTTGGTTTTTCTTCTTGTAGATCGCCAGATTAGAGCTGTCGATTGGATTGCTTTTGGAGATCACACTATCCGGCAACTTAATCGTTAACTAAATGTTCACACTAAAAAAAAAAAGAAAAGTTTTTCTTTTTCTGTGTTTTGATTCAATTGGTTCGAGTCCACACTCGAAGAATTTTGTGGTACGAGAATAGCGGAGAAGATCATTTGGTTGAAAGTTAAAAAATATCAAGGATTCGCTTATCTGAAAACACATGTACGATTTTGACCTAAGGTTTATTGATATAAATGTCACTAACTGGGTCGGTTTTCAAAATTTTAATTTTTCGTTATGTAAGAAAACCATTTTCAAACTGGATTTTTTCCAACACTTATCAAATTCTTTTACACCATTTGTAATATGCGTCCCTGCCATTGATCTTCCTCACTAGTGAGTGATAGAGCTGAGTCATCGAGTAGAGCTCTAGTTCCCAATAGGGCTAACACTATTGTTGTTACTATAGGCTCTTCATGTTCCCTAGTTCTTCCAATTCTAAGCACAGTATGGATGTGGACACATTGATAGACATTATACAGGAGTGTGAAGGAGAGGCTGCCCCGAGAGCAAGGGCCAATAATAGTGGCCGCAAGAGGCCAAGGATGGAATAAGGGTCCCATAGTGCTAAAGACAGTAGTGGGGGTAGGCTGATACCTCGCAAAACTGGAAAGGAACCAGCGGTTCCCCAGAGAGAAGTTTCACCTCCAACTTTCCTTACCATACCCGACTCTCCCTCCACACCTGCCAATCCTACAAATCTTCTTGCCCCAATTTCGATGTCTTCTCCTACGGGGTTAAACTTTGGCACTACCCGCACTATTTCGCGCAGCACTCCTCTGTACTCCCTCAACTATACTTCTCCTTTTGGCGAGGTGAATACCTTATTCTCTTTGCTGAATCACCTTAATGCGGGGAAATATCCTTTCTCTCCATCCATTGTTAAACAAAAACAAGATAAGGATTTGCCCCAAGGGTTAAAAGAGTTTATCTATCCTTCTTCCTCCTCCTCTGGTGTTCATAAGATTTCGCTAGCGAAATTGGTGGGTTCATTTCAGATGATGGCAGCAGAGTGCGGGCTTCTCAGCTAGGCCCTTTAGGAAGCTTGTAATGAACACGAGGCTAAACGAGATGAATCTAAGAAGGCTATTCATTCCGGTGAGTAAAAACTTACCTAGCTCCGCTAACTACACGAGGCCATTGTCTGCCAAAACCAAGAGCTCACTGACTCTGTCTCCACCTAGGAGACTAAGTACAAATCATCGGTGGCCAAGGAGAAAGAGTTGGAAGAGAGGGTTCGCCAATTTGAAGCCAATAAAGCTGAATGAGAGGGGAAGATGATAGCCTATGAGAAATAACACCTCACGGATCTAGAGTAGTTGTGAAACAAAATCAACGATGCCTTGCAGAACTTCAAGGTAGATACTGTAACCCCCTAAACCCAGCCTAGACATTATGGCCGAATCTCAAATATCACATTAGCCATGTTAATGGCGCAGAAAACCATTTAACTATTTTCTCTCAATAATCATCTTAAATTTTGAAACGTCATCTTGATTTGCTTTAAAAGAGGCCATATATTATCTATAATTTTCCTTTTGAAAGAGTTCATCAAAATCGCCTATCTTTTAGAAAAAAAATTAAAGTATTCATACTTTTTAGAAAACATAGTTTTTTAGTTAAACATCCTAGGGGACAATTTATACATTTAATAACTTGTTCGTCATTTTTGAAATGTAGATATAATATAACTTGTAAACCATCAGTTTCGTGAGCAAGTAGTCTTGAGTTTTGAAAATAGAGTATCAAGTTTGAAAACACTATCATTGAGTTGGATTAACCTTATTGTGAAAAATTCATCATTTAATTATTATTTGATAATGACCTCTTAAGTATAGGTCACAGAGCCTAAACAGTAGGAAAGTCAAATCTCTTTGCAAGGATTCTAGCTCTATCCCTCGATTCACCTTCCAAACACTTTACTTCATCCACTATCTTGGTTTCCTCCATTAACATTTCAAAAACAGTTTCCTAAAGAGGGGCCACTTGCATCATTAACTCGTATCTCAACCCATTCTCAAATCTAACACACTTGTCTTGTTCCATTGCAACCATCCCTAGGCGTAGCGACTTAGCCGCAGAAATTCGGCCTCATACTCGACATATCCCTCTATTTGAGTTCAATGAACTCCAGTCTATGAGGCTCGATGTAACACTTACCCACATGTTTATTCTAGAAAGCCTCTAGAAAATACTCCTAAGTCAGTCTCTCAGCTTGGGTACCCCTCACAACGTCTTGCCACTAGTAGCGACACTGTACCCTTTAATTTCTGTTACGGGGTACATTCCATATCATCAAAAATCCTTTCCATAGCCTGTAGCCAATATTCTTCCATGGTGGAGGTCATCCCAGCAACGCCCCTAAACAACTCAGCTCTATTAGTTCAGAGCCTCTCCGCAATAGTCCCACAGATTCCAGATCCACTTTGGGCTCCAGCAACACGTTGTAGTACCATAAACATGGCCTAAAACACAACATCGTCAGTAGGCTCTTGACGATCCTCCTCCGTAGTATACGTATTCACAACTTGATCAACCATTGTCTTGGGTTTAGTCACGGGCTTAGGTGTGAACACTTATGACGCAGATTGTAACAGCCCATTTTTAGTGAAATTAGAACAATGGTTTCGGGACCACAAATTCGATGGGTAAATTATTATAGTGTTTATGGGATGTTAGTAAGGTCATATTAAAATTTTGTTAAGAAAGTTTGATGTTTGCATGATTAATTAAGTGAAAATGACTAAATATTAAAAAGTGTAAAAGTAGGATTCTATTAGTTAGAAGGGTTAAATGGCTATGAAACTTTAAATTGAATGGACTTAGATGGTAAATATACCATTCATAAATCTAATGGACATTTATGGACACAAATTAAGTGATTTTTAATGTTAATAGGCAAGGTTAATAAGGTAATTTAATTATTAAGTTAAAGTAAAATAAGGTGAAATGATGGTATCATCTTCCTAATTGAAATTTGCCACCAAAATTAGAAGAGAAAAACACCATTGTAGCTTGCTAAGGCATTTGGCCAAGTTGTTTTGCTTGCATGGTATTATTTTGAACCTCATTTTTAATGATTTCTATGTTTTTGAAGTCGTTTTAGCTTAATCTAGTTAGCCCGGGGGTCAATTTGTAAAATTGTTAAAGATTGAGGGTTATTCCATGATTGTTCTTGTATGATTCTTGATGTTTAATGATAGGTTGTGAACCTTTGTTGAGAAATAAACAAGTTTTGTAATGTAATTTTTGATGAAATTTACATATAGGGATTAATTTGTAAAAATAGTAAAAGTTCATGTTAAATTTATGAAATAATGGTTTGTGTGGGTTGATATAAGTCCCTAATAAATTCGGTTAGCTTGAATAGGTGATTAAAATGCTTAGATTTCAATTTATGAGTTTAAGGACTAAATTGTGAAAAGTTAAAATATTGGGGGCAAAATGATAATTTTGCATAAATATGAATTGTGGACTAAATTGGATGCTAGAAGTATTAAATGGATTGAAATTTTCTACAAATCTAGATCGGGGAAAAGCTAAAGCCTCGGATTAGTTCGACTTCGTTTCTACGCCCCTAGTCGTCGAGGTAAGTTCGTCTGAACGGTTGTTACATTCATGTTATTCAAATGTATGTTATTATGTATTCATAATGTAATTGAATGATGTATATCCAAATCAATCCTATGACAGTTATCGAGTCCTGGTTGAACCTTAGGAATTCGTAGGATACAAATGACATGCCATTTGGGATTTTATGTTTTGGGTGTTGGTCTTGAGTGTCCTACCTTATTACATCAAAGCAAACCCAAAATAAATTCGAAATACTAGAACCAATAAACAGTCCAAAATAAAATAAATTCTGTGCTGAGCATGGCCACCCCTGTGCTCCCGCCGACCCGGTCCATCACTGAGTGTCACCTAAAAAATATTCCCTAACGGGGTGAGTCAAACAGACTCAATGTGTACAGCCAACACACTATCCCAATAATTTAGGCATATCAGTTCATACATGTGCATATAATTAAATAATAAAATGATGCAAACCCAAACCCAAACCTAGTTACCATCCGCTACACATCACCCGTACCAACCTGCACACCGTGGGGACTACTAAGTCAACCCTCCATCCGCTACACATCATCGAAGGCAGTCGCTGCAGTCGACTAGCACATCGCCCTTATAATATTCGTGGCATAGCCACCAGATAATTATTTTGTGTCATGAGACACCACATTCGATAACGTGACCAAGTCACCACATTCGAGATATTGTGACCAAGCCACCACATTCATATTTTGGGGTATATAATCACCAATCACTTCCTTTCCATATAACCCATATGCCCATGCCATACAAAACATGCAATATCATGCCATATTCTTTATTCACATTCTTATAGTTTTACACGTGTGCCATAAATGAGATCATATTATACTCATAGTAGGAGTGGGTAAGCGTGCACGAGTACTTTGTACCATTGCATGGTACCTTTGGCCACATTCATATTATTATAAACACACATAACTAATTTAAGCCGTAATCTAATAAGGTTTAGTGTGGGGGTACACACTGTTATACTTAGCGAGTTTATAGAAATCCGAACAACCCGATCTAGTGCTTTAGATCTTTAATTCCTATATTCGCCAACCCTAAATGTGTTAGTAAAAGCCATTCGGCTAACACTCAATCACTTCATAAGTTAGTTTGGCTTTTAAACATTTAAGAAACAGATCGAAATCCCTAACTATGGCCTTGGCCGAATGTACATATGTACTTACCTTGTGAATCTTAAATCCCGAAAAGTGCTACTTGGTTATGAAGGTGTCGAAATCCTCTGAGCACATGTTAGATCCAGTTCTAACATTAAATCACAATAAGTGGCCCTTTGCCGAATATCACATAACTCACCTTGGATATTGAAATCCGAAACCTCCTTATAGTCGACTAGAGGCGAATCTGAAATCTCCTTCGTGAGTTTCTCGCCACAAGGTAATAATGGAATCAGTCCTTAACTTTCGGCTAAATAAAAAGAAATAGAAAATCAAATGGCACTTGGTCTTACCCTTAATGTTGAAGTCGACAGTATTCCTTCCTGACACCACTTGAGAGATTCGGCTATAGGCTATGTAATGCTCAACAAGTTTGGCTTTTGAAAATTATAAAAAGGAAAAGAGGAGGATTGATAATGGGGATTCGGCTTCAATGGAAGAGTATGGAACTTGGGGAGGAATCGGCAATGGTGATCTCTAAGGAGAAGAAGATTTCGGCTAGCAAAGAGAACTTTGGGAAAAGAAGAGAAGTAAAATTCGGCCAAGAAAGGGATGAGAGAATAAAAAGAAAACAAAAGAAAAAGTTGAATATCTGCTGATAATTTCGGCTACACTAGCTTATCCTTGTTATTCTCCTATTTTTCCTCTTCACTTACTTATTCAAAATAGTTCAAAAATAAATCAGCATTTATCCACTCCTTTAGCCGAAATTTTAAAAAGAATTCAACCTCCCCTTAAACTCCTCCCACAGTCTCCCCTTGCCGTCCATCACCTCTTCCCTTTGGTGCAAAAATAAAAACTTTATTTAGCTTCTCATGTGACTCGATCCTAGGCCCTTCCTCATAGCCCATGGCGTCATTTCCAGAGGCCCTAAGTGGCACCTCCAAGCCACTTTTCGAAGCCCAATTTCATGTCACATTTCCTCTATAAATTTTCTTAAGACCACCTTGCCTTAGTTCCCCTTTTTAAACTTTAAAACTGATAATTTCTTAAGCACTCTCCTATCTTCTAAAGTTCACAAAAATTCATACAACACATTCATAACACACAAAGGCATGCTTTCACATATATTTAAGCACAAATGCATAAGCCCAAAATCCGAGGATATTACAGTTTCTACCCTCTTAAAATAATTTCGTCCTCGAAATTACCAGCTAAAACAAGTGAGGTATTCTTTGTCGCATTGCCTCTTCGGCTCCCACGAAGCTTCCTCCGATCCATGATTGTGCCATAACACTTTGACTAAAGGAACTGACTTCCTTCGTAACACTTTCACATCGCGTTCTAGAATCTGAATCAGCTCTTCCTCATAAGACAAATCTGGCCTTAGCTCCACCTCTCCAACCGAAACTACATGAGATGGGTCCGAACGATAACGACGTAGCATGGACACATGGAATACATCGTGTATCTGCTTCAATTCTGAAGGCAACTTTAACTGGTATGCCACTGGTCCAACTCGCTTCAATACTCGATAAGGCCCTATAAACCTTGGACTTAGCTTCCCTTTTCGACCAAACCTCATTACCTTCTTCCAAGGCGAGACTTTAAGAAACACTTGATCTCCCACATCAAATTCTATCCCCTTCCGTTTAAGGTCTGCGTAAGACTTCTCTCTATCAGATGCATCCTTCAACCGTGCCCGAATTACCTCAACCTTCTCTTCGGATTCTGCCACAATCTCTGGACCCAAAACTCGACGTTCCCATAATTCTGTCCAACATGTAGGAGTTCGACACTTCCGACCATACAACGCTTCATACGGTGCCATCCGAATACTGGCTTGATAGCTGTTGTTGTATGCAAATTCCGCTAACGGCAAATATTCTTCCCAACTTCCTCTGAAGTCTATCAAACAGCCTCTCAGCATATCTTCCAACACTTGGATTACTCGCTCAGACTGCCCGTCCGACTGTGGATGAAAAGCCGTAGTGAAATCCAATTTAGTGCCTAAAGCTTGATGTAGAGCCTTTCAAAATCGAGACGTAAACCTTGGATCCCTATCTGAGATAATTGACACTGGCACTCCCTGCAACCTCACAATTTTCGCCACATATAACTTTGCTAACTTCTGCAAAGAATAATCAACTTTTACCGGAATGAAGTGCGCGGACTTGGTCAACCGGTCCACTATCACCCATACCGAGTCCTTCTTAGTAGGCGTAAGGGGAAACCCACTAACGAAGTCCATGGTAATTCTCTCCCACTTCCACTGCGGAATCTTTATCGGCTGAAGCAATCCTAACGGAACTTGGTGTTCAGCCTTAACTTGCTGACACGTCAAGCATTTCCCTACATATTCGGTAACTTCCCGCTTAAGACCAGGCCACCAAAACTGTTCCCTTAGATCTCGGTACATCTTACTACCTCCAGGATGCATAACATAAGGGCTACTATGCGATTCTTGAAGAATTCTCCGTCTTAACTCCTCGTTCTTCGGCATATAGACCTTACCCTTGAAACACAATACTCCCTCGTCATTAATACTACAATCTTCCAACTCTCCACTCTGCACTTGCCGTAGCTTAGCATTTAGATCATCATCCATTAACTGATTTTCCTTCACCTCATTCAACCATGTCGATTTAACTTGCAACTCTGCCAGCAGACTTCCATCATCATACAAGCTCAGATGTGCAAACATTGCCCTCAGATCCGACACTACTTTCCGACTTAGAGCATCTGCCACTACATTCGCCTTGCCCGGATGATACTCTATGGAACAATCATAATCCTTCAGTAATTCCACCCACCTTCGCTATCTCAAGTTCAACTCCTTCTGAGTCAGCAGATACTTAAGGCTCTTGTGGTCCGTGTAGATCACTGACTTTTCTCCAAATAAATAATGCCTCCACACCTTAAGAGCAAAGACCACTGCCGCCAATTCCAAATCATGCGTCGGGTAGTTAACCTCGTGTGGCCTCAATTGTCGAGACGCATAAGCGACTACCTTCCCATCTTGCATCAATACACATCCCAATCCTGTGTGAGAAGCGCCACGATTACACCACAAAGTCCTTTCTCGCCTCCGGTTGAATCAAGACCAGGAGCTTGGTCAAAACCCTCTTAAGCTCTCCGAAAGCTCTCCTGTTGCTTATCCATCCAAGCGAAAGGTACCTCCTTTCTCAACAACTTTGTCAACGGTGCGGCTATTGAAGAAAATCCTTCCACAAACCTTCAGAGTAGCTTTGCCAATCCCAAGAAACTTGAATCTTAGCCACGGACTTAGGTGGTTTCCAATCTAATCTTGCCTCAATCTTCTTAGGATCCACCCTTATTCCTTGAGCAGACACCACGTGCCCTAAGAACATAACTTCCTTAAGCCAAAATTCACACTTGCTGAATTTGGCATATAGCTTCTTCTCCCTTAACACTTGCAACACAATCCGAAGATGCTCATCATGTTCTTCCTCAGACTTGGAGTATACTAGGATATCATCGATGAACACAACGACGAACTGATCCAAGTAGGGTTGAAAAACCCGGTTCATCATATCCATGAACGCGGCTGGGGCGTTCGTCAAACCAAACGGCATTACTACGAACTCATAATGCCCGTACCTTGTCCGGAAGGCTGTCTTATGGATATCTGCTTCCTTCACCTTAAGCTGATGATATCCAGACCTTAGGTCTATCTTTGAGAATACCGCTACCCCCTTAAGCTGATCGAACAAGTCGTCTATCCTTGGCAAAGGGTACTTGTTCTTGATGGTCAGCTTATTCAACTGACGATAATCTATGCACATACGCATAGTCCCATCTTTCTTCTTCACAAACAAGACCGGTGCTCCCCATGGAGACACACTGGGTCGAATGAACCCACGATCAAGCAACTCTTGGATTTGAGCCTTGAGCTCAACCAACTCCTTCGGTGCCATTCTATACGGAGCGATAGATATTGGCGCCGTTCCAGGCAGCAAGTTAATTCCAAACTCCACCTCCCTATCAGGGGTATTCTGTAATTCCTCGGAAGACATCCACAAATTCCCTTATTGTTCTAACTCCACTAACACCCTCTTCATTTGCATCCAACATAGCGACGAAAGTCAAAAATGCCTTGCACCCTTACCGAACCATCTTATCGACTTTCGGTCTTTGAAACTACGTTAGACAAGTAGTTTCTTCTTTCTCCTATCATAATTATCGCCTCATCCTCTGGCGTCTTTAACTCCATTCGTTTGTTTGCACAATCCAATATAGCTCGGTGTTCTACAAGCCGATCCATGCCAAGTATGAGGTCAAATTCTCGAAGGGAAGTTCCATTAAGTCGGCGAGAAAATATCACTCCCTGAATTTCTAGAGGTACACTCTGAAAGATCTTATTCACCACTACGGTTTGACCTAGTGGGCTCACTCTGATCATCTCCCTATCGAGATAGTTCGGAGGCTATGCCTAGTGTTTCAACTACTGCGCTTGCAACATAAGAATGGGTCGAGCCCACATCAATCAAAGTAAAATAAGGCTTGCCAGATATAAGGAACGTACCGGTTATGACGTCCGGTGCGTCTCCGTCCTCCCTTCGACGAACCGCATACACTAGACCCGACTGTCTTGCCTCTGCATTACCAACACCTCTGCCAGGTGTTCCACGTCCTCTTCCAAAACCATTACCTCTGCCATTCGGACCACGACCTCGCTGAGGCTGCTGTCCACCTCTACCAGCCTGATTACCATTCTGCCCTGTTGGTCGGCCCCCGTTTATTTTTATCGGACAGTCCTTAATCATGTGGTCCTTAGACCCACACTTAAAACATCCTCCCGTTTTCTTCCAAAACTCTCCTAAGTGCTTTTTCCCACACTCATCACAAGTACGATACTGCCATCTAGTAGTAACTTGCTGACCTTGCGGCCCATCAACTCTAGGCCTCTTCTGCGCATTTCCAGATGACCCAGCTGGTCCAACTCCTCTTTTCTGCCTATTCCGATCAGAGTTCTGCCTTACAGAGTCCTTAACCCCTTCGGGTACCTTAGCCTTCTCTACTAGCACAGCAAATTCCAGCTCCTGCTGCGGAGCTATCAGCAACCTTAGGTCATCCCTAAGCCCGTCCTCAAACTGGACACACCGTTCATGCTCCGTAGCCACTATCCCTCGAGCATACCGACTCAGCCTTAAGAATTCAGCCTCGTACTCCGCCACGGATTTGTTCCCTTGAACCAGCCCCAAAAATGCTTTCCTCTGCGCATCAACATAATGAGTACAAACATACTTCTTCTGATACGCCGTCTTGACATACTCCCAAGTAAGATCCTCGCTATGGCACCATCCCGAATCGTGAGCCACCATTGATAGGGCCGTCGCGGAGTAATGCCACCATCCCTTTGAGTTTCTCCTCGAGGGTCGGATCCAACTCATCCATAATTCGTTCGGTTGCCTCCAACCAATACTCGGTATCTTGGGTGCCACACGGATACACCACGGAACACCTCGGCCCCATTGGCTCGAGTCACTCGGGTACATATTTCCGAGCTCCCATATTTCCTCTGCTCGACCACCATTTCAAGAACTCGCGGCATTGCTGCGTCATCGCATCCTCCCCGTCCGATCTTGCTTTGCTCAATGCCAAGCCAACCAATGGTGGTGGTCTTTGGTACCTCATTTTCGGACCCTTGTCCAGACCTAACGGGTTCCGATACGGCCATTCTGCCTCTACCACGTCCTCGCACATTACGACCACGTCCCCTAGAACTCATGTCTACGATCGTGCTTTAATCTGATTAAGACATTTTTATGCATTAGTATTTTGTTCCACTTTGTTTATCATGAAGAAATTTTATGAAAGAAGTTTAGAAATAGTTCTTTCGATCGATCAAAGTTTCAAGTCTTCTATCCTAATTTAAAGGAGCACACACATTCATCATTCAAACATTTTCATCCTATTCCTATCCCAGGGGTATTTTCATCATTTCACCTACAGGGGTATTTTGGTAATAAATCGGGGTTAATTTAAAAATTTGTAAATCAGGGGTAATTTAGTAAATTTTCCAATTCAGTGGTTTCTTGGTGATTTTATGAAATAAGGGTATTTGGTAAATTTTTTTCCAAACTAGGGTGGTGGTCCCTTTGGGTTTTAATTATAGGGTTTAGCCCATCAACGAGTCCTCATAACTAGGGTGAATAGTCACCACGCACAGGTAGGATTCCAGCGAAGAGGAGGTGAGTCGCTAGGACTAATTAAATACCAAGCTCTCCCTGAATCCACTCCTAGGCATGCGTCTGCCTATTGCCACACCCTAACTCGACTAAGGTGAATAGTCACTACGCACCATGTAGGATTCCACAAGAGGAGGTGAGTCACTAGGATCGCTTAAATACCAAGCTCTTAGGATCCAATCCTAGACATGCGTCACGGCTGTTACCACACCCTAGTCTTGTGGCTCGTTAACGGGTTTGTTTAGTGAAATTAAGTCTTATGAAAGTTTAAGAAGTGGTTTAAACTAAGCCTATAGTCCATCAGAGTCTATTTAAACTAGTCTACATCCCATAAAGCCCATAAAGCCCACATGTATGTCACACAATGGTTTAGGGTACTTACCTAGCGGACTTGGGTCGGAGACGGTGCCATCTTTGAGCTAATGGACTGTTATCCTTTAAAGAGCCCATTTTTAGAAAACGTTTTGGAGCCCAAAACCCCAGAGCCGAGTTTTGAACAAGGCTCGATATTAAATGAAACACCCCAAACCCGCCCACGAGCCTGCATCGGATCTCGGTATGTTCCTCGAGTAGAACGTTTTAATTTCATGTTTATTTCTTGGAAAATTTGAGCTGGTTTTATAAAAATTACCGAGTTGTTTTGGGGTTTAATCTTTAATTTGATAAGAATCGTGTCATAATAAAATAATTAAAAGTGCATGCATAAACAGTTTCATACTAGTGGCCTTATTACATCAAAGCAAACCCAAAATAAATTGAAATACTAGAACCAATAAACAGTCCAAAATAAAATAAATTCATGTCTTTGAGCATGGCCACCCCTGTGCTTCCGCATGACTCGGTCCATCACCGAGTGTCACCTAAAAATATTCCCTAACGAGGGTGAGTCAAACAGACTCAATGTGTACAGCCAACACACTATCCCAATAATTTAGGCATATCAGTTCATACATGTGCATATAATTAAATAATAAAATGATGCAAACCCAAACCCAAACCTAGTTACCATCCGCTACACATCACCCGTACCAACCTGCACACCGTGGGGACTACTAAGTCAACCCTCCATCCGCTACACATCATCGAAGGCAGTCGCTGCAGTCGACTAGCACATCGCCCTTATAATATTCGTGGCATAGCCACCAGATAATTATTTTGTGTCATGAGACACCACATTCAGATAACGTGACCGAAGTCACCTCATTTAGATATTGTGACCGAAGCCACCACATTCATATTTTGGGGTATATAATCACCAATCACTTCCCCTTTCCATATAACCCATATGCCCATGCCATACAAAACATGCAATATCATGCCATATTCTTTATTCACATTCTTATAGTTTTACACGTGTGCCATAATAGATCATATTATACTCATAGTAGGAGTGGGTAAACGTACCTGAGTACTTTGTACCATTGCATGGTACCTTTGGCCACATTCATATTATTATAAACACACATAACTAATTTAAGCCGTAATCTAATAAGGTTTAGTGTGGGGTACACATCTGTTATACTTAGCGAGTTTATAGAAATCCCGAACAACCCGATCTAGTGCTTTAGATCTTTAATTCCTATATTCGGCCAACCCTAAATGTGTTAGTAAAAAGCTATTCGGCTAACACTCAATCACTTCATAAGTTAGTTTTGGCTTTTAAACATTTAAGAAACAGATCGAAATCCCTAACTATGGCCTTGGTCGAATGTACATATGTACTTACCTTGCGAATCTTAAATCCCGAAAAGTGCTACTTGGTTATGAAGGTGTCGAAATCCTACAGAGCACATGTTAGATCCAGTTCTAACATTAAATCACAATAAGTGGCCCTTTGCCGAATATCACATAACTCACCTTGGATATTGAAATCTCGAAACCTCCTTATAGTCGACTAGAGACGAATCCCGAAATCTCCTTCAGAGTTTTGGCCACAAGGTAATAATGGAATCAGTCCTTAACTTTCGGCTAAATAAAAAGAAATAGAAAATCAAATGGCACTTGGTCTTACCCTTAATGTTGAAGTCGACAGTATTCCTTCCTGACACCACTTGAGAGATTCGGCTATAGGCTATGTAATGCTCAACAAGTTTGGCTTTTGAAAATTATAAAAGGAAAAGAGGAGGACTGATAATGGGGATTCGGCTTCAATGGAAGAGTATGGAACTTGGGGAGGAATCGGCAATGGCGATCTCTAAGGAGAAGAAGATTTCGACTAGCAAAGAGAACTTTGGGAAAAGAAGAGAAGTAAAATTCAGCCAAGAAAGGGATGAAAGAATAAAAAGAAAACAAAGAAAAAGTTGAATATCTGCTTGATAATTTGGCTACACTAGCTTATCCTTGTTATTCTCCTATTTTTCCTCTTCTCTTACTTATTCAAAATAGTTCAAAAATAAATCAAGCATTTATCCTTTGCTTTAGCCGAAATTTTAAAAAGAATTCAACCTCCTTAAACTCCTCCCACAGTCTCCCCTTGCAGTCCATCACCTCTTCCCTTTGGCGCAAAAATAAAAACTTTATTTAGCTTCCCATGCGACTCGATCCTAGGCCCTTCCTCATAGCCCATGGCGTCATTTCCAGAGGCCCTAAGTGGCACCTCCAAGCCACTTTTCCAAGCCCAATTTCATGTCACATTTCCTCTATAAATTTTCTTAAGACCACCTTGCCTTAGTTCCCTTTTTAAACTTTAAAGCGATAATTTCTTAAGCACTCTCCTATCTTCTAAAGTTCACAAAATTCATACAACACATTCATAACACACAAAGGCATGCTTTCACATATATTTAAGCACAAATGCATAAGCCCAAAATCCAGGATATTACAGAAATGGTAAGTTTTCAAATGGAATGTATTATGTACTTATGAAAAGGAAATGGTGACCTAAATGAGATGAACAAATGTGTAAGCTAATTGTTATGGATGAATTCATTTGAACCATGTATAAATGCACTAACTTCTGTATTTGGTGATGTTGTATAGTCATTGTGCCAAGCTTATGGTATTAGTTGGTGTTATAATTATACAATTTACATTATGCAAATGAAGGGTAAGTTGTGTTTATGTTATATGAACTTACTAAGCATTAAGTGCTTACGTATTTTCTTTCCTATGTTTTATAGGTTATCAGAAGCTCGACCGGCTTGGAAGCTCATCGGAGATCTATCACACTATCCAGCATAAATATCGGTAGTTTTTGAATATTTTGGCCAAGGTTATAATGGCATGTATAGGTGGACTTGTACTGGTATTTAGTTGAATGTTTAGTTAATGATTTAGTATGCATAAGTTATCTTGGTTGATACCATTTGATTTTTGTTAGATTATGTTGTTGTAGCTATCTGTGATGCATGTTTTGGAATGATTCATAAGGTATGTTTTGAGGTAGCTTGAAAATGGCTAAGTATGACATGTTTGAAAGGTAATGAGCTAGTGATTAGATTACTGAAATGTGGTAACAAATGCATGTTTCGGTATGTTTTGGATGAATGCATTTGAGGTGCCTTTGAATGGCATATTGGTTAGTTGAATTAGGACTTTTGGTATGGCAATTATATTCATGTGTAGGTATTGTAACACCCCTAACCCGTATCCATCGCCAGAACAGGGTTACAGAGTATTACCAAAGTTTACAGAATAATTTCATGTAATTCATGTCATTTACTATTCATATCCGAAACTAATCATGTTGTCCCTTGAATGGACCCTCGAGACCCAATTTAAACATTAGAATCAAGTCGGGACTAAATCGGGAACTTAGAGAATTTTTCGCGAAATTTAAATTTTGTCTTTAATACAAGGATCACACGCCCGTGTGAGTAGGCCGTGTGGCTCACACGGCCAAGTGACATGGCCATGTTTCAGGCCGTGTGGGCATTCAATGTGAGGCACACGGCCCTGTCCCAGCCCGTGTCCTTACCTGTGTAACTCTCTGACTTGTGCCACACGGCCTGCCACGCGTCTGTGTGCTAGGCCGTGTGGTCAATTTAATTTTCAAAAATTAGGTGCAGGTTTCACACGGCCAAGACACACACCCGTGTCTCTGCCCGTGTGCTCAATTCTGAGCATTTTGTTTCTCAATTTTAAGATGCAGGGGACACACGACCAAACCACATGCCTATATGCCAGGTCGTGTGTCACACACGGTCAAGACATACGCTCGTGTGTCTACCCGTGTGGACAAAATAAGGCCATTTCCTAGCCTTATTTCTCATCCAAATTTAACCTTCAACCTACAACAACATTTGCATATATTTACCAACAAATTTGAGTCATATAAATTAAGTAAACATCAATAACATGTATGAAATAACATCACATATATTCATATGATCAAACTTACCTTTTAATAAAGACTTATATTTTACCCTAATTCATTCTAGCCAACCACCTACATATATGTTAAACATGATATGTATAACCTCATAATATACCAATTCAAACATCACTAGTCATACCAATGGCTAGATTACAAACATCCATTTACAAGCCATCATTTGGCCAAACTAACCTATACATGGCATTATACCAAAATAAGTTTACTGTTTATACCAAAACGAGCTAGTGGATAGTGTGATGATGCTCCGACTGATCTCCAACCTTTGCGAGCTTTTGAGCATTATAAAATAGAGAAAATAAAACCTAGTAAGCATTTAATGCTTAGTAAGCTCGTATAACAAGAATTAAACTTACCAAATACATTCATTCAAATAAGTATACAATAACATGATTTCCAATAAATTGGCAAATTTGCCTAATGACATACACTCAAACAAATATGTTAGTCACATAATTCACATGTACATTAAATAGCATGGATGAGCTCATCATGTTACAGATTTTCAGGAATGTCAGAAACACTCAAGATATAATTCTTTTAATCTCATAGATTCTCATTTCGGGAATTTATCCATTGAATCATTGAAATTTCGATGGATATTCAGGTAGTACACACAAGGTGTACAAAACTGTAAACCGTCAACGCATAATCAGGGGTACCCATTAGGGAACTAATCAGGGAGTACACTCTCGAGCCACATATTAGGATGCTCAGTTGAGCCATGTAATGGGACACTTATCCGGGCTAAACAAGAAACTCATAAGATTTTTACTCAGGTAGCTCATAGAGCTTAACAGATAACTCCGAAGAGTTAATATCAGGGAGCACCGGATAAGGTAACAGGGAGTTCAAGCGAGGCATGTCAGGAAACTCATAAGAGCTTATATCAGGACGCTCACGTAGAGTTGCGTTTGTGTCCGCATTATTTGCTAGATCACAACTGATCGAATCATGTAACAGGATGCTCACACAGAGCTGCGGTAGTTCGCAACACATGCAAGATCACTACTGATCAGGACGCTCGCAGGAACTATATAACAGGATGCTTGAGAGGGCTATAACGGGATTGCTTGTCTGAGCTATATATGTTTTCCGCAACATATGCAGGACTACATGTAATATGGGAAATAACATATATCCATCGAATTTCATTATTCAAACCAAACTTAATATTTTCCAGATATATTTGAACATATAATTATTTCACTTATTTTTAACATTTATATAATTCATACAATCACATACCACACTCAATTCAAGCATAAAAATCAACACTATTTAGTTACACGAACTTACCTCGATACTTGTTCGTATTTAAAAGTCTACTAATCTAAAACTTTTTCTTTTCCTCGATCTAGCTTCGAATTTGAGTTGTCTGGATCTATATAAATGAATTTAATCACTAATTTATCACATTCCATATTCAATTGGATTCAATTTACATCCTAGGCAAAATTACCATTTTGCCCCTATACTTTTCATAAATGACAATTTCGTCCCTAGGCTCGAAAAATGAAATTCATGCAATTTAATCCTTATTCCAAGCCTAACCAAAATTTTCATATATAATTATAGCACATGTATTTCACAAAATTCAGAATTTTTCCATAACTTTTACATCTTTACAATTTAATCCCTAAATCATAATTTCATCAAAATTCACTTTGTAAAAGTTGTTTATCTATCAACAATCTTTCAATTTCTACCATAAATTTCAAATTTTCAGTATATTCATCCATGGCAAAACTTTGATACTTTGATAACTTTTCAAATTAATCCCCAATATAGATAGATTAAACTATTCTGATCTCAAAAATATAAAAATTACTAAAAACGGGACAAGAATACTTGCCCAATTAGACCAAGAAAGCTTGTTTTCTCTTTCCTAGGGTTTCCATGTATATTTGGGGAAAAAGATGATATAAAATACGATGATATTTCTATTTAATTATTTATCATATTTTAATTATTTTGATTTCCAATTTAGTCCTTAACCTTTTCTAATTTTTCCATGGATGAATCACCAAAAATATCTTAATGGTCTAATTACCATACAAGGACCTCAAGTTTTGAATTTCATAGCTATTTGATCCTTCTAGCTATTAGAATTCAATTTTTGGATTCTATGCAATTTGGTCCTTTCCATAATTACGCACATAATCAATAAAAAAATTTATCAGAATTTTCATATAATATTCCTATCATAATACGGACCATGCAATAATATTGAAATAAAGTTTCTTTTTGGCTCGAATTTTTGGTCCCGAAACCACTGTTCCGATTTCACTGAAATGGGCTGTTACAACTCTCCCCCCTTAAGAATTTTCGTCCTCAAAAATCTTACCAATAAAGAGGTTTGGATGTAACACCCCTAACCCGTATCCATCACCGGAATAGGGTTGCAGAGCATTACCGAAACTTACAGAACATTTACAAATAATTCATGTAAATTACTATTCATTAATCGATATTATTGATATCGTCCCTTAAATGGACCCTCGAGGCCCAATACAAGCATTAGAATCGAGTCAGGACTTAATAGGAAACTTTTCCAAGTTGCAGGGCTCACACGCCCGTGTGGTCCGAGGGACACGCCCGTGCTACAGGCCGTGTTCGACCCCGTGTAACTCTCTAACATGTGCACACGGCCATGCCACACGCTCGTGTGCTAGGCCGTGTGGTTAATTAAATTCTTTTGATATTAGGTGCAGGTTTCACACGGCCAAGACACACGCCCGTGTTCCAAGCCGTGTGTGCCACACGGATGAGACACACGCCCGTGTCTCTACCCATGTGCTCAATTCTGAGCATTCTGTTTCTCAAAATTTAGGTGCAGGGGACACACGGCCTAACCACACACCCAAATACCAGGCCGTGTGTCACACACGGTCTAGACACACGCCCGTGTATCTGCTTGTGTGGACAAAATAAAGCCATTTCTAGCTTCATTTCTCACCCAAAATCACACCATTGACCTGCACTTAAAACTTACATCCAAATACCAATGATTTCAAGCATTCAAATTAAGCAAATTCCATCATTCAATATGGTATACCATTACATGCATACATGTTTACCATCTTACCTTGGTTCAATCCATATGTTAGACATAATTTGATCAACTACTTAACATATATGTAGCTACCATAATATAACATTATAAGTATATCGAAACAACCATTACTAGCCATTCCAATGGCTAGATTACAAACATCATTATTCCAACACCCCTCACTCGTATTCAACGCCGGAATAGGGTTACGAAGGATTACCGAACTTACAACACTTCTAAACATACATTTCATATACAATTTATCAATTCAAATACAATTCAATTATAAAAAATCATAGTGTCCCTTAAACGAGCCTACAAGGCCTTAAACATGCATTGAGAGTGGTTTGGGACTAAACCGATAACTTTTAAAACATTTGGAGGACTTAGGAAATTTTTCTCAAAATAGGGGACACACGCCCGTGTGTCTCACACGGCCACCAGACACGCCCGTGTCATAGGCAGTGTGGACATTTGAAATGGGGGCACATGGCCGTGTCCCAACCCGTGTCCTACCCCGTGTCCAAATAAGTGAGGTTACTGACTTGGGTCACACGGCCAACCACACGCCCGTGTGTCTTGCCCGTGTGCCCTTTGAAGTGGCCACACACGCCTGTGTACCAGGCCGTGTGCTAGGCTGCGTCAAACCTGTAAGGTATACTGACTTATGCAACACGGCCAAGTCACATGCTCGTGTGCTAGGCCGTGTGCCAATTAGGGGTATACTGACTTGTGCCAAATGGCCGATCACACGCCCGTGTGTGAGACTGTGTGGAGTATACTGACTTCATTTCAATTTCAACACCAGGGGACACATGACCGTGTAATTTGACCGTGTGTCACACACGGCTGAGACACATGCTCGTGTCTCTGCCCGTGTGGACAAAAATAGGCTATTTGTAAAGCCATTTTGCCACCCTATTTTTACATACCTGCACAAGCATAATTTGCAACATTTTATAACTCAATAGGTAGCTAATCCATAACATTTCATACACATATTTGAATACTTATACGCAACCAAAGCATTATACCAAGTTAAGCCAAATCAAATGGCTTTATCTTATACCAAAACATGTACCAAAATCACTAGCTCAAGTAACCATAACTATCATCTTTATAACTAGCCTATACAAGCCATATTTACATATATCCATGAGTTCAAAGGTACCAATCGGCTGCTGGATAGTGTGATGCGTATCTCTGACTTTATCCAAATCGAGCGAGCTATCGAACCTCTATAAAACACGAAAAAGAAACAGAGTAAGCTTTATAGCTTAGTAAGCCCGTATAATTTAGAATTAAACTTACCATTTATACATAATCAAGACAATAAATAAGGTGTACTCAATTCAATTACCAAATACCTAAACACAAGCATTCATCAACAAGCTAGTCATATAAGTGCATATAATCATCCATTATCTCAATTTAATACTCAATACATTATATCATATCAAATCCATATATCACGTACATCATTTGTTACATTTCACTCTCAATCATATAAATAATAATTCATTCGATAGTAATAACTCATCCGTATAAATAGTACTTCAGCCATATAAATAGTAATTCATCCGTATAAACACATAGCTTTTTCACATAACCAATAACAAGATTTATTCCCGTTGAACCTATTAGGATATCGAAGGATACTCGGGTGATATACATTACGTGTATAAATCAGTAATCCATCAATTCGTTATCATTTCCGCTCTTTCGAGCTATGATCAGTAAGCTCCTCCTGAGCTGATGGACAATAAGCTTTATTGAGCTGAAACGATAAGCTCTGACGAGCTGGAAATAGTAAGCTCTGACGAGCTGGAAATAGTAAGCTCTTACCAGCTGATATATTGGTAAGCTCATACGAGCTATGGTGAGTCTGCAACATATGCAAGATCTAGACCAAAACGGTAACCCTAGTGACATGTCACTCGTATCCTACGACTTTCTACGGTTCAAACAGGACTCGATATTCAATAATTCTCATCAATTAGGCATTCGAACTCAGTAATACCATTTACTCAATTATACTTTCATTTCAAATAATTTACAAGTATTTAAAAATTCGATTCTAATTATACGAACTTACCTCGAGTTGTTCGGATGGAAATTGTCAACTATTCGTCCACTTTTCCTTTTTCCCGATCTAATCCCGATCTCGGCTTATCTTGATCTATATTTTATCAAATTTAGCACATTCAGCATTCGGTCTATTCAATTTAGCCTATAATTTACAATTTGGCAAATTTATACATTTGCCCCTAATGTTTCACATTTTCACAAATTAGTCCTTATCACATAAAATTGCAAATTCATGCAATTTAGTACAAACCCATGCTTAGCCGAATTTAATACATGTTACTAGCAGCCCATATTTTCAATTTATTCACACTTTTAACCACCACATTTCACATTTTCTTAATTTAATCCCTTTTTGACATTTTTGTCAAAAATCACTTTACAAACGCTATTAATCCAACATTAAACCTTCCAAATCTATCATAAATCATCAAAATACCCAAGCATTCAACAATGGCAACATGATAAATCTTTAACAGTTTCGAAATCTAAGGTACAGGCTAGCTAGAATGCGAAGCAATGATCTCAAAATTGTAAAAATCATTAAAAACTGAGCAAAAACAGACTTACAATTGCACATTGAAGTAGCCAAAATTTTTAAGCCGTAAAATGGCTTTTCTCCATGCTTCATTCGGCCAAGAATATGAATGAATCCAAAAACCTTTTTGTTTTGTTTTAATTTAATTAACCTTTAATTATTAATTACCTATTTACCCTTAATAATAAAATATTTATATCATCCATTTAATGTCCAAATATGTCCACTTAAGTGTCAAATGGTCAAATTAAAACATAAGGACCTCTAAACTAAGATTCCATAGCTATTGAATACCTTTAGCTAATGGAACTTCACTTTTACACTTTATGCAATTTAGTCCTTTTTATCAAATTGACCACTCAAACGATAAAATTTCTTAACGAAAATTTCACACATACATGCTATCATGCTATAAACATTAAAATAATAACAAAATAAATATTTTAACTTTGGATTTGTGGTTCCAAAACCACTATTCCGATTTGACTAAAAACGGGTTGTTACAACTCTCCCCCCTTAAGGATTTTCGTCCCAGAAAATCTTACCGGTAAATAGGTTAGGGTACTGTTTTTGTATAGCTTCCTCGAGTTCCCACGTGGCTTCCTCGATCCTGTGTTTATGCCAAAGAACCTTCACTATGGCTATGCATTTATTTCTCAATTTTTTGATTTCACGAGCTAAAATCTTGATCGGTTCTTCGCTATACGTTAAATCAGTCTGTATCTCAACATCTACCGGAGAAATCACATGTGACGGATCGAATTTGTATCGACGTAGCATAGAAATGTGAACAACATTATGAATCTTTCCAAGTTTTGACGGTAAAGCTAGTCGATACGCTACAGGCCCTATTCTTTCGACGATCTCATACGTCTGATAAATCACGGACTCAGCTTTCCTTTACGGCCGAATCGAAGAACCTTTTTCCACGGTGACACTTTTAGAAACACTCGGTCCTCGACTTGAAACTCAATTTCTTTACGTTTCAAATTCGCGTATGATTTCTATCGATCTGAAGCTGCTTTTAAACTGTCGCGAATTGTTTTCACTTTTTCTTCAGTTTCAATGATCAATTCAACCCCGTGAATCTTTTTCTCACTTAGATCAGTCTACTATAATGGAGTTCGACATTTGTGACCATATAAAGCTTCGTACAGTGACATCTTTATACTCATCTAAAAACTGTTGTTATACGTGAACTCAATCAACGGTAAGTATTTTTCCCAACTGCCCTCAAACTCAAAAATACAACATCTCAACATGTCTTCAAGAATCTAAATAACTCTCTCGGTCTGACCATCAGTCTGAAGATGAAAAGCAGTACTAAAATTCAATTGTATTCCCAGAGCTTCTTGCAGCTTCTTCCAAAATCGCGACGTAAATCTCGGATCTATATCAGAAATAATAGATAGTGGCACCCCGTGCAATCGAACAATCTCATAATTGTACAATTCAGCTAGCCTATCAAGTGAGTAATCTGTACATACTGGTATGAAATGAGCAGGTTTCGTTAGTCGATCAACGACAACCCAGATAGCATCTTTCTTTTTCGGAGTTAGGGGCAATCCCGACACAAAATCCATTGTAACTCTATCCCATTTCCACCCTGGAATCATCATAGGCTGCAGTAAACCCGATGGTACTTGATGTTCAGCTTTGACTTGCTGACAAATCAAACATTTAGAAACAAACTCTGATATAGCTCGTTTCATGCCTTGCCACCAATAAAACTGTTTCAAATCATTGTACATTATGGTACTCCCCGGATGAATAGATAAGTAAATATTGTGCGCTTCGTGTAAAATCTTCTGAATGAGTTATGAATTTATCGGTATGCAAATTCTATTCCGCAACCTTAAACAATCATCGGCTCCAATCTGAAACTCTAAATTAGGCATAGTCTCACATTGAATTCGTTTAACTTGCAATTCACGGTCATCTTTCTGTGCTTCACAGATTTAATGAAGAAATACCTGTTTAGCTTTTAATTCTACTAAAATAGACCCATCATCACAAATCATCAACTGAGTATTCATTGCTAGTAATGCAAATAAAGATTTTCGGCTCAGGGCATCAGTAACAACATTAGCTTTTCCCGGGTGATAATCAATCACAAATTCATAATATTTCAATAACTCGAGCCATCTTCATTGTCACAGATTCAAATCTTTCTGTGACATCAGATATTTTAAGCTTTTGTGATCCGTATAAATGTGGCATTTTTCATCGTATAAGTCGTGTCACCAAATTTTCAATGCAAACACAATTGCAGCCAACTCTAAGTCATGCGTCGTATTATTCTTTTCATGCGGTTTCAATTGTCGGGAAGCATAAGCTATAACTTTTCCTTCTTGCATCAGAACACATCCCAGACCGTTTAATGATGCGTCACTATAAATCACAAACTCTTTCCCCGATTCGGGTTGAACGAATCGGTGCTTGATTAACAAAGACTTTCAAGCTGCTCAAACTCACGACATTTTTCTGACCATTCGAATTTCACATCTTTCTGAAGCAGTCGTGTCATCGGTGTCGCAATCATCAAAAATCCTTTCACAAATCTTCGGTAATAGCCCGCAAAGCCCAAAAACTATGGACTTCAGACACATTTCTCAGAGGTTTCCAGTCAATAATAGCAGAAATTTTACTCGGTTCAACTCTAATACCTTAAGCTGAAACAATATGCCCCAGAAATCCAACCTCTCGGAGCCAAAACTCACATTTGCTAAACTTTGCAAATAATTTATTATCACGTAGAGTTTGTAATACAATTCTCAAGTGCTTGGTATGTTCAGATTCATCTCGCGAATAGATCAGAATGTTGTCAATGAATACAACAACGAATCTATCTAAATATGGTCTGAATATCCGGTTCATCAAATCCATAAAAACTGCAGGAGCATTAGTTAATCCGAAAGGCATAACAAGGAATTCATAATGTCCATACCTTGTTTTGAATGCGGCCTTCGGTACATCCGACTCTTTAACTCGCAACTGATAATAACCCGATCTCAAATCAATCTTTAAAAATACTGTAGCCCCTTTCAACTGATCAAATAAATCATCAATCCACGGTAGAGGGTATTTGTTCTTTATAGTCACTTTATTCAACTGTCTGAAATCGATACACATTCTCATCGTGCCATCTTTCTTCTTTACAAACAATACCGGTGCACCCCAGGGCGAATCACTCGGTCGTGCAAAACCTCTGTCTATCAATTCTTGTAACTAAGCTTTCAACTCTTTTAATTCTATTGGAGCCATTCTGTACGGAGCTATCGATATTGGTGTTGTTCCCATTACTAATTCAATACCAAGTTCAACCTCTCTGATCGGTGGAAAACCCAGTAATTCTTCTGGAAATACATCCGAAAACTCACAAAGAATAGGTATAGATTTAATCTTTGATTTAGACACCTTTGTATCCAATACGTATGCAAGATATGCATCATAGCCCTTTTTCATACATTTCTGAGCTAACATAGACGATATCACAGTAGGTAATTCACTCGAATCATCAGACTCAATCTGAAGAATTTCACCGTTTTGACATTTTGATTCGATAATCTTTCGTCTACAATTCACAACTGCATCATGCATAGTCAGCCAGTCCATACCCAGAATCACATTAAACTCATCGAACGGTAGAAGCATCAAGTCAGTCAAAAAATAGTAACCCCGAGTCATCAAAGGACAATTCTTACAAATTTTATCAACTAAAACAGACTTGCCTAAGGGGTTCAATACTTTAATTACAAACTCTATAGACTTGACATGTAAACTCTTTTTGAATACTAAATTCATACAGATATATGAATGGGTTGATCCAGGATCTATCAACGCAATTATATTAGTATCAAAAAGAGAAAAAGTACCAGTAATAATGTCTGGCGATGATGCCTCCTCCCGTGCACGGATAGCATAAGCTCGGGCAGGTGCCTGTGCCTCAGATCTCACAGCAGAATCTCTCATAGCACCTCGATTACCACTCGTATTTCCAGTGTTTCGGGGTGGTCTCCCTCTAGTAGCCGTATTACTTGCTTTCGTCGGTTGATCTCTTTCAGCTATAGACTTTTCTGGACAGTCCCGGAGATAATGATCAAGAGATCCACATCTAAAACAAGCTCCGCTCATCATTCTACATTCACCGTAATGTCACTTATTGCAGTACTTACATTCAGGTCCAACATTTCTACCACTACCCGCACTGGTAACAGATGTCGTCTGAGGTTTAGAGCTGAAATGTCTCTCATCTCTATCTTTGATCGAAATCCCCACAGAAGCATTAGAACGAGGATGATATTCTCTAGATTTCTCTGATACTGACTGATGTTATTTGCCCGCAAATCTCTTTCTAAAGTCTCTAGCCTCAAAATCGGCTTTTCTTTTCTCTTTGCTAAGCTCTTCAGCTTTGCAAGCTCTGTCAACTAGAACGACAAACTCTTTCAGCTCAAGAGTCCCAACTAACAGTCTGATTTCTTCATTTAATCCATCTTCGAACCTTTTACACATTATAGCCTCAGAAGAAAGACATTCATGAGCATATTTTGTGAGTTGTACAAACACTCTTTCGTATTCTGTTACCGACATACGGTCCTGTTTCAGTTCAAGAAATTCCTTTCATTTCTGATCAATGAACCGTTGGCTGATGTATTTCTTTCTGAATTCAACTTGAAAGAATTCCCAAGTAACTCTTTCTCGCGGAACTACGGATATCAAGGTATTCCACCACTGATACGTAGTGTCTCTCAACAGTGATACAGCACCTTTTAAACGTTCTTCAGGTGTGCAAGAAAGTTCATCAAAAACCCGAATCGTGTTCTCAAGCCAAAACTCGGCTCTCTCAGGGTCATCACTAATAGTGGCATTGAATTCCTAAGCCCCGTACTTTTGTATCTTATCAACAAGTGGTTTATTCAATCACAAAGGATCCATACCTTGAGGAACTACAGGGATCGATTGGGGAATAGGTAGGGGTCGAGGTTGTTGCGTAGCCGGATTAGCTCGGATGTAATCAGTGAACCATTCACTCATCATTTGGAAAAAGGCTTCTTTAACCTCTCTCCCCTGACTGCCCGTTACGGGTCTAGAATCAGACGGCACTATCCCTTGCGCGGGAGAAGACGCATTACTTTCAATCTCATCAGCTATAGCTCGATTGGGATCCATTTGCTATTTGAAAACACATTTTAAAATGTCAGGAGTCATCACACTATCACAGTTTATATATGGAATTTATAGCTAGACTTTCACACATGCTACGTTAGTCCTAGAATCGACTAAACCGTAGTTCTGATAACAATAAATGTAACACCCTTCACCCGTATTCAATGCCGGAATAGGGTTACAGAGCATTACCAGACTTACAACACTTTTAAACATACATTTCATATACAATTTATCAATTCAAATACAATTCAATCATAAACAATCATTGTGTCCCTTAAACGAGCCTACAAGGCCTTAAACATGCATTGAGAGTGGTTCGGGACTACACCGATAAATTTTAAAACATTTGGAGCACTTAGGAAATTTTTCTCAAAATAGGGGACACACACCCGTGTGTCCAGGCTGTGTGTTTCACACGGCCACCAGACACGCCCGTGTCACAAGCCGTGTGGACATTCGAAATGGGGGCACATGGCTGTGTTCCAGCCTGTGTCTTACCCCGTGTCCATACAAGTGAAGTTACTGACTTGGGTTACACGACCAACCACATGCCCATGTGTCTAGCCCGTGTGTAGTTCAAAGTGGCCACACACGCCAGTGTGCCAGGCCGTGTGCTAGGCCATGTCAAACTTATAAGGTATACTGACTTATGCAACACGACCAAGTCACACGCCCGTGTGCTAGGTCGTGTGCCAATTAGGGGGAATACTAACTTGTGCCACACAGCCGATCACATGCCCGTGTGTGAGACCGTGTGGAGTATACTGACTTCATTTCAATTTCAACACCAGGGGACACACGACCGTGTAATTTGACCGTGTGTCACACACGGCTGAGACACATGCTCGTGTCTCTGCCCGTGTGGACAAAAATAGGCTATTTGCAAAGTCGTTTTGCCACCCTATTTTTACATACCTGCACAAGCATAATTTGCAACATTTTATAACTCAATAGGCAGCTAATCCATAACATTTCATACACATATTTGAATACTTATACGCAACCAAAGCATTATACCAAGTTAAGCCAAATCAAATGGCTTTATCTTACACCACAACATGTACCAAAATTAATAGCACAAGTAACCATAACTATCATCTTTATAACTAGCCTATACATGCCATATTTACATATATCCATGAGTTCAAAGGTACCAATCGGCAACTGGATAGTGTGATGCGTATCTCCGACTTTATCTGATTAGAGCGAGCTATCGAACCTCTATAAAATGCGGAAAAGAAACATAGTAAGCTTTATAGCTTAGTAAGCCCGTATAATTTAGAATTAAACTTACCATTTTTACATAATCAAGACAATAAATAAGGTGTACTCAATTCAATTACCAAATGCCTAAACACAAGCATTCATCAACAAGTTAGTCACATAAGTGCATATAATCATCCATTATCTCAATTTAATACTCAATACATTGTATCATATCAAATTCATATATCACGTACATCATTTGTAACATTTCACTCTCAATCATATAAACAATAATTCATTCGGTAAAAGTAACTCATCCGTATAAATAATACTTCATCCATATAAACAATAATTCATCCGTATAAACACATAGCTTTTTCACATAACCAATAACAAGATTTATGCCCGTTGAACCTATTAGGATATCGAGGGATACTCGGGTGATATACATTTCGTGTATAAATCAGTAATCCGTCAATTCATTATCATTTCGCTCAAGCTTATGATCGCAGAAGCTCCTTTCGAGGTGATGGACAAGAAGCTCTATTGAGTTGAAACGATAAGCTCGACGAATGGGAAGCGAAGCTCTTACAAAGTCGATATATCTGTAAGCTCATACGAGCTGTGGTGAGTTCGCAACATATGCAGGATCTCGACCAAAACGGTAATCGTAGTGACATGTCACTCGTATCCTACGACTTTCTACGGTCCAAACGAGACTCGGTATTTAATAATTCTCATCAATTAGGCATTCAAACTCAGTAATACCATTTACTCAATTATACTTTCATTTCAAATAATTTACAAGTATTTAAAAATTCGATTCTAATTATACGAACTTACCTCGAGTTGTTCAGATGGAAATTATCAACTATTTGCCCACTTTTCCTTTTCCCCGATCTCGTCTTATCTTGATCTATATTTTATCAAATTTAGCACATTCAGCATTTGGTCTATTCAATTTAGTCTATAATTTACAATTTGGAAAATTTACACATTTGCCCCTAATGTTTCACATTTTCACAATTTAGTCCTTATCACATAAAATTGCAAATTCATGCAATTTAGTACAAACCCATGCTTAGCCGAATTTAATACATGTTACTAGCAGCCCATTTTTTCAATTTATTCACACTTTTAACCACCACATTTCATATTTTCTCAATTTAATCCCTTTTTGACATTTTTGTCAAAAACCACTTTACTAAAGCTATTAATCCAACATTAAACCTTCCAAATCTATCATAAATCATCAAGTTGCTCAAGCATTCAACAATGGAAACATGATAAATCTTTAACAATTTTGAAATCTAAGGTACGGGCTAGCTAGAATATGAAGCAACGATCTCAAAAACGTAAAAATCATTAAAAATCGAGCAAAAACGGACTAACAATTGCACCTTGAAGTAGTCAAAATTTTAAAGCCCTAAAATTGCTTTTCTCCATGCTTCATTCGGCCAAGAAGATGAATGAATCCAAAAACCTTTTTGTTTTATTTTAATTTAATTAACCTTTAATTATTAATTACCTATTTACCCTTAATAATAAAACATTTATATCATCCATTTAATGTCCAAATATGTCCACTTAAGTGTCAAATGGTCAAATTACAACATAAGGACCTCTAAGTTAGGTTTCCATAGCTATTGTATACCTTTAGCTAATGGAACTCCAGTTTTACACTTTATGCAATTTAGTCTTTTTTATCAAATTGACCAGTCAAACGATAAAATTTCTTAACGAAAATTTCACACATACATGCTATCATGCTGTAAACATTAAAATAATAACAAAATAAATATTTTAACTTCGAATTTGTGGTTCCAAAACAACTATTCTGATTTGACTAAAAATGGGCTGTTACAATTATCGAGCCATTAATGGCCAAGTTGTCCTATACATGCCATTATACCAAAATGATTTTACTATGTGTACCCAAAATTAGCTAGTAGATAGTGTGGCGATGCTCCAATGATCTCCAACTTTCGCGAGCTTCCAAGCACTACAAAACAGGGGAAAATAAAATGGAGTAAGCATTACATGCTTAGTAAGTTTGTATAACGGAAAACTAAACTTACTGATCCTATTTATTAAATGCAAGCATACAATAACATGTTTTCCATCAACTTTGCAAAATTGCCTAAATACAAACATTCAATCAAACATGTTAGTCACCAAATTTTCATATACATCAAGTCAACATAGATGAGCTCATCATGCCATATTCTTTCAAGACATTATCATTCCATCTCATAATTCTCTCATCTTGCCAAGAGTTTAGTCCGTTGAACCATTGAAATTTTGAGGGATGCTCAAGTAGTACACTCGAAGTCTACAATTTAATAACCCGTCAATTCTTATTCAAAAGTACCCCTTTAGGGTACTAAATCAAGAACGCACTCTCGAGCCACATATCGTATAACAGGATTACCAGTCCAAGCTAAATCCTAATTGTAACGTATACTCGAGAGGTATTATATCAAGATTACTCATCCGGGCTAAATCCTTTCTATAATGAGGTCAATAGGATTAGTCGTCCGAGCTAAATCCGTCAGCAACAGATGCAGGACCTCATGCATTTCAGGAAAGCACATATATTCATCGAAATTCAATATTCAATCGGAACTTAGCCCTTTATTAACCTTTCAAGCATGCATTCAATTTTTCATTATAGCAATTAACTAATTCACATCAATATAAGTCACATTACATACAAACACAACATTCAATTAACCATATTCACATGCTCGATTAAGTTACACGAACTTACCTCGACACTTGTTCGCGTATAAAATCTACTAATCCGAAACCTTTTCTTTTCCTCAGTCTAACCTCGAATTTGTGTTTTCTGGAACTATATAAAAAACTTTAATCATCAATTTCACACATTTCATATTCATTTGGACTCAATTTACGTCCTAGAAAAAATGACCATTTTGCCCCTAACTTTTCCATAAATTCTAATTTCGTCCCTAGGCTCGAAAAATGAAATTTATGCAATTTACTCCCTATTCCAAGCTTAACTAAATTTTCAATATAGAATTTACAGCACATATTTTCTATAAATTTCAGTATTTTTCATCAAATTTTACAACTTTACATTTTAGTCCCTATATCATGTTTTCATCAAATATCACTTTGTAAAAGTTGTTTATCTATCAACAATCTTGCATTTTCTACCATAAATTTCTAATTTTCAACAAATTCACCCATGACCCATTTTCCATACTTTGATAACTTTTCAAATTAATCCCCCAAATAGATAGATTAAGCTATCCCAGTTTCAAAAATATCAAAATTACTAAAAATGGGACGAGGAATCTTATCCAATTAAGCCATGAAACTTTCTTCTCTCTCTCCTAGGGCTTCCATGTATTTTAGGTTAAAGATGACATAAAAATAAGATGATATCTTTTATCATCTTTTTAATTAATTTAATTATTTCAATTTCTAATTTAGTCCTTGCCCTTTTTCTAAATTTCTATGGATGAGTCACCAAAATATCTACATACTTTTCTTTAATGGTCTAATTACCATATAAGGACCTCAAGTTTTGAATTCCATAGCTATTTAATCCTTATAGCAACTAGAATTCAACTTTTGCATTTTATGCTATTTAGTCCTTCTCGTTATTAAGCACATAATCAGTAAATTTTTCTTATCAGAATTTTCACATGACATTTCTAACATATTACGGACCATGTAATAAAATAAAAATAAATTTTATTTTCGGATCGGATTTGTGGTCCTGAAACCACTGTTCCGGTTTCACTAAAAAATGGGCTGTTACAACTCTCCCCCTTAAGGATTTTCGTCCTCGAAAATCTTACCAGTAAAAAGGTTCGGGTATTACTTCCTCATAGTATCCTCCGGTTCCCAGGTAGCCTCTTCTATACTGTGTCGTTGTGTAACATCCTGAAAAGGGCCTATGCATTTTCAGTTTAATTGTACGAAATGACATGTCTTATGTGTTATGAATGAATTTTTGAAACCTGGAAATGTATAGAAATGTTAAGTTTAAAGTGGACATTTTTGGAAACTAGGAAATGTAAGGAAATGATTTAGAAATGATTCAAAAGAGGAAAGCGAACATTTTTGGAAACTAGGAAATGTAAGGAAATGATTTAGAAATGATTCAAAAGAGGAAAGCGAACATTTTTGGAAACTTGGAAATGTAAGGAAATGTTAGGTTAAAGGAGTGAAACGAACGTTTTTGGAAACTTGGAAATGTAAGGAAATGACTTAGGAAATGTTGAGTTTTAAAGTCTAAAAGAGGAAACTAAGGCAATGAGGCCTTAAGAGAAAATGTATGTGAAATATGACACACAAATGGGCTTGGAAAAGTGGTCAGAAGATGTCACTAGGGCTCTCGGAAATGGCACCACATACAAAGGAATTGGGCCTGAGTTCGAGTCACATGGGAAGCAAATAAAAGAAATTTTATTTTTGCTTCCAAAAGTAGAGAGGTGGGCGGCACAAGGCATTTAAAAAGAGGAGTTTTATCCTCTTTAAATTTCGGCTAATGAGGATAAATAATGGATTTTATTTTAGATTATTTCCAAGAGATAAATAAGGATTATTCTTTAATTATTTTAAATTGAGGAGATAAAGTTATCAAGATAAAGGAGAGTGGTGGCCAAGTAAGGGACTCTAGCTAGTAATTTCGGCTATTAGAGGAAAAGAGGCCATCCATCCCTTCACTTTTCCTTTGCCGAAATTCCCTAAGCAATTCTCCTCTCTCTTTGCTGAATTTTCCCTAGCAAATTCTCTCTTCTCTGCTATTTTGCCAAAACCGAAAACTCTTGCAAAGCAAGCCAATTTCTTCACCTTTCTTTTCTTCCTATTTCTTTCTTTCCAATCCATTCAAAAGTCAATCTTGGAGGGCATCAAGCATAGGAGTTGCCGATTTCCATATAAAAGGGTAAGGATCTATTGCTATTATCTTCTTTTCTTTAACCGAAAGTCAAGATTCTAATGACATATTCATGTTGGCCGAAACTTTGAAGGAAAGCTTTGGGATTTTGTGACTGTCGACTACAAGGAGGAAGGTTTCGGGATTTCTAAGATTAAGGTAAGACACATGTATATTCGGCCAAAGGCCATGTTTTATGTCCTGATGATTAGAATAAATCTAACGTAAGGTTATAGGAATTTCGACATTCCTAGGAAAACAAGGATCAACTTCGGGATTTGTTGGTGTTCCAATCGGCAATAAGGTAAGTTTAAGTATACTACTCCTACTAGGATTTGGATTTATGGCCGAATGGCTTTTTATTAAATTAGTAAGTGATTAATCAAATGTAGGGATTAAGGATCTAAGCGGTAGATCAGATTTCGGGATTTCAAGGAAATTGTTAAGTAGATCAGGTGTGTACCCCACACTACTTCATAATATGTTTTGTGGCTATGTATAATTAATATATGTGATATTAAGAATATGAAAGTGGCTAAGGTACCATGTTATGGTACAAAGTACTGTGCACGTTTCCTACTCCTACTAGGATTATGAACTATGTTAATTGTAACATAAGAGTAAGAATAAGAATGTGAACTCTGGCATATTTATGCATATTATTATATGGGGCATATGGGTTATTGAAAAGGGGAAGCGAATGTGGTGACCTAAGACCACGAACGTGGTGACTTAAGACCGCGATATCTGAATGTGGTGACCTAAGACCACGAATACGGTGACCTAAGACCGCGATATGGAGTGTAGCGGAAGGAGGGTCGACTTAGTAGTCCCCACCGTGTGCAGGTTGGTACGGGGGAGTGTAGCGGATGGCTAATTAGGTTTGGGTTTGGGAATGCATCATAATTTGTATGCTATGATATGAATGTGTAACATTTGTATGCCTGATTCTGTTTTGATTTAGTGTTTGTGTACACATTGAGTCTGTTTGACTCACCCGTTGTGGGAACATGTTTCAGTGATGAACAAGTGATGGACCGAGGCAGCGAGAACTTGTGGTGACCATGCTCAGCTTGAAGTTTTATTTAATTTGGACATTTTAATTTATTTAAGCACTTTATAAATTTTATTTTGGGTTTATTTGATGTAACAAGGCTATAGTGAACTATGTTAATTTCTGTTCTATTTGCTATGTGACGAAATTTTATTAAAGCTTAAGTCAATTTAGTTTAAAAATAAACTTTAAATATTTTGTCACTCGAGGTAAATGGGTTTTTAACATAAAACAAACTTGTTTCCAACTCAAGCCCAACCCACAAACAATATTTTTTTATTATCACACAAGTTTTCCCCTAACTAACAGAAGAACTTTGAACCGATTTACTTGAGGAACATACCAAATCTGGTCAAAGCTCGTGGGCTGGGTTTGGGGTGTTTCAGTTTGGTATCAGAGCCCAGTTTCAAACTCTCGGCCTGAGGTTTAAGGCTCAAAACGTTTTCGAATCGAGCCCAAATAAGTTTTATAAAAATATTTTATGAAATCAGCAGGTTTTCTGGCATGGCACCCAAGTCTCCGACCCGAGGTCCACCAGGTAAGTACCCCTATCCCTTGTGTGATTTTTAATATGATCTGTAGAAGGGTAGAAATGTAATGGACTAGTCTACTCAAACACAAATACATAAGACTTAAATGCCTAAACAAACCTATGGCTAAGTCACCGAGTTAGGGTTTGGTAACCCCGTGCGCATGTCTAGGATTGGATCCGGAAGAGCCTGGTATTTAAGCAGTCCTAGTGACTCACCTCCTCTTCGCTGGAATCCTACCTGGTGCGTAGCTTCGGTTCACCCTAACCAAGAAGACTCAGTGGGTGTGGCAACCTTTGTGCGCGTGTCTAGGACCAGTTTCAGTGGGAGCTTGGTACTTAAGCAGTCCGCGTGACTCACCTCCTCTCCACCCGAATCCTACCTGGTGCGTAGCTTTGGTTCACCCCGACCAAGAGGACTCGGTCATAGGCTAAACACAATGACTAAAACCCGAAAGGGAACTAGCCGTGTTTTTATCAAAACCCTAGTTTTAAAACTCTTAAAATTACTCTTTTAAATTGTGAAAACTATCTTTACAAAATTTTCTCGAAAAATTTTCTGATTTGTGAAATTACAAAAGTACCCCTAGTGGTAAAATTACAAAAATGCCCTTGGTTTATAAAATGACCAACTACCCAACAGTTTTGCCAAAATTTCATTATTTTAGAAATGTTCAAAAACCCTAATTTGCAAACTATCAAAAATACCTTGAATTTTGGAAAATTCCAAAATTGCCCCTAACTTACCAAATTACAAAAATGACCCTGATTTCCAAAATTTTTGCAACATCACCGTTTTGGAAAATAGAAGTCTCAAAAAGAACCCTCGAAGTTTTGCAAATTTTGAAATACCCCTAAATTATTAGACTTTACAAATTTACCCTGGTTTATTACCAAAATACCCCCGAGATTCAAAATTTCCAAAATACCCCTAGATTTCAAAAATTTCCAAAATACCCCGGGAATTCAAAATTACCAACACATTCTTATTGAAAAAATCAACAAGGAACCTTATCTTGAAAAACTACGAAAATACCCCTGTAGGACAAATTACGAAAATACCCCTAGGTAGTGGAAAAACAGCAACAATGGAAACTACAACATTTCTCTGAATGAATGAAAGTTCATAATTGATTGATGGATGTATGAATGCAAAGACTGTGTGCATGTATGAATACGAAAGAACCACTCCTAAAATTCTTCTCATAAAACTTCTTTGCGGATAATAAGTGAAACGAGGACTAATTCATAAAACTTCTTAATCAGATCGCGACAATAGAAATGAGTTCTAGAGGACGTGGACGTAACGTACGAGGACGCGGTAGAGGTAGAATGGCTGTCTCAGAACCCGTTAGATCGGGTCAAGGATCTGAAAATGAAGTACCACCACCACCACCACCACCGGCTTTTGGTCTTTGAACAACAAGATCGGACGGGGAGGATCTTTGTGTCGCAAGTCGTGTCTTTGCGAGTGCTAGAAATGGTGGCTGGTGCTGGAGGAAACATGGGAGCTCGAAAGTCTGTACCTGAGGGACTTCGAGCCAACGGAGCTGAGGTATTTCATGGCGTATCTGGTGTAGCGCCCAGTACGGCTGAATATTGGTTGGAGGCAACCGAACGGATTATGGATGAGCTGGATCTGACCCCTGAGGAGAAGCTGAAAGGAATGGTGGCATTCCTACGCGATGAAGCGTACCAATGGTGGCTTACAGTTCGTGATGGTGCCACAACTGAGGATCTGACGTGGGACTATGTTAAGACGGCCTATCAGAAGAAGTATGTCGGTACCCGGGATACTGATGAGCAAAGGAAGGCATTTATGGGGCTGGTTCAAGAAAACAAGTCCGTGGCAGAATATGAAGCGAAGTTTCTGAGGCTGAGCCGTTATGCTCGAGGAGTGGTGGCTACGGAGCATGAACAGTGTGTCTGATTTGAGGACGGTTTGAGGGATGATTTAAGGCTGTTGATAGCTCCGTATCAGGAACGGGAGTTTTCTGCTCTAGTAGAGAAAGCTAAGGTAGCTGAGGGGGTTAAGGATGCTACAAAGCAGAACTTTGACCGGAACAGGTAGAAAAGAGGTTTTGGATCTTCAGGATCATCTGGGAATAAAAAGGCCTAGAGTTGATAGGCCGTGAGGTCAGCAAGCTGCTACAGGAGGGCAGTATCGTACTTGTGACCAGTGTGGGAAGAAACACTTAGGAGAGTGTTGGAAAAAGACGGGAGGATGTTTTAGGTGTGGGTCCAAGGACCATATGATCAAGGATTGTCCTACGAAACTGGATGGGAATCAACCAGCAGCTCAGAATGTTAGTCAGGCTGGTAGAGGTGTACAACAGCCTCAACGAGGTCGTGGTTCGAATAACAGAGGTAATGGTGTTGGCAGAGGACGTGGAACGTAGGGCAGAGGTGCTGCTAATACTGAGGCAAGGCAACCGGGTTTGGTTTATGCGGTTCGCCGGAGGGAGGATGGAGACGCGCTGGATGTCATAACCGGTACGTTCCTTATATTTGGGAAACCTTATTATGCTCTGATTGATGTGGGCTCGACCCATTCCTATGTTGCATGTAGTGTAGTGGAAACACTAGGCCTAGACTCTGAACTCTCTGATAGGCAGATGACTGTAGTAAGCCCATTAGGCCAAACTGTAGTGGTGGATAAGATCTTTCGGAGTGTACCCATAGAAATTCAGGGAGTGAACTTTTGGGCTGACTTAATAGAGTTACCCTTCGGAGAATTTGACCTCATACTTGGTATGGACTGGCTAGTAGAGCATCGAGCCGTGTTGGATTGTGCGGCTAAATGAATGGAACTAAGAACCCCGGAGGGTGAGGTGATTATCATGATAGGAGAAAGAAGAAACTACTTGTCTAATGTAGTTTCGGCACTAAAGGCTGAAAGGATGGTTCGGAAAGGGTGCAAGGCGTTTTTAGCCTTCGTAAGTGCGTTAGATGGAAAGGAGGAAGGAGTCAATGGAGTCAGAACGGTAAGGGACTTCGTGGATGTGTTTCGGAGGAATTACTGAGAATACCCCGGATAGGGAGGTGGAATTTGGAATAGACTTGCTACCGGGAACAGCTCCTGTGTCAATCGCCCCATACCGAATGGCGCCAAAGGAGTTAGTTGAGCTCAAGGCTCAGATTCAGGAGTTACTTGACCGTGGGTTTATTCGACCCAGTGTGTCTCCGTGGGGAGCACCGGTCCTGTTTGTGAAGAAGAAGGATGGAACTATGCGAATGTGCATAGACTATCGTCAGTTGAATAAACTGACCATTAAGAACAAGTATCCTTTGCCAAGGATAGACGACTTGTTCGATCAGCTAAAGGGGGCAGCTGTGTTTTCGAAGATAGATCTACGGTCGGGATATCATCAGTTGAAGGTAAAGGAGGCAGATATCCATAAGACCGCCTTTAGGACAAGATACGGCCATTATGAGTTTGTAGTAATGCCGCTTTTGGGTTGTAACGCCCAGCCGCATTCATGGATATGATAAACCGGGTCTTCCAACCCTACTTGGATAGGTTCGTCGTCGTGTTCATCGACGACATCTTAGTATACTCGAAGTCAGAGGATGAGCATGATGAGCACCTATGGATAGTGCTACAAGTATTAAGGGAAAAGAAGCTCTATGCCAAATTCAGCTAGTGTGAATTTTGGCTTAAGGAGGTGGCATTCTTAGGACATGTGGTATCCGCAGAGGGAATAAGGGTGGATCCTAGAAAGATCGAGGCAGTGTTGGATTGGAAACCACCTAGGTCCGTGGTGAAAAATCAAGTTTCTTAGGTTTGGCAGGCTATTATAGGAGGTTTGTAGAAGGGTTCTCGTCAATAGCCGCGCCTTTGACAAAGTTATTGAGGAAGGAAGTACCCTTTGTATGGACGGATAAGCAGCAGAGCTTTGAGAAGCTCAAGAAGGTCTTGACTCAAGCTCAGTGTTAATTCAGTGGAGGCGGGAAAGGAGTTTTGTGGTATCTTGTGACGCCGCGCATACGGGATTAGGGTGTGTTCTAATGCAAGATGGAAAAATGGTCGCTTATGCGTCTCGACAACTAAGGCCTCATGAGGTTAACTACCCAACCCACGACTTGGAATTGGCGGTAGTGGTCTTCGCTCTTAAGGTGTGGAGGCACTATCTTTATGGAGAAAAGTCGATAATTTACACGGATCACAAGAGTCTCAAGTACTTGTTGACTCAAGAAGGAGTTAAATTTGAGCCACGGAAGGTGGGTAGAATTATTGAAGGACTATGATTGTTCGTTAGAGTATCATCGGGCAAGGCAAATGTAGTAGCGGATGCCCCGAGTCGGAAGGTTGTATCGGATCCGAGGTGTTGTTCGCACACTTGAGTCTCAGTATGATGATGGCGACCTATTGGCGAATTGCAAGTCAAACCAACATGGTTAAATGAGGTAAAGGAAAGTCGGTTGGTGGATGAGGACTTAAATGCTAAGCTACAAAGCAAGTGCAGAACGGAGAGTTAAAGGATTATGGTGTTAATGATGAGGAGTATTGTGCTTCAAGGAAAGGTGCGTATGCCAAAGGACGAGGAGTTAAGACAAAAGATTCTTCGAGAGGCGCATAGTAGCCCTTATGCTATGCATCCCGGAGGCACTAAGTTGTACGAGGATCTAAGGGAGCGATTTTGGTGGCACGATCTTAAGCGGGAAGTTCTGCGAATTCGTGGGAAAATCTCGGCGTGTTAGCAAGTTAAAGTGAACACCAAGTTCCATCGGGATTACTTCACCAATCGAGATTCCGCGGTGGAAGTGGGAGAGAATCACCATGGACTTCGTTAGTGGGCTTCCCCTTACGCCTACTAAGAAGGACTCGGTATGGGTAATAGTGGGACCGTTTGACCAAGCCCGCGCATTTCATTCCAAAGTAAGAATGGATTATTCTATTGAAGTTGGCCAAATTATATGTAGCGGAAATTGTGAGGTTGCAGGAGTACGGTATCGATCATCTCCGATAGGGACCCAAGGTTTACGTCTCGGTTTTGGAGGGCACTTCATCAAGCTTTAGGCACTAAGTTGGATTTCACTACGGCCTTTCATCCACAATCAGGACAGGCAATCCGAACGAGTAATCCAAGTGTTAGAGGATATCTTTGAGGGTGTGTGATGGATTTCGAGGAAGTTGGGAAGACTATTTGCCTTTAGCCGAGTTCGCCTACAACAACAAATGCTATCAGGCTAGCATTCGGATGGCACCATATGAAGCGGTGTATGGTCAGAAATGTTGAACACCTACTTGTTGGACTGAGTTAGGAGAACGTCGAGTTGTGGGCCCAGAGTTAGTGGCAGAATCTGAAGAGAAGGTAGAGACAATTCGGGCACGGTTAAAAGAAGCCTCGATAGGCGTAAGTCGTATGCGGACCTTAAACGGAAGGAAATAGAGTTTGAAGTGGGAGATCAAGCAGCTGAAAGTCTCACCTTGGAAGAAGGTGATGAGATTTGGGTGCAAAAGGAAGTTAAGCCCAAGGTTTATAGGGCCCTATCGAGTACTGAAGCAAGTTGGACCAGTGGCATACCAATTGGAGTTGCCACCAGAGTTGCAGCAGATGCACGATGTATTCCATGTATCCATGTTACATCGTTACCGATCGGATCCGTCTCATGTGGTACAAGTTGAAGAAGTGGAGCTAAGGCCAGACTTATCCTACGAAGAGGAGCCAATTCAGATATTGGAACGTGATGTGAAAGTGATATGGAGGAAGTCAGTTCCTCTAGTCAAAGTGTTATGGCGCAATCATGGATCGGAAGAAGCTTCGTGGGAACCAGAAGAGGCAATGCGACAACAATACCATCAATTATTTTAGTTAAGAAATTTCGAGGACGAAATTATTTTAAGGGGGTAGAACTGTAACATCCTGAAAAGGGCCTATGCATTTTCGGTTTAATTGTACGAAATGACATGTCTTATGTGTTATGAATGAATTTTTGAAACCTGGAAATGTATAGAAATGTTAAGTTTAAAGTGGACATTTTTGGAAACTAGGAAATGTAAGGAAATGATTTAGAAATGATTCAAAAGAGGAAAGCGAACATTTTTGGAAACTAGGAAATGTAAGGAAATGATTTAGAAATGATTCAAAAGAGGAAAGCGAACATTTTTGGAAACTTGGAAATGTAAGGAAATGTTAGGTTAAAGGAGGGAAACGAACGTTTTTGGAAACTTGGAAATGTAAGGAAATGACTTAGGAAATGTTGAGTTTTAAAGTCTAAAAGAGGAAACTAAGGCAATGAGGCCTTAAGAGAAAATGTATGTGAAATATGACACACAAATGGGCTTGGAAAAGTGGCCTGAAGATGTCACTTAGGGCCTCTGGAAATGGCACCACATACAAAGGAATTGGGCCTGAGTTCGATTCACATGGGAAGCAAATAAAAGAAATTTTATTTTTGCTTCCAGAAGCAGAGAGGTGGACGGCACAAGGCATTTAAAAAGAGGAGTTTTATCCTCTTTAAATTTGGCTAATGAGGATAAATAATGGATTTTATTTTAGATTATTTCAAGAGATAAATAAGGATTATTCTTTAATTATTTTAAATTGAGGAGATAAAGTTATCAAGATAAAGGAGAGTGGTGGCCAAGTAAGGGACTCTAGCTAGTAATTTCGGCTACTAGAGGAAAAGAGGCCATCCATCCCTTCACTTTTCCTTTTTAGAAATTCCCTAAGCAATTCTCCTCTCTCTTTGCCGAATTTTCCCTAGCAAATTCTCTCTTCTCTGCTATTTTGCCAAAACCGAAAACTCTAGCAAAGCAAGCCAATTTCTTCACCTTTCTTTTCTTCCTATTTCTTTCTTTCCAATCCATTCAAAAGCCGAATCTTGGAGGGGCATCAAGCATAGGTGTTGCCGATTTCCATATAAAAGGGTAAGGATCTATTGCTATTATCTTCTTTTCTTTAATCGAAAGTCAAGATTCTAATGACATATTCATGTTGGCCGAAACTTTGAAGGAAAGCTTCGAGATTTTGTGACTGTCGACTATAAGGAGGAAGGTTTCGGGATTTCTAAGATTAAGGTAAGACACATGTATATTCGGCCAAAGGCCATGTTTTATGTCCTGATGATTAGAATAAATCTAACGTAAGGTTATAGGAATTTCGACATTCCTAGGAAAACAAGGATCAACTTCGGGATTTGTTGGTGTTCCAATCGGCAACAAGGTAAGTTTAAGTATACTACTCCTACTAGGATTTGGATTTATGGCCGAATGGCTTTTTATTAAATTAGTAAGTGATTAATCAAATGTAGGGATTAAGGATCTAAGCGGTAGATCAGATTTCGGGATTTCAAGGAAATTGTTCAGCAGATCAGGTGTGTACCCCACACTACTTCATAATATGTTTTGTGGCTATGTATAATTAATATATGTGATATTAAGAATATGAAAGTGGCTAAGGTACCATGTTATGGTACAAAGTACTCAGGTACGTTTCCTACTCCTACTAGGATTATGAACTATGTTAATTGTAACATAAGAGTAAGAATAAGAATGTGAACTCTGGCATATTTATGCATATTATTATATGGGGCATATGGGTTATTGAAAAGGGGAAGTGAATGTGGTGACCTAAGACCACGAACGCGGTGACCTATGACCGCGATATCTGAATGTGGTGACCTAAGACCACGAATGCGGTGACCTAAGACCGCGATATGGAGTGTAGCGGAAGGAGGGTCGACTTAGTAGTCCCCACGGTGTGCAGGTTGGTACGGGGGAGTGTAGCGGATGGCTAATTAGGTTTGGGTTTGGGAATGCATCATAATTTGTATGCTATGATATGAATGTGTAACATTTGTATGCCTGATTCTATTTTGATTTAGTGTTTGTGTACACATTGAGTCTGTTTGACTCACCCCGTTGTGGGAACATGTTTCAGGTGATGAACAGTGATGGACCGAGACGGCAAAACTTGTGGTGACCATGCTCAGCTTGAAGTTTTATTTAATTTGGACATTTTAATTTATTTAAGCACTTTATAAATTTTATTTTGGGTTTATTTGATGTAATAAGGCCATAGTGAACTATGTTAATTTCATTCTATTTGCTATGTGTGACGAAATTTTATTAGAGCTTAAGTCAATTTAGTTTAAAAATAAACTTTAAATATTTTGTCACTCGAGGTAAATGGGTTTTTAACATAAAACAAACTTGTTTCCAACTCAAGCCCAACCCACAAACAATATTTTTTTGTTATCACAGAAGTTTTCCCCTAAGTAACAGAAGAACTTTGAACCGGTTTACTTAAGGAACATACCAAATCTGGTCAAAGCTCGTGGGACGAGTTTGGGGTGTTTCACGTTGCCAAAGAACTTTTACCAATGCTACCTTTTTATTTCTTAACTCTTTTGTTTCTCGAGCTAAGATTTTGATCAGTTCTTCACTATATTTCATATCAGGCTATACCTCAACTTCTGTCGGAGAAATAACATGTGAAGGGTCGAATTGATATCGTCGTAGCATAGACACATGGAAAACATTATGAATTCGATCAAGTTCTGGTGGTAAAGCTAACCGATATTTAACCAGTCCAATTCTTTCTATAATCTCATATGGTCCAATTAATCGTGGACTTAGTTTTCCTTTACGACCAAACCAGAGAACTTTCATACAAGGTGATACTTTCAAGAATACCTTGTCACCGACTTGAAAGTCTATTTTTTTTCGTTTAAGATCAGCATAGGACTTTTGACGATCAGAGGCTACCTACAAACTGTCTCGAATTACTTTCACTTTTTCCTCGATTTCACGGACTAAGTCAACTCCGTGTAACATTTTCTCACTGAGTTCAGTCCAATACAATGGAGTTCTACATTTGCGACCATATAAAGCTTCATACGGTGCCATTTTAATACTAGACTGATAACTGTTATTATAAGAAAATTCAACCAAAGGCAAGTACTTTTCCCAGTTACCTTCAAACTCAAGTATACAACACTGAAGCATATCTTCCAAAATCTGTATTACCTGTTCAGATATCTGTCTGGGGATGAAATGCAGTGCTAAAGTGTAACTAATTACCCAGAGCTTCTTACAATTTGCTCCAGAATCGAGATGTATACCGAGGGTCTCTATCTGAAATAATAGAGACAAGCACTCTATGCAATATGGCAATCTCAGAAACATATAATTCAGCCAATCTATCCAAGGAAAAGTCCATATGTACCGGAATAAAGTGTAACACCCCTAACCTGAATCCATCGCCGGAATAGGGTTAAGAGGCATTATCGGACAATAGAATCACTTCACAACAAATATACGACACAAAGTCAACCATCATCATAATACATCAAGCATAAATAATTAGTCTCTTTTTAAGGCGTATAAGACCTTAAACACATGCTAGGGAGGGTCGGGACTAAATTGAAACACATGTAGAAACTTCTTAAAATTTAAAACTTTTCTAGGTTTTAGGGGATACACGCCCGCGGGGATAGGCCGTGTGCCTCCCACGGCTGCTAGACACACCCGTGTGTCCTCCCCGTGGTCGAAACTGACTTCACATCCACGGCCACCAAGCACGCCCTTGTGCCTTGGCCGTGGTCAAATCTGACTTATGCTCCACGACCATCACATGCCCATGCATCCTGGCTGTGGTCGATTCTGCCAAATACCACACCGCTTCCAGGCACGTCCGTGTGCCATGGCCGTGTGCTCTTAGGCTATATACTGACTTCTTTACCACGGCCACCAAGCACGCTCGTGTCGAGGCCGTGTGTTATAAGATTGGATCCTGTTAATCACCCACGGTCACAAGGCACGCCCGTGTGCCACAACCGTGTGACATTATAGGCCATTTACAAGGCCAAAATGCCAACCACATAGTTCAATCACTACAAGAACACTTAAACATGTTTATACACACAATTTTGGCAACCATTTCCTATCATATAACCCATCTATTAACTCATACTATCTCCATTTCAGAGATATCAACTTATAAGCTAACAAATACAACATTGAACACATTCATACTAAACATCATTCTTTCCCAATATCACTAATTCATACTAGCATTTTACCAACACAAAGTTACCATTCATAAGTCAATTTCTCAATTCACAATCCATACCAAAAGATGCATCATATATACCAAAGTCATTCATGCTAAAACTAGCACATATCTAGTCACATCTCATGGCTACTACAAATCTCAAACATGATTCAAATGACCAGCCTATACATGCCATATTTTAACTATGTACATTTTTCCAAAATACCCCAAAATAAATTGCCGATAGTGTGACTGAGATGCTGACGATTCCCAGATCCGAGCTAGCTTTATTGACACTGCAAAGCAGAGAAACAAATCACACAGTAAGCTTACTAAAGCAAAACCGAGACAAGGATAGGGCCAGGAACAAGAGAGACTCTGGGTACTCGGGTTCTGCTAGAGGTTTTCAGAAAAAGCCCAGGAATGAGGAGCCAGCTCTAGCGAGAGTACAAGCTGCTACTAATCAGTTACAACCTTGTGTGGATTATGGGAAACTTCACTCGGGCGAATGCTGGAAGAGAACCGGTGGTTGTTTCAGATGTGGTTCCAAAGATCATCGGCTTAAAGATTGTCCTCGACAGCCTGCTCATACTCAGGGGGTTCGTAACGATTTTGCGCAGCCAGCTAGAGGCGCTCAACAGCTGCCGAGAGGCTGTGGGCAAGGTCAAGGTGGTAATGGCGTAGGATGAGGTCAGGGTGCACAGGGTAGAGGTACTGGTAATAGGGGTAACACAGAGACGAGGCAGCCATGGTTGGTCTATGCGATCAGACGTCGAGAGGACGGTGATGCACCGGATGCCATAACCGGTACGTTTTTTATAGTTGATGTACCTGTTACTGCTTTGATAGATATTGGATCCACCCATTCGTATGTTCCTTGTGATGTGTCTGGAACCTTGAACATTAGATCTGAGATTACTGCTAGAGAAACAACTGTGATTAGCCCATTAGGACAGTCGGCAGTGGTAAATAAGTTATTTAGGGATGTGCCCTTAGATGTTCAGGGGGAAATATTTCTGGCGGATTTGATGGAACTGCCATTCGGCGAGTTCGACCTTATTTTGGGCATGGACTGGTTGGTGAAACACCGTGCGAACTTGGATTGTGCTGCAAAGCAATGGTACTAAGAACTTCGGAGGATAAGGAAGTGATGATTATTGGTGAAAGACGAAACTATCTGTCTAATGTGGTATCTACTTTAAAGGCAGAAAAGTTGGTGCAGAAAGAGTGTGGAGCATTCCTAGCCTTTATCAATGCTTTGGATTCCAAAAAATTGCCGATAGAAAGTGTTAGAATGGTGAAAGAGTTTTCAGATGTGTTTCCCGAGGAGCTTTCAGGATTACCTCCGGATCGAGAGGTGGAGTTTGGCATTGAGCTATTGCCAGGGATGGCTCCGGTGTCCATTGCCCCTTATAGAATGGCGCCGAAGGAGCTAGCAGAGCTTAAAGCTCAAATTCAAGAATTGTTAGATCGCGGATTCATTCGACCAAGTGTGTCACCGTGGGGAGCATCGGTTTTGTTCATTAAGAAGAAGGATGGGTCGATGCGTATGTGCATCGATTATAGACAATTGAATAAGTTAATGATCAAGAAGAAGTATCTGTTACCGAGGATCGATGATCTGTACAATCAATTGCGAGGAGCTTTGGTTTTATCGAAGATAGACTTGAGATCGGGATATAACCAGCTTAAGGTCAAGGAGGCAGATATTCATAAGACTGCGTTTCGAACTCGTTATGGGCATTACGAGTTCTTGATGATGCCGTTCGGGTTGACTAATGCACCAGCTGTATTTATGGACATGATGAACCGGGTCTTCCAACCTTATCTAGATCGGTTTGTGATGGTGTTCATAGATGACATTTTGGTGTACTCAAAGACTGAAGAAGAGCATGATTCGCATCTACGAGTTGTATTGCAGATACTAAGGGAGAAGCAACTGTATGCCAAATTCAGTAAGTGTGAATTTTGGCTGAAAGAAGTGACCTTTTTAGGGCATGTTGTGTCTGCCGAAGGAATCAGAGTTGATCCCTGGAAGGTCGAAACTGTGCTTGATTGGAAGCCACCGAAGTCAATGGCATAAATTAGGAGTTTTCTAGGTTTGGCTGGGTATTACAGGCGTTTCGTTGAGGGGTTTTTGTTGATTGCTGCACCCTAACTAAGCTGTTTCGTAAGGGAGTATAGTTTGTGTGGTCAGATAAGTAGCAAGAGAGTTTTGAGAAATTGAAGAAGATTCTGACAGAAGCGCCAGTATTGATTCAACCTAAGGCTGGTAAGGAGTTTATCATTTATTGTGATGCATCACACACGGGCTTGGGTTGTGTGCTGATGCAAGGGGGAAAAGTAGTGGCTTATGCATCTCGTCAATTAAGGTCGCATGAGGTGAACAATCCCACTCATGATTTGGAGTTAGCTGCAGTGGTGTTTGCTCTAAAGATTTGGAGACACTATCTGTACGGGGAGAAGTCGATCATATATACGGATCATAAGAGTCTAAAGTATCTCCTTACGCAGAAGGATTTAAACTTAAGACAGCGGAGGTGGATAGAACTGTTGAAAGATTATGACTTCTCAATCGAGTATCATCCAGGAAAGGATAACGTGGTGGCAGAGGCATTAAGTCGTAAGGTGGTATCGGATTTGAGAGCGATGTTCGCTCATATCAGCCTTTATGAAGATGGCAGCTTATTAGCCGAACTTCAGGTGAAGCCTGCATGGGTAAATCAGATTAAGGAAAAGCAGTTGTTAGATGAAGCGTTAGGTTCTCGACTTCTGCAAGTGAAAGGTAGTGAGATAGGGGATTTTGGATTGAATAGGGATAGAGTATTGTGTTTCCGCAGAAGAGTTTGTATGCCCAGGGATTCGGAATTGAGGCAAATGATTCTGCGTGAGGTGCATAGTAGCCCATATGCTATACACCCCGAGGGAAACAAATGTATCGAGACCTCTGTGAGCAGTATTGGTGGCCAGGGTTGAAACGGGAGGTTACTGATTTCGTGAGTAAGTGCTTAACATGTCAGCAGGTGAAGGCGGAACATCAATTGCCGTCAGGGTTGCTACAACCGGTGAAAATTCCATTATGGAAATAGGAAAGGATAATGATGGACTTAGTTAATGGGTTACCCTTAAAGCCTACTAAGAAAGATTTCGTATGGGTAATAGTGGATCGGTTGATGAAAACTGCTCATTTCCTACCTGTTCGTACGGATTATTCATTGCAGAAGTTGGCCAAGTTGTATGTAGCAGAGATCATGAGGTTACATGGGGTACCAGTGTCTATCATATCGAACAGGGACCCTAGGTTTACATCACGGTTTTGGAAGGCTCTACATGAAGCTTTGGGTACAAGGTTAAATTTCAGCACGACATTTCATCCTCAGACAGATGGTCAGTCGGAGAGAGTATTCCAGATTCTGGAAGACATGTTAAGGGGCTGTGTAATTGACTTTAGGGGTAGTTGGGAAGATTTTCTACCATTGGCAGAGTTTGCATACAACAACAGCTACCAATCCAGCATCCATATGGCACCCTACGAGGCGTTGTATGGTCGTAGGTGTCGTACCCCTACTTGTTGGACTGAGCTTGGGGAGCGATAGTTGTTGGGTCCTGAGTTGATCTCGGAGACGGAGGAGAAAGTTAAGGTAATTCGGGCACGGTTAAAAGAAGCTTCAGACAGACAGAAATCGTACGCTGACCTGAAGCGTAAGGATATAGAATTCGCGGTGGGTGATCAGGTCTTTCTGAAGGTTTCACCTTGGAAAAAGATCTTTAGATTTGGACGGAAGGGCGAGTTAAGCCCTAGATTCATCGGGCCATACCGTGTACTGAAGCGTATAGGGCCAGTGGCTTATCAGCTAGAGTTACCTCTGGAGTTGAATTAGATACATAGTGTATTCCACGGCCACCAAGCACGCCCGTGTCGAGGCCGTGTGTTACAAGATTGGATCCTGTTAATCACCCACGGTCACAAGGCACGCCCGTGTGCCACAACCGTGTGACATTATAGGCCATTTACAAGGCCAAAATGCCAACCACATAGTTCAATCACTACAAGCACACTTAAACATGTTTATACACACAATTTTGGAAACCATTTCCTATCATATAATCTGTAACATCCTGAAATTCAGAATTTTATGTGTTGCATTATACCATGCGATAGGCTAGTTAAAAATATTAATTGTGTATGTTTAAGGGTCCTAAGAAGGCTCGGGGTTGACTTGGGCCTTAGCTAAATTTTTGTGTTTAAGTACTTTAAGGAGAGAAGGTAAGTGGCATCAAGGCTTAAGGAAATAAGTGTGTATTTTGCTAGCATAAGTGAGCATATGGTAAGGAGGTTATGGCGTCAAGTGGAGAGCTTGGAGGGAAAAAGGTTCAAATCCCATCTTTTGCAAATTTTGGATTTATTTTTGTACTCCTATCCCAAGTGTCGGCCATAGTCTTAAATAAGGTAAGGAAGACTTTTTATTTATGGAAAGATGACTAAGGATTATGGTAAGGAGGAAAACAAGGGAAAATGAAGGAAAGAAATCAAAGAAAAGGGATAAGGAAGGGAACATGTTGGCCAAATGCTAGGAGTTGCCTTGGGGAGGAATTTTTGGTCAACATTCATCTTTTGGTAAAGATGATACACGATTTTAGAGAGGGGGATTGGAGAGCCAAATTTTCTTAGAGTCATTTTAGAACTTTGGTGCATGAGAGGCATTTTCTTTGGTTTGAACATTTTGTGTTTCTTTTCTAATCTTTTTCTTTTGTCTTGCCGAAACACTAAAGTCATTTTGGTACTTTCTTTTCCAATTTCTTTTCCCCTTGTTTTGGCCGAAACCTCCTAGTCCATTTGTTGTTCATCATTCTCCCATGTTTTGCCGTAAACTTCAATTCATTTGGTTCATCTTCTTTTGATTGTTAACTGAAATTATTTAGCATTCTTTTCTCTCCATCCTTTATTTTCTTTTTGACACTTCGTCAACCATTTCACTATTTCTTTTCTTTCTTTTCTTTCGTTTTGGGCACTCTCTTCTTGACTGAATCGGTAAGTGACCTTATTCTCCTATTTTCACTTTCATTTTCTTTTCTCTCTAGCTGAATGAGTGTTCCTCATCATTTGGTTATTTCATATTGATTCTAAACCGAAATGGTGTTTTCCATACTCCCTCATATCTTAATCGTTATTTTTGTAGTGTAATAGTGGGAAAGCCGAATCTATTACCTTTGACTCATCCGTAGCCATAAAGTACAATTGGTGGGAATCGATTTTATAATCATCGTAAGGTAAGGAGTTCGTCATGGTTCATTTTGATTTTGTTCGCTATTCGGTTATTTTGTTAATCGGGTTGAAAGTTTGGCTAATCGATTATTATAGGGACTAGATTGTTCGTTCGTATCTAATCATTGATCTTTGGAGATAGTGGTAAGTCGAACCTTCTCCTTAGACAATCGTTTCATATCATCGCAATATCGTTTTGATTAAGATTCTTTTTCCAATGGAGGCAAGTGGTACCGATTTGAAAAGAAAAGCGTTAGTGGGAGACAAAAGGAGTGGATTTGCAATTCCTACTCCTAAGTTCAAACGAAGGGCGGTATCGGCGGTTCGGGATTTTCCACCGGGTTGTGGACCATCATCCGGTGAGAATAGACAAATCGTGGTCGTTCATGATACTAAGAGTAAGCAACTCATTAGATCGTTTGATTTAGATTTAGAATAATAAAATCTTGTTTGTTGGATTAATCGAGTGTAATGGTAATTTAGGTGCCGACGATCAAGAAGGATTAATCCTTACAGTAATCAGGTGTGTAATCTCACACCAAAATCCCGTAAATCTGTGATTTATCATCATGTTAGAAAATCGATCGATGTTGCTTAAGAACTTAATAACGATATTATGGTATAAATCGAGTGGTATTCTTAAATAACATTTTTGCAATAAACTTGTCAAAATCAGTATTAAAATTGTTAAAATTACGAAAATGCCCCTATGGGCCGAATTACGAAAATGCCCTATGGGCCGAATTGCTAGAATGCTAGAATGCCCTATGGCCACAAAGAAAATATTATAAATGGCAACTTGCCTACGAATTGGTGTGAACGGCGGGGTGGGTTGACTTGATCCCCACAGGTGTGATTGGCTGGTCGGGGGTGTGATGGATGGATGGGTTGGGTTGCATACATTGCTTATATATATATATATATATTCTGTTATGTAAATGGGCTTAGACAAGATGATGCTAAATGGGTTCAGGCCCAGTGGACAACGGTAAGGGGATTATACACTGAGTTCTAGTAACTCACCCCTTTTTCCTTAACCTTTGCAGGTAATGCTCAGTAATGTGGACTTGGGCCATGGATGACCCAGTGGAGGCTATACTTTGGAAATGGTGTTTCAAACTTTAGTAAATTTCCTTTTCCGTTTATTTCGTTACTTTTACTATTTTGGATTTTAAAGTTGTAATAAGGCCTCTGGACTATTTTTTTTTGTTTTATGTTTGGGATGTTTTTATTATTTCACTTAAATTGTTTAAAAGGGGATTTTTCTAAAATCATAAGTAACGGTTTCCAAAGTTGATTAACAAATAGTTTTCATAAACACACTTGTACAAAAAAATTTAACTTGGAATTTCTTTCAAATTATCAACAATATTTTCAAAAGTCACAGTTTTAAAATCACAAATTTTAATATCGATTCTTCAATTAAACCTCTTGGGATTTGTAGTATTTCTAATCAAACTCGTTTTCTTAACCATAACCAAATAATACCTATTTTAGTACGAATCACAAAGTTATTAAATACGTTTTATTCATGTGACACGTCAGATCTGGTCGTAACGCATGGGCCGGGTTTGGGGTGTTACATAATCCATCTATTAACTCATACTATCTCCATTTCAGACATATCAACTTATAAGCTAACAAATACAACATTGAACACATTCATACTAAACATCATTCTTCCCCAATATCACTAATTCATACTAGCATTTTACCAACACAAAGTTACCATTCATAACTCAATTTCTCAATTCACAATCCATACCAAAAGATGCATCATATATACCAAAGTCATTCATGCTAAAACAAGCACATATCTAGTCACATCTCATGGCTACTACAAATCTCAAACATGATTCAAATGACCAGCCTATACATGCCATATTTTAACTATGTACATTTTTCCAAAATACCCCAAAATAAATTACCGATAGTGTGACTGAGATACTGACGATTCCCAGATCCGAGCTAGCTTTACTGACACTGCAAAGTAGAGAAACAAATCACACAATAAGATTACTAAAGCTTAGTAAGTTCGTATCATAAAATATTATACTAAATCAACAATCACATAGATTATTTCATGAACACATATATATACCATACCATACAAGCTAATATGCTCAAATTACATTCCATGATCTCAACCATAATTTCATCAACCACATAGGTTCCGAACGTACCTTAGCCAACACTTAGTGTAACATCCTAAAATTTGGAATTTATGTGTTGCATTATTTCTAGTGTTAAGCTAGTTAAATTATTAACTGTGTATGTTTAGGGGATCCTGAGAAGGCTCGGGGTTTATTTGGTCCTAGTAAAAATTTTGGCATTTAGCACTTTAAGGAGATATAGTAAGTGACCTCAAAGCTTATGGAAATAAATGAGTAAATTGCTAGCATAATTGAACAATTGGTAAGAAGGTTATGGCGCAACATGAAGTACCTTGAGGGAAGAGGTTCAAATCCCATTCTGTGCAAATTTTGACTATTATTTTTACATTCTTTCCCTAAGTGTCGGCCAAGCATGTAAATAAGGCAAGGTGGACTTTTTATTTTTAGCAAGATGGCTAAGGAAAATAGGAAAGGATGAAGGCGAGGAAAGAAATCAAGAGAAAGGGGAAAGTAAGGGGAACATGTGGCCTTTTTGAAGGGAAGTGTTATGGAGAGTGTGGTTGGCCAATTTTTGACCATTATGGTCATGAATGTGGACGGTTTTAGGTGTAGAGGGAGGTACCCGAATTTTCTTTGGCAATTGGTAAAATTTTTGGTGTTGTTTTGGCCAAAAACTCCTATTTGTAACTTTTGTGTCATTTTTCTTTTCTCTCCAAATTTCCTTCTCCTTTTTGCCGAATCTTCAAGCTTTAAGTGTGCTTATTCTCTCTTTTCTTTCTTCTTGTTGCCGAATGTACCCAAACCATTGAGACCAAAAATTTGTTCACTTATCTTTCTTGAAAACCGAAGCTAGTCAAACATCTTTCTTTTTCTTTCTTTTCTTTTTCACAAAATCCTTAAATCATCTCTTATTTTCTAATCCTTTTCACCATAGCCGAATATTTTGCCCATTTTTTCCTCTATGCTTGAAACCTTTCATCTCTTCTTTATTCTTTCTTTTCATTCGAGTTATCACTCATTCCTTGATCAATCGGTAAGTGTTCTTTTCAACATTTTATTTTTCTTTATCTTATGCCGAATTTATGTTTTGGTTTGGGGTGGTCATATTGGCCGAAACCATCACCTTATTCTCTCTCAAGCGAGATTATTTTCCTTTTTCGTAGTGATATAGTGGAAGGCGAAAACTTTGAATCTTCCGAAGTTATCGTACAATCGTTGGGAATCGGTCCTAAAAATCTTCAAGGTAAGGAGTTCTTCAAGGATTCTATAAAATCGTATTTTACTCGTTAAGATGTTATTGGAATAGGGATGATTAACCGATTATAATTATAGGGATTAAATCGCTCGATCTATCCAACCGTTGATCACTCAAAATTAGTGGTAAGCCGATCTTTACCCTTTCACAATCCATATTTTATCGTAATATCGATCTATTGTAAGATCTAATCGAATGGAGGCTTATGGTACCGATTCAAAAGTAAAGTCGAGTGAAGATCTCAAAAGGAGCGGATTAGCGATCTCTACTCCTAAATTCAAACGAAGGGCAGTATCGATGATTCGGGATTTTCCACTGGGTTGTGGACCATCATCCGGTGAGAATCGACTATTCGAGGTCGTTTGCAATTTTGAGACATCAGCAATTCGAGATTTTCCACCGGGTTGTGGACCGTCATCCGGAGAAAATCGACAAATCGTGGTCATTCACGATTCCAAGGGTAAGCACCTTAGATTGTCCATTTTAGAGTTGATTAATAAATCAAGTATGTCGACTAATCGAGTGTTACGATATTTTAGGTGTCGACGATCAAGAAAGCTTAGTGCTTATAAAGATGTCAGTGTGTAATCTCACACCATTTTTCATGGGTTTAAGGTTGATATAGTATCGAAACAAATCCCTATGACTAAAATCGTAATAGGGCGTAAATTGGAAAAATTGGCCTAAGATATATTATTTTGATAAAATTGATGAAATTGGTGGTATCATTGTGCAAATTGTGAAAATACCCCTAGAGGGCCGAAATACGAAATTGCTTAATGGGCCGAATTGACATATTGCCTTATGGGCCGAATGGACATATTGCTTAATGGGCCAATTTGATATTTTTTCTAAATGGGCCAATTTGATATTTTGCTAAATGGGCCAATTTGATATTTTTGCTAAATGGGCCAATTTGATATTTTGCTAAATGGGCCAATCTGATATTTTGCTTAATGGGCCTATTTGATAAATTGCTATAATGGGCCGTATTTTTTTGTAATGAATATCCGAATAAGTTACTGTTGATATATTGTAAAAATCATGAATTGCTATGCATTATATACATGATTTTGCATGGGATGGGATAATATTGAAGAGTAGTTCTGGTGGCTCTGCCACATATTTTGGTGGCTTTGCCACAAATCTGTATAGTGGCAATGCCACGTATATTCTGTTATTTTGGTGGCTTGTTCACAATTCGAATTCGATATAAATGGCTAAACGCCTACGATTGGTGTGTTGGCGAGGTGGGTTGACAAAAGATCCCCACATGTGTGATGGATGGTACGGGTGGTGTGTAGCGGATGGATTATTAGGATTGGTTTGAGAATTGCATTTCACTTACATGATATCATTGATACATTATTTTGTAAATGGGCTTAGGCCCAAAATATTGCTAAATGGGATTCAGCCTGAAGTGGACAATGGTAAGGGGTTATACATCGAGTTCTAGTAACTCACCCGCTTCCTTATTTCCTTTCGAGATAATGTTGATGATGGAGACTGGGCCATGGATGGTGGGTGGAGGCCATACTACAAAAGCGGTTTCTTTGGACTTTGGATTTTATTTTTAGTACACTTCATTACTTTACTATTTTAAGTTAAGGTTGTAATAAGGCCTCTGGATTATTTTTATTTTTTTTATGTTTGACGTATTTATTTTGCTCTAAGTACTTTAAATGACATTTTTCTAAAAACTTAAATAAACATTTTTTCTAAAATGGAGATACAAATGGATTTCATAATAAACTTTCAAAAATATTTTAATTCAGAAATTTTCTCTTAAATTATCATCAACACTTTTAAAAAAATATATATATGGTTTTAAAATCATTTGTTCAAATTTATCGATCTATCAATCATTCTTTTATTCAATAATACTTCGTCAAAATTTTGGAATCTGTTTTTACTTAATTTTAAATCATTTTACGTGCGAATGAAAAGGACTTAAAAGTATTTTCTCATGTGACATGTCAAATATGGCCTTAACGCATGGGCCGGGTTTGGGGTGTTACATTTTATGGTATCAGAGCCCGGTTCAAAACTTGGCTGTGGTTTGGGTTCAAGAACATTTTCTAAAGCTGTTTTAAATTTTAAAAGAAGTATGGCACCACGGGTATCCAGCTTCAAGTCAAGTAAGTGTATGTTATTGTATGATTATAATGATTATGATATGACCGTAGGAATACTCTAGAACTTCTAGTTTTAGGTATTGAAACTATAGAGATTGAGACTATAGGATGCGATTACGAAAATGAATTTACTTCATATATTTCATAAAATATTGTTTAATAAACACCGAAATAGTATAGTAATTCATAAGACTTTTAATCAGATTAAATAGAATTAGTCAATATGAGCGCTAGAGGATGTAGACGCGGTAGACGTGGCTGTGGTAGAGGCCGAGATGCTAGAGTTGCGTCTGAAGCGTCGAGACATATGACGGAAATGGACGCACCTGCGTCACCCGTGATCAAACTGGATCACATGATCAGATGAGGAGGACATCGCTCTGTCCCAAGCAATGTTACGAGTCTTAGAAAGGGTTGCTGGGGCTAGAACTGGGCCAGCAGCTCGTGGGTCAATTTTGAAACGACTCAGATCAAATGGTGCTGAGGTTTTTAGGGGTATCTCGGGTGTAGCCCCAAATGTAGCGGAGTATTGGCTCGAGGCAGTGGAGCGGATCATGGATGATTTGGATTGCACCACCGAGCGGAAACTGAGGGGAGCTATGTCCTTGTTGAGAGATAATCCGTATCAATGGTGGCTCACTATTCGGGAAGGCACTCAGGCCGATCGTGTTACTTGGGATTTCTTCAAAACTACATTCCAAGGAAAGTATGTCGAGGCTAGCTATGTGGATGCCCGAAGGAAGGAATTCCTAAATCTGGTCTAAGGAAGTAAGACTGTAGCAGCTTACGAGGCAGAATTTCTGCATCAGAGTCGTTATACCCGAGGTATAGTGCCAACAGACTACGAACGCTGTGTGCGTTTTGAGGATGGGTTGAGTGATGAGTTGCGGGTACTGATAGCCCCACAGCTAGAAAAGAATTTTGCCACACTTATGGGGAAAGTGAAGATAGCTGAAGAGGCTAAGCACTCGGAGCAGAAAAATCGAGAAAAAGATAGGGGCAGAAGCAAGAGGGACTTTAAGTACTCAGGTCTTGCTAGAGGGTTTCAAAAGAGGCCCAGGATTAATGAGCCAGCTCGAGCTAGAGCACCAGCTGCTACCCATCGACATCTGACCATGTCGATCAAGAAAATGACACCCGGGTGAATGTTGGAAGAGAACTGGTGGTTGTTTCAAATGTGGTTCCAAGGACCATCAGCTTAAAAATTGCCCTCGGCAGACTGCTCAGACTCAAGATGCTCGTTACTATGATGCCTGACCACTATAGGTGCTTAGCGACCACCGAGAGGTCATGTGGGCGGTCGAGTGGAAATGGCTTAGGACGAGGTCAGGGTGCACCAGGTAGGGGTATTGGTTATAGGGGTAACGCAGACGCGAGGCAGCCAGGGTTGGTTTATGCGGTCAGACGCCGAGAGGATGGCGATGCACCTGACGTGATAACCGGTACGTTCTTCATATCGATGTACACATTCTTTGCTTTGATAGATATCGGATCTACCCATTCGTATGTTGGTAGTGCTGTATATGGAAATTTGAACATTAGATTTGAGATTACTGCTAGAGAGATGATGGTAATTTGTCCTTTAGGACCGTCTGTGATAGTAAATAAATTGTTTTGAGATGTGCCCCTAGAAATTCAGGGAGAAACATTTTTGGCAGATTTGATGGAACTGCCATTCGGCGAGTTCGATCTTATTTTGGGCATGGACTGGTTAGTGAAACACCGTGCGAATTTGGATTGTGCTGCAAAGCGTATGACACTATGAACTTCGGAAGATAAGGAAGTGGTGATGATAGGTGAAAGGAGAAATAATCTATCTAATGTGGTATCTGCTTTAAAGGCGGAAAAGTTGGTGCGAAAAGGGTATGGAGCATTCCTAGCCTTTATTAGTGCGTTGGATGCCAAGAAACTGTCGGTGGAAGGTGTTAGAACGGTGAAAGAGTTTTTGGACATCTTTCCCGAGGAACTTCCTAGATTGCCTCTGGATCAGGAGGTAGAGTTTGGCATTGAGTTACTGCCAGGAACGGCTCCGGTGTCTATTGCTCCTTATAGAATGGCGCCGAAGGAGTTAGCGGAGCTTAAAGCTCAAATTCAGGAGTTCTTGGATCGGGGATTTATTCGATCGAGTGTATCACCGTGGGGAGCGCTGGTCTTGTTCATTAAGAAGAAGGATGGGTCGATGCGTATGTGCATCGAATATAGACAGTTAAATAAATTGACGATCAAGAATAGGTATCCGTTACCGAGAATCGATGATCTGTTTGATCAACTGCGAGGAGCTTCGGTTTTCTCAAAGATAGATTTGAGATCGGGTTATCACCAACTTAAGGTCAAGGAGGCGGATATTCATAAGACGGCGTTTCAAACTCGTTATGGGCATTATGAGTTCTTGGTGATGCCATTTGGGTTGACTAATGCACCAGCTGTATTTATGGACATGATGAACCGGGTCTTCCAACCCTATTTAGACCGGTTTGTGGTGGTGTTCATAGATGACATTTTGGTGTACTCGAAGAATGAAGAAGAGCATGATTCACATCTGCGGGTAGTATTGCAGATATTGCGGGAAAAGCAACTTTATGCCAAATTCAGTAAGTGTGAATTTTGGCTGTAGGAAGTGACCTTTTTAGGACATGTTGTGTCTGCCGAAGGAATTAGAGTTGATCCTCGGAAGGTAAAGGCTGTGCTGGATTGGAAACCACCGAAGTCAGTGGCCGAAATTCGGAGTTTCCTAGAGTTAGCTAGTTATTAACGGCATTTCATTGAGGGGTTTTCGTTAATTGCTGCACCCCTAACTAAGCTATTGCGCAAGGGAGTACCATTTGTATGGTCAGATCAGCAGCAAGAGAGCTTTGAGAAATTAAAGAAGATTCTAACGGAATCGCCAGTATTGATTCAACCTGAGGCTGGAAAAGAGTTTATTGTTTACTGTGATGCATCACACACGGGCTTGGGATGTGTGTTGATGCAAGGAGGAAAGGTGGTGGCTTATGCATCTCGTCAATTAAGGCTGCACGAAGTGAATTATCCCACACATGATTTGGAGTTGGCTGCAGTGGTTTTTGCTTTGAAGATTTGGAGACACTACCTATACGGTGAGAAGTCGATCATCTATATGGATCATAAGAGTCTGAAGTACCTCCTTACCCAAAAGAAGTTGAACTTAAGACAGCGGAGGTGGATAGGACTGTTGAGGGATTATGACTTCTCAATCGAGTATCATCCCGGAAAGGCTAACGTGGTAGCAGATGCGTTGAGTCGTAAGGTGATATCAGATTTTCGCTCATCTCAGCTTGTATGAAGATGGTAGTCTGCTAGCTGAACTTCAAGTGAAGCCTCGTGGGTAAGCCAGATTAAGGAAAAGCAGTTATTAGATGAAGGGTTGGGTCCCTTACATCAGCAAGTGGAAGGTGGTGTAATAGGGGATTTTGGATTGAATAGTGATGGAGTATTGTGTTTCTGCGGAAGAATCTGTATGCCCAAAGATTCAGAATTGAAACAAATGATTCTGCGTGAGGAGCATAGTAGCCCATATGCTATGCACCCCGGGGAAATAAAATGTATTGAGACCTCTGTGAGCAGTATTGGTGGCCAGGGTTGAAACGGGAGGTTACTGATTTTGTGAGTAAGTGCTTAACATGTCAGCAAGTGAAGGCGGAACATCAATTGCCGTCGGGATTGCTACAATCGGTGAAGATTCTATTATGGAAATGGGAACAGATAACGATGGACCTTGTTAGTGGGTTACCCTTATCGCCTACTAAGAAAGATTCCGTTTGGGTAATAGTGGATCAGTTGACGAAGACTGCTCATTTCCTACCTATTCGTACGGACTACTTAGTGCAGAAGTTGGCCAAGTTGTACGTAGTAGAGATCGTGAGGTTACATGGGGTACCAGTGTCTATTATTTCAGACAGGGACCCTAGGTTTACATCACGGTTTTGGAAAGCCTTACATGAAGCTTTGGGAACCAAGCTTAATTTCAGCATGGCATTTCATCCTCAGACAGATGGTCAGTCGGAGAGAGTAATCCAGATTCTGGAAGACATGTTAAGGGGCTGTATGGTTGACTTCAGGGGTAGTTGGGAGGATTTCCTACCGTTGGCAGAGTTTACATATAATAATAGCTATCAATCCAGCATCAAGATGGCACCTTGCGAGGCGTTGTATGGTCGTAGGTGTCGTACTCCTACTTGTTGGACTGAATTGGGGGAGCGGCAATTATTGGGTCCTGAGCTGATATCAGAGACGGAGGAAAAAGTAAAGGTAATTCGGGCACGGTTAAAGGAAGCTTCGGATAGACAAATATAATATGCGAATCTGAAGCGTAAGGATATTGAGTTTGCGGTAGGAGATCAAGTCTTTCTAAAGGTCTCACCTTGGAAGAAGATCTTCAGATTTGGAAGGAAGGGCAAGTTGAGCCCTAGGTTCATCGGACCGTACCGTGTTTTGAAGCGTGTTGGGCCAGTGGCTTATAAGCTTAAGTTACCTCCAGAGTTGAGTCAGATACATAGTGTTTTTCATGTCTCAATATTAAGGCATTATCAATCGGATCCGTCTCATATAGTACCAGTAGAAGAAGTTGAGATAAGACCTGACTTGTCTTTCGAAGAGGAACCAGTGCAAATTTTAGATCGGGACGTTAAGGTGCTGAGAAGGAAGACTGTGCCATTAGTCAAGGTTCTATGGCATAATCACGGATCGGAGGAAGCTACATGGGAGCCTGAGGACGTGATTTGGCAGCAATATCCTCACCTCTTTTAATTAGGTATATTTCGAGGACGAAATTTTTTTAAAGGGGTAGAATTGTAACATCCTAAAATTTGGAATTTTACGTGTTGCATTATTTTTGGGGTTAAGCTAGTTAAATTATTAATTCTGTATGTTTAGGGGATCCTGAGAAGGCTCGGGGTTTATTTGGTCCTAGTAAAAATTTTGGCATTTAGCACTTGAAGGAGATATAGTAAGTGACCTCAAAGCTTATGGAAATAAATGAGTAAATTGCTAGCATAATTGAACAATTGGTAAGAAGGTTATGGCGCCACATGAAGTACCTTGAGGGAAGAGGTTCAAATCCCATTGTGTGCAAATTTTGACTATTATTTTTGCATTCTTTCCCTAAGTGTCGGCCAAGCATGTAAATAAGGCAAGGTGGACTTTTTATTTTTGGCAAGATGGCTAAGGAAAATTGGAAAGGATAAAGGTGAGGAAAGAAATTAAGAGAAAGGGGAAAGTAAGGGGAACATGTGGCCTTTTTCAAGAGAAGTGTTATGGAAAGTGTGGTTGGCCAATTTTTTACCATTATGGTCATGAATGTGGACGGTTTTTGGTGTAGAGGGAGGTAGCCGAATTTTCTTTGGCAATTGGTAAAAGTTTTGGTGTTGTTTTTGCCAAAAACTCCTATTTGCAACTTTTGTGTCATTTTTCTTTTCTCTCCAAATTTCCTTCTCCTTTTTGCCGAATCTTCAAGCTTTGAGTGTGCTTATTCTCTCTTTTCTTTCTTCTTGTTGCCGAATGTACCCAAACCATTGAGACCAAAAATTTGTTCACTTATCTTTCTTGAAAACTGAAGCTAGTCAAACATCTTTCCTTTTCTTTCTTTTCTTTTTCACAAAATCCTTAAAGCATCTCTTCTTTTCTAATCCTTTTCATCATAGCCAAATATTTTGCCCATTTTTTTCCTCCATAGCCGAAACCTTTCATCTCTTCTTTATTCTTTCTTTTTCATTCGAGTTATCACTCATTCCTTGATCAATCGGTAAGTGTTCTTTTCAACATTTTATTTTTCTTTATCTTATGCTGAATTTATGTTTTGGTTTGGGATGGTCATATTGGCCGAAACCATCACCTTATTCTCTCTCAAACGAGATTATTTTCCTTCTTCGTAGTGATATAGTGGAAGGCTGAAACTTTGAATCTTCTGAAGTTATCGTACAATCGTTGGGAATCGGTCCTAAAAATCTTCAAGGTAAGGAGTTCTTCAAGGATTCTATAAAATCGTATTTTATTCGTTAATATGTTATTGGAATAAGGATGATTAACCGATTATAATTATAGGGATTAAATTACTCGATCTATCCAACCGTTGATCACTCAGAATTAGTGGTAAGCCGATCTTTACCCTTTGACAATCCATATTTTATCGTAATATCGATCTATTTTAAGATCTAATCGAATGGAGGCTTGTGGTACCGATTCGAAAGGAAACTTGAGTGGAGATCTCAAAAGGAGCGGATTAGCGATCCCTACTCCTAAATTCAAACGAAGGGCAGTATCGATGATTCAGGATTTTCCATCGGGTTGTGGACCATCATCCGGTGAGAATCGACTATTCGAGGTCGTTCGCAATTTTGAGACATCAGCGATTCGAGATTTTCCACCGGTTTATGGACCGTCATCCGGAGAAAATCGACAAATTGTGGTCATTCACGATTCTAAGGGTAAGCATCTTAGATCATTCATTTTAGAGTTGATTAATAAATCAAGTATGTCGACTAATCGAGTGTTACAATATTTTAGGTGTCGACGATCAAGAAAGCTTAGTGCTTACCGTAATCAGGTGTGTAATCTCACACTGTTTTTCGTGGGTTTAAGGTTGATATAGTATCGGAAACAAATCCCTATGACTAAAATCGTAATAGGGCGTAAATTGGAAAAATTGGCCTAAGATATATTATTTTGATAAAATTGACGAAATTGGTGGTATCATTGTGCAAATTGTTTAAATACCCCTAAAGGGCCGAAATACAAAATTGCTTAATGGGCCGAATTGACATATTGCCTTATGGGCCGAATGGACATATTGCTTAATGGGCCAATTTGATATTTTTGCTAAATGGGCCAATTTGATATTTTGCTAAATGGGCCAATTTGATATTTTTGCTAAATGGGCCAATTTGATATTTTGCTAAATGGGCCAATATGATATTTTGCTTAACGGGCCTATTTGATAAATTGTTATAATGGGCCGTATTTTTTTGTAATGAATATCCGAATAAGTTACTGTTGATATATTGTAAAAATCATGAATTGCTATGCATTATATACATGATTTTGCATGGGATGGGATAATATTGATAAGAAGTTCTGGTGGCACTGCCACATATTTTGGTGGCTTTGCCACAAATCTGTATAGTGGCAATGCCACGTATATTCTGTTATTTTGGTGGCTTGTTCACAATTCGAATTCGATATAAATGGCTAAACGCCTACGATTGGTGTGTTGGCGAGGTGGGTTGACAAAAGATCCCCACATGTGTGATGGATGGTACGGGTGGTGTGTAGCGGATGGATTATTAGGATTGGTTTGAGAATTGCATTTCACTTACATGATATCATTGATACATTATTTTGTAAATGGGCTTAGGCCCAAAATATTGCTAACTGGGATTCAGGCCCAGTGGACAATGGTAAGGGGGTTATACACTGAGTTCTAGTAACTCACCCCGTTTCCTTATTTCCTTTCAGATAATGTTCAGTGATGGAGACTTGGGCCATGGATGACTGGGTGGAGGCCATACTACAAAAACGGTTTATTTGGACTTTGGATTTTATTTTTTAGTACACTTCATTACTTTACTATTTTAAGTTAAGGTTGTAATAAGGCCTCTGGATTATTTTTATTTTGTTTTATGTTTGACGTATTTATTTTGCTCTAAGTACTTTAAATGACATTTTTCTAAAAACTTAAATAAACATTTTTCTAAAATGGAGATACAAATGGATTTCATTATAAACTTTCATAAATATTTTAATTCAAAAATTTTCTCTTAAATTATCATAAACTCTTTTAAAAAAAATATGGTTTTAAAATCATTTGTTCAAATTTATCGATCTATCAATCAATCTTTTATTCAATAATACTTCGTCAAAATTTTGGAATCCATTTTTACTTAATTTTAAATCATTTTACGTGCGAATGAAAAGGACTTAAAAACATTTTCTCATGTGACATGTCAAATTTGGCCTTAACGTATTGGTCGGGTTTGGGGTGTTACATTTTATGGTATCAGAGCCCGGTTCAAAACTCGGCTGTGGTTTGGGTTCAAAAATATTTTCTAAAGCTGTTTTAAATTTTAAACGCTTGTTTTAAAAGAAGTATGGCACCACGGGTATGCGGCTCCAAGTCAAGTAAGTGTATGTTATTGTATGATTATAATGATTATGATATGACCGTAGGAATACTCTAGAACTTCTAGTTTTAGGTATTGAAACTATAGAGATTGAGACTATAGGATGCGATTACGAAAATGACTTTACTTCTCATATTTCATAAAATATTGTTTAATAAACACCGAAATAGTATACTGATTCATAAGACTTTTAATCAGATTAAATCGAATTAGTCAATATGAGCGCTAGAGGATGTGGACGCAGTAGGCGTGGCCGTGGTAGAGGTCGAGGTGCTAGAGTTGCGTCTGAAGCGTCGGGACATATGCCGGAAATAGACGCACCTGCATCACCCGTGACTGAAACTGGATCACATGACCATATGAGGGAGGACATCGCTCTATCCCAAGCAATGTTGCGAGTCTTAGAAAGGGTTGCTGGGGCTAGAACTGGGCCAGCAGCTCGTAGGTCAATTTCGGAACGACTCAAATCAAATGGTGCTGAGGTTTTTAGGGGTATCTCGGGTGTAGCCCCAAATGTAGCGGAGTATTGGCTCGAGGCAGTGGAGCGGATCATGGATGATTTGGATTGCACCACCGAGCAGAAACTGAGGGGAGCTGTGTCCTTGTTGAGAGATGAGGCGTATCAATGGTGGCTCATCGCTCAGAAGGCACTCTCGGCCGATCGTGTTACTTGGGATTTCTTCAAAACTGCATTCCAAGGAAAGTATGTCGGGGCTAGCTATGTTGATGCCCGAATGAAGGAATTCCTAAATCTGGTCCAAGGAAGTAAGACTGTAGCAGCTTACGAGGCAGAATTTCTACGTCTGAGTCGTTATGCCCAAGGTATAGTGCCAATCGACTACTAACGAGCGTGGTGCGTTTTGAGGACGGGTTGAGTGATGAGTTGCGGTGCGATTGCCCTACAGCAAGAAAGGAATTTTGCCACACTTGTGGAGAAAGCGAAGATAGCTGAAGAGGCTAAGCACTCGGAGCGACAAAACCGAGAAAAAGATAGGGGCAGAAGCAAGAGGGATTTTAAGTACTCAGGTCCTGCTAGAGGGTTTCAAAAGAGGCCCGGGATTAATAAGCCAGCTCGAGCTGGAGCACCAGTTGCTACCCATCAGATACAGCCATGTGCTGATTGCGGAAAACGACACCCGGGTGAATGCTGGAAGAGAACTGGTGGTTGTTTCAAATGTGGTTCCAAGGACCATCAACTTAAAAATTGCCCTCGTTAGACTGCTCAGACTCAGGATGCTCGTAACTATGATGCACAGCCAGCTAGAGGCGCTCAACAGCCACCGAGAGGCCGTGGGCCAGGTCGAGGTGGAAATGGCTTAGGACGAGGTCAGGGTGCACCAGGTAGGGGTATTGGTTATAGGGGTAACGCGGACGCGAGGCAGCCAGGGTTGGTTTATGCGGTCAGACGCCGAGAGGATGGCGATGCACCTGATGTGATAACCGGTACGTTCTTCATATCTGATGTACCTGTTACTGCTTTGATAGATATCGGATCTACCCATTTGTATGTTGCTAGGGCTGTATCTGGAAATCTGAACATTAGATTTGAGATTACTGCTAGAGAGATGATGGTAATTAGTCCTTTAGGATAGTCTGTGATAGTAAATAAATTGTTTAGAGAGGTGCCTCTAGAAATTCAAGGAGAAACATTTTTGGCAGATTTGATGGAACTGCCATTCGACGAGTTCGATCTTATTTTGGGCATGGACTAGTTAGTGAAACACCGTGCGAATTTGGATTATGCTGTAAAGCGGATGACACTAAGAACTTCGGAAGATAAGGAAGTGGTGATGATAGGTGAAATGAGAAACTATCTATCTAATGTGGTATCTACTTTAAAGGCAGAAAAGTTGGTGCGAAAAGGGTGTGGAGCATTCCTAGCCTTTATTAGTACGTTGGATGCCAAGGAACTGTCGGTGGAAGGTGTTAGAATGGTGAAAGAGTTTTCAGACGTCTTTCCCGAGGAACTTTCTGGATTTCCTCCGGATCGGGAGGTAGAGTTTGGCATTGAGTTATTACCAGGAACGGCTCCGGTGTCCATTGCTCCTTATAGAATGGCGCCGAAGGAGTTAGCGGAGCTTAAAGCTCAAGTTCAGGAGTTGTTGGATCGGGGATTTATTCGAATGAGTGTATCACCGTGGGGAGCACCGGTCTTGTTCGTTAAGAAGAAGGATGGGTCGATGCGTATGTGCATCGATTATAGACAGTTAAATAAATTGACGATTAAGAATAGGTATCTGTTGCCGAGAATCGACGATCTGTTTGATCAACTGCGAGGAGCTTCAGTTTTCTCGAAGATAGACTTGAGATCGGGTTATCACCAACTTAAGGTCAAGGAGGTGGATATTCATAAGACGGTGTTTCGAACTCGTTATGGGCATTATGAGTTCTTGGTGATGCCGTTTGGGTTGACTAATGCACCAGCTGCATTTATGGACATGATGAACCGGGTCTTCCAACCCTATTTAGACCAGTTTGTGGTGGTGTTCATAGATGACATTTTGGTGTACTCGAAGAATGAAGAAGAGCATGATTCACATCTGCGGGTAGTATTGCAGATACTGCGGGAAAAGCAACTTTATGCCAAATTCAGAAAGTGTGAATTTTGGCTGTAGGAAGTGACATTTTTGGGACATGTTGTGTCTGCCGAAGGAATTAGAGTTGATCCTTGAAAGGTAGAGGCTGTGCTAGATTGGAAACCACCAAAGTCAGTGGCCAAAATCCGGAGTTTCCTAGGGTTGGCTGGTTATTACAGGTGTTTCGTTGAGGGGTTTTCATTAATTGCTGCACCCTTAACTAAGCTATTGCGCAAGGGAGTACCATTTGTGTGGTCAGATCAGCAGCAAGAGAGCTTTGAGAAATTGAAGAAGATTCTAACGGAAGCGCCAGTATTGATTCAACCTGAGGCTAGAAAAGAGTTTATTGTTTACTGTGATGCGTCACACACAGGCTTGGGATGTGTGTTGATGCAAGGAGGAAAGTTGGTGGCTTATGCATCTCGTCAGTTAAGCCCGCACGAAGTGAATTATCCCACTCATGATTTGGAGTTGGCTGCAGTGGTGTTTGCTTTGAAGATTTGAAGACACTACCTGTACGGTGAGAAGTCGATCATCTATACGGATCATAAGAGTCTAAAGTACCTCCCTACCCAAAAGGAGTTGAACTTAAGACAGTGGAGGTTGATAGAACTGTTGAAGGATTATGACTTCTCAATCGAGTATCATCCCGAAAAGGCTAACGTGGTGGCAGATGCGTTGAGTCGTAAGGTGATATCAGATTTGAGAGCGATGTTCGCTCATCTCAGCTTGTATGAAGATGGTAGTCTACTAGCCGAACTTCAAGTGAAGCCTGCGTGGGTAAGCCAGGTTAAGGAAAAGCTGTTATTAGATGAAGGATTGGGTCCCTTACTTCAGCAAGTGGAAGGTGGTGTGATAGGGGATTTTGGATTGAGTAGTGATGGAGTATTGTGTTTCCGCGGAAGAATCTGTATGCCCAAAGATTCAGAATTGAAACAAATGATTCTGCGTGAGGCGCATAGTAGCCCATATGCTATGCACCCCGGGGGAAATAAAATGTATCGAGACCTCCGTGAGCAGTATTGGTGGCCAGGGTTGAAACGGGAGGTTACTGATTTCGTGAGTAAGTGCTTAACATGTCAGCAAGTGAAGGCAGAACATCAATTGCCATCGGGATTGCTACAACCGATGAAGATTCCATTATGGAAATGGGAACAGATAACGATGGAATTTGTTAGTGGGTTACCCTTATCGCCTACTAAGAAAGATTTCGTTTGGGTAATAGTGGATCGGTTGACGAAGACTGCTCATTTCCTACCTGTTCGTACGGACTACTCATTGCAGAAGTTGGCCAAGTTGTATGTAGCAGAGATCGTGAGGTTACATGGGGTACCAGTGTCTATTATTTCGGACAGGGACCCTAAGTTTACATCACGGTTTTGGAAAGCCTTACAGGAAGCTTTGGGAACCAAGCATAATTTCAGCACGGCATTTCATCCTCAGACAGATGGTCAGTCGGAGAGAGTAATCCAGATTCTGGAAGACATGTTAAGGGGCTGTGTGATTGACTTCAGGGGTAGTTGGGAGGATTTCCTACCGTTGGCAAACTTTGCATATAACAATAGCTATCAATCCAGCATCCAGATGGCACATTACGAGGCGTTGTATGGTCGTAGGTGTCATACTCCTACTTGTTGGACTGAATTGGGGGAGCGACAATTATTGGGTCCTGAGCTGATATCGGAGACGGAGGAAAAAGTAAAGGTAATTTGGGCACGGTTAAAGGAAGCTTCGGATAGACAAAAATCATATGCGGATCTGAAGCATAAGGATATTGAGTTTGCGGTAGGAGATCAAGTCTTTCTAAAGGTCTCACCTTGGAAGAAGATCTTCAGATTTGGAAGGAAGGGTGTAACACCCCATACCCGACCCATAAGTTTCGACCAGATCTGGTATGCTACGGGTTGTACGTTGAAAACTTTTGCTAAGTTGGTTTTAGTAAATCATAAGTTATTAGGCAAAACTCGAATAAACAAGTGACTTTTGAAAAAAAAAACCTTGTATTATTATTATTTTGAATAATAAAACCTTTGACAAAGTTCCATAAGTTGCAAATATTAAAAACTAAGTAGTGAGTATAAACTATGGGGCCTTATTACATAAATGTTTCCAAAATTAAAAACTTAAGGAAAAACCGAAATAGTCTATAGGAATAAAAACTTGATGGCCCTCGAGTCCGCCTTTGCTCCCATGTCCACGATCTCTACGCTCATCCGCAAAGTTAGGGAAAAATAATAGGGTGAGTCACCAAGACTCAAAGTGTGTAAATCCGAAAACATATCAAAGGCTTGGCCCACAAACACATTATGGCCTTGGCTCAGTATACAAGGGTAACTATATATGCATCATGGCCCATCCCAACCTAGAAATCCATCCTCTACACACCAACCCGTACCAACCATCACACCTTGGGGATTTCTACAATCAACCCTCCAACCGCTACACACCATATCGACAATTTGTAACTAACTGCCTTAAAGACCGATCATCTGTGTGACTTATGTGGCAAAGCCACCGATCGCCATGCGACCTTAATAATACATCGTAGTATTTATTGGTGAGTCTTTGTCATAAAGACCGATCACTATGTGACCTATGTGGCAAAGCCACCGATCGCTATGCGACCTTCTTTCCCCTTCATCATATCAATCCCATCCCATGCATACATACATGCGTAATCAAAATAATATACTACCTAAAAGTTCACGGATCTATCACATACATCGATACACATAGAGAAGTTTCTATGATTACGCACTGGCATCCCTTGCCTACCCTTTTGGGTAATCCGACTGCCTATACTGACTTTTTCCGCTTTTAGCCCATAACATATATTTAGTACAGATTACTATACTGACCTTTTTCGGCTTTTAGCCCATAACATATATTTAGTCTGATTACTATCTGACCTTTTTTGGCTTTTAGCCTATAACATATATTTAGTACAAATTACTATACAGCCTTTTTCCGGCTTTTAGATCTAAGAGATCTTACTAGAGAAGATTCGGCTACTCCCAGAGGATTCCGGCTTTTTGCAAAAAATTAGGAAGAGAAGATGATTCGAAGAAATCTATAGAGATTCGGCTTTTAGAAGAAAGAAGAGAATAATGGAGTTTTTGGGTTTTAGGAGAAAGAAGAGAAAAGAATAACGGAGTTTTCGGCTTTCAGAAGAAAGAAGAGAAAGAAAAGGTGGAAACCCTAAATACCAAAAAATAAAGAAGAGAACCCTCCCTATTTATAGAAATTTCAGCACTTACCTATGAAAAACCAAAAGTGCCCTTCCTGATAACTAAAAATTAATCAAATAAAAAGGGAAAATTCGGCACCCCCTTTGCCATAAAGAAACTGATTTCTTCACTTCTCTAGGTGATGGAATTTGGCCAACTCTAGCCTTGTAGATAGCTCCTATCTTTTCTCCTTTTTTTTCTTCCATATTATCAACTATATTATCTACATTATCCCATTCACATAAATCCTCCTATTTTTGAGCCTTGTTGTCGTCCACTCTACCTAACCCTAATGCCGAAATTTAGCTAACTTAAATTAAAAGAGTTGGGCTCCATGTAACTTAAATTTGGGCCCCTTACTCCCTTGTGTGGCGTCACCTCCTTGCTCCCTAAGTGGCGCCACTGACCACTGGGCCACAAGCCCATTTTGATATTTTAAACTCAGATACAACCTTTTAAACCCTATAGTGCCCAAACAAAATTTTAACTAAGGCTTCAGCCCAATCCTGAGCCCAATTTGGACCCCTAATGCTCAAATTAACTCATTACACATATTCACCCATTAAATACATAGGCCCAAAAATTCAGGATGTTACAAAAGGCAAGTTGAGCCCTAGGTTCATCGGACCGTACCGTGTTTTGAAGCGTGTTGGGCCAGTGGCTTATCAGCTTAAGTTACCTCCGGAGTTGAGTCAGATACATAGTGTTTTTCATGTCTCAATGTTAAGGCGTTATCGATCGGATCCGTCTCATATAGTATCGGTAGAAGAAGTTGAGATAAGACCTGACTTGTCTTTCGAAGAAGAACCAGTGCAAATTTTAGATCAGGATGTTAATGTGCTGAGAAGGAAGACTGTGCCATTAGTCAAGGTTCTATGGCGTAATCACGGATCGGAGGAAGCTACATGAGAGCCTGAGGATGTGATTTGGCAGCAATATCCTCACCTCTTTTAATCAGGTAAATTTTGAGGACGAAATTTTTTTAAGGGGGTAGAATTGTAACATCCTAAAATTTGGAATTTTATGTGTTGCATTATTTCTGGTGTTAAGCTAGTTAAATTATTAATTGTGTATGTTTAGGGGATCCTGAGAAGGCTCGGGGTTTATTTGGTCCTAGTAAAAATTTTGGCATTTAGCACTTTAAGGAGACATAGTAAGTGACCTTAAAGCTTATGGAAATAAATGAGTAAATTGCTAGCATAATTGAACAATTGGTAAGAAGGTTATGGCGCAACATGAAGTACCTTGAGGGAAGAGGTTCAAATCCCATTGTGTGAAAATTTTGACTATTATTTTTGCATTCTTTCCCTAAGTGTCGGCCAAGCATGTAAATAAGGCAAGGTGGACTTTTTATTTTTGGCAAGATGGCTAAGGAAAATAGGAAAGGATGAAGGTGAGGAAAGAAATCAAGAGAAAGGGGAAAGTAAGGGGAACATGTGGCCTTTTTCAAGGGAAGTGTTATGGAAAGTGTGGTTGGCCAATTTTTGACCATTATAGTCATGAATGTGGACGGTTTTGGGTGTAGAGGGAGGTAGCCGAATTTTCTTTGGCAATTGGTAAAAGTTTTGGTGTTGTTTTGGCCAAAAACTCCTATTTGCAACTTTTGTGTCATTTTTCTTTTCTCTCCAAATTTCCTTCTCCTTTTTGCCAAATCTTCAAGCTTTGAGTGTGCTTATTCTCTCTTTTCTTTCTTCTTGTTGCCGAATGTACCCAAACCATTGAGACCAAAAATTTGTTCACTTATCTTTCTTGAAAACCGAATCTAGTCAAACATCTTTCTTTTTCTTTCTTTTCTTTTTCACAAAATCCTTAAAGCATCTCTTGTTTTCTAATCCTTTTCACCATAGCCGAATATTTTACCCATTTTTTTCCTCTATAGCCGAAACCTTTTATCTCTTCTTTATTCTTTCTTTTTCATTCGAGTTATCACTCATTCCTTGATCAATCGGTAAGTGTTCTTTTCAACATTTTATTTTTCTTTATCTTATGCTGAATTTATGTTTTGGTTTGGGGTGGTCATATTGGCCGAAACCATCACCTTATTCTCTCTCAAACGAGATTATTTTCCTTCTTCGTAGTGATATAGTGGAAGGCCGCAACTTTGAATCTTCCGAAGTTATCGTACAATCGTTTGGAATCGGTCCTAAAAATCTTCAAGGTAAGGAGTTCATCAAGGATTCTATAAAATCGTATTTTATTCGTTAAGATGTTATTGGAATAGGGATGATTAACCGATTATAATTATAGGGATTAAATCGCTCGATCTATCCAATCGTTGATCACTCAGAATTAGTGGTAAGCCGATCTTTACCCTTTGACAATCCATATTTTATCGTAATATCGATCTATTTTAAGATCTAATCGAATGGAGGCTTGTGGTACCGATTCGAAAGGAAAGTCGAGTGGAGATCTCAAAAGGAGCGGATTAGCTATCCCTACTCCTAAATTCAAACGAAGGGTAATATCGACGATTCTTGATTTTCCACCGGGTTATGGACCATCATCCGATGAGAATCGACTATTCGAGGTCGTTCGCAATTTTGAGACATCAGTGATTCGGGATTTTCCACCGTGTTGTGGACCGTCATCCGGAGAAAATCGACAAATCGTGGTCATTCACGATTCCAAGGGTAAGCACCTTAGATCGTTCATTTTAGAGTTGATTAATAAATCAAGTATGTTGACTAATCGAGTGTTACGATATTTTAGGTGTCGACGATCAAGAAAGCTTAGTGCTTACCGTAATCAGGTGTGTAATCTCACACCGTTTTTTGTGGGTTTAAGGTTGATATAGTATCGGAAACAAATCCCTATGACTAAAATCGTAATAGGGCGTAAATTGGAAAAATTGGCCTAAGATATATTATTTTGATACAATTGACGAAATTGGTGGTATCATTGTGCAAATTGTGAAAATACCCCTAAAGGGCCGAAATACGAAATTGCTTAATGGGCTGAATTGACATATTGCCTTATGGGCCGAATGGACATATTGCTTAATGGGCCAATTTGATATTTTTGCTAAATGGGCCAATTTGATATTTTGCTAAATGGGCCAATTTGATATTTTTGCTAAATGGGCCAATTTGATATTTTGCTAAATGGGCCAATCTGATATTTTGCTTAATGGGCCTATTTGATAAATTGTTATAATGGGCCGTATTTTTTGTAGTGAATATCCGAATAAGTTACTGTTGATATATTGTAAAAATCATGAATTGCTATGCATTATATACATGATTTTGCATGGGATGGGATAATATTGAAGAGAAGTTCTGGTGGCTCTGCCACATATTTTGGTGGCTTTGCCACAAATATGTATAGTGGCAATGCCACGTATATTCTATTATTCTGGTGGCTTGTCCACAATTCGAATTTGATATAAATGGCTAAATGCCTACGATTGGTGTGTTGGCGGGGTGGGTTGACAAAAGATCCCCACAGGTGTGATGGATGGTACGGGTGGTGTGTAGCGGATGGATTATTAGGATTAGTTTGGGAATTGCATTTCATTTACATGATATCATTGATACATTATTTTGTAAATGGGCTTAGGCCCAAAATATTGCTAAATGGGATTCAGGCCCAGTGGATAATGGTAAGGGGGTTATACACTGAGTTCTAGTAACTCACCCTGTTTGCTTATTTCCTTTCAGATAATGTTCAGTGGTGGAGACTTGGGCCATGGATGACTGGGTGGAGGCCATAATACAAAAACGGTTTCTTTGGACTTTGGATTTTATTTTTAGTACACTTCATTACTTTACTATTTTAAGTTAAGGTTGTAATAAGGCCTCTGGATATTTTTATTTTGTTTTATGTTTGACGTATTTATTTTGCTCTAAGTACTTTAAATGACATTTTTCTAAAAACTTAAATAAACATTTTTCTAAAATGGAGATACAAATGGATTTCATAATAAACTTTCATAAATATTTTAATTCAGAAATTTTCTCTTAAATTATCATCAACTCTTTTCAAAAAAAAAATATGGTTTTAAAATCATTTGTTCAAATTTATCGATCTATCAATCAATCTTTTATTCAATAATACTTCGTCAAAATTTTGGAATCTATTTTTACTTAATTTTAAATCATTTTACGTGTGAATGAAAAGGACTTAAAAGTATTTTCTCATGTGACATGTCAAATTTGGCCTTAACGCATGGGCCGGGTTTGGGGTGTTACACTTAGTTATTAAACTTCCAAGCTATTCAATGCTCGATATTACATGTCGGTCATCCTTTGATATTTGTTCAACTTAATCGCACACTCAGTGCTATTTACATGCCAAAAGCATACTCTTTATCGCACACTTAATGCCAAATCAAACAGTCGAAGCTTTCACAATATCGCACACATAGTGCTATTCATTTCTATTTCAATTTCAATTTTAATTTCGCACACTTAGTGCCATTAACTAAATCTTGCACATAGCATCTCAATTTCATATACATATATATATATTCATTTCAAAACGCTAGAACATATCTTAATAACATGTATTATATCTGAACTTACCTCGGACGTCGAACTATCGAAACGGTCGATTAATCGAGCACTTTATCTTTGCCTCAATCTCGATCCGGACCTCTCCTTTCTTGGTCTATACACATTCAAATTCAATCCATTCAATCACCAAATCATTCATTTTAGTCCAACCACACATGTTTTGGGCATTTTACAAAATAGCCTTCACATTTTCACATTTCGAGACTTTAGTCCTTAATTCATAAAATCATCAAATACACATAATTAGCTTGCACCCATGCTTAGCCGAATACTCACTATACTCGTACAAGCTCATACATTTCATTTGTTTCACATTTTAATCCTCCAATTTTTTATTTTCTCAATTAAGCCCAAAATACTCAATTTCACTAAAAATCCCAATACAAACTATTTTAATCCAACACCAAGTTTCCATATTTCACTATCAACTAACACATAGCTCAAAAGTTCATCATTGACTCATCACAAAAACATCATCAATTCACAAAATTACAACATGGGTTAGCTAGAGCACGAAGAAACGATTACAAAAACATAGAAATTATCAAAAATCGAGCTAAAACCACATACCAATTTATGCCTAAACTTGTCGAAACCTCAAAGCTTCCTAGCCCTTCTTTCTTTTCTATTTTCGGTGAGTAAAAAGATGAATACTCATCTCATTTCATGCTTTTGTTTTTATTATTCTAATATTATTAATTCAATTACAAAAATGACCTTTCATGAAACATATAAGACAAAAATATAATAAGGCTAATATGTCATTTGATTTGCCACTAACTAATAAATGGTTTATTAACCACAATAGACATTAACCTTAAAAAGCCATCAACATTTAAGTACTCACAAATCAGCACACAACATTTTACACTCTATGCAATTAAGTCCTTTCTCTTAATTCGACACACAAACAATCAAATTATCACACAAAATTTTTACACAGGCTAAGTCACATAATATTCACACAGAAAATATCATTAAAATATTTTTACGATCTCGGATTTGTGGTCTCGAACCACTGTTCCGACTAGGGTCTAAATCGGGATGTTACATAAAGTGTGCAGACTTTGTCAATCAATCAACAATCACCCAAATGGCGTCTTTCTTCTTTGGAGACAGGGGTAACCTCGATACAAAGTCCATAGTAATTCTTTACCATTTCCATTCCAGTATCGTAACCGACTGTAATAGTCCAGCAGGCAACTGATGTTCAGCTTTTACTTGCTAACATATCAAACATTTGGTTACAAACTAAAAAATATCATGTTTCATTCCCGGCCACCAGTACATATTTTTTAGATCGTTGTACATTTTATTACTACCAGGATGAATAGACATGTTACCATTATGAGCTTCATTCAAAATCTTCTGTACTAGTTCTGAACTTTTCGGTACACATACTCTGCCTCTGAATAACAAACAACCATAAGTCCCTATCTAAAATTCTAAGTCAGGAGTCAATTCACTTTGTATCCGTTTTGCTTGCAACTTACTATCATTTTTCTGAGCTTCAGAAATTTGCTGCATAAACATTGGTCTAGCTTTTAACTCAGCTATGATTAAACTAGCATCAGATAATGACAATCTGGTATTCATTGCTTGCAAGGTATACAGGGATTTTCTGCTCAAAGCATCTTCCACTACATTGGCTTTTCCCGGATGATAGTCAATAACAAGATCATAATCTTTCAATAATTCAAGCCACATGTGCTGTCTCAAATTCAAATCTTTCTGTGATATCAAATATTTCGAACTTTTATGATTGGTGAATATGTGACATTTTTTACCAAATAAGTAATGCCGCCAGATTTTCAATGCAAACACTATGGCTGCCAATTCAAGGTCATTTGTCGGGAAGTTTCTTTCATGTGGCTTTAGCTGTCTTGAAGCATAGGCTACTACTTTACTTTCTTGCATCAAAAGAAAGCCTAAACCATTTAAAGAAACATCACTATAAATTGTAAATTCCTTACCCGATTCAGGCTGAACTAACACTGGTGCTTCTGTCAATAAAGCTTTTAATCTGTCAAAACTCTGCTGGCATTTTTCAGTCCACTCAAACTTTACATCTTTCTGTAACAAACGAGTCATCAGATAAGCTATCATTGAAAAACTTTTTACAAACCTCCGATAATAACCAGCTAGTCCCAGAAAACTTCGGGCTTCAAACACATTCTTCGGTGGCTTCCAATTAACAATGGTCGAAATTTTATTTGGGTCTACCCTCACACCTTCAGCAGATACTATGTGCCCAAGAAAACTAACTTCCCATAGCCAAAATTCATATTTACTGAATTTGGCATATAATTGTTTCTCTCACAGAGTTTGCAACACTGTTCTCAAATGCTCAGCATGTTCATTTTCAACTTGGGAGTAAACCAAAATATCATCTATAAATACCACCACAAACCTGTCTAAATATGGGCTTAAAATTCTGTTCATCAGGTCCATAAACACTGCATGTGCATTTGTCAAACCAAATGGAATCACAAGAAACTCATGGTGTTCATACCTGGTTCTAAGCTGTCTTGGGTACATTTGAATCTTTTACCCGTAGTTGATAGTAACCAGAACGGAGATCAATCTTTTAAAATACAGTGGCACATTTTAACTGGTCAAACAAGTCATCAATACGAGGCAATGGATACTTGTTCTTTATTGTAATTTTGTTGAGCTGTCTGTAATCAATGCATAGCTTCAACAATCCATCTTTCTTCTTTACAAACAGAACCAGCGCACCCTAAGGTGAGAAACTAGGTCGAGCAAAACCTCTATCAATCAATTTTTGCAAATGTGCTTTTAACTCTTTTAGTTCAGTAGGAGCCATCCTGTAAGGTGCTATGGATATAGGTGTTGTACCCAGAACAAGATCTATAGATAATTCCACTTCTCTATCCGGTGGTAAACTAGGTAATTCTTCTGGGAATACATCAGGAAATTCACATACAATTGGCACTAACTAAATCTTCGAATCAGATACTTTAGTATCCAACACATATGCAAGATAAGCATCATAACCCTTTCTGACATATTTTTATGCTGATATTGCTGAAATCACATTAGGTAATCCATCCAGTTTATCAGATTCAACATGGAGTAATTCACCACTCTGACATTTCAATGCAATATATTTCTGTTTACAATTCACCATTGCATCATATTGGGTTAACCAATCCATTCCCAAAATCACATCAAATTCATCGAATGGCAATAACATCAAGTCAGCCGAAAAGCAATAACCTTTTACCATCAACAGACAGTTTTTACAGACTTTATCCACCATAAAAAACTGGCCCAAGGGGTTTGAAACTTTAACCATAAATTTAGTGAATTCAACAGGTAATTTTTTAACAGACACTAAGTTTGTGCATATGTATGAATGTGTGGAACCAGGATCAATCAATGCAGTAATATCAGTATCAAGTAGAGAAAATGTACCAGTAATGACGTATGGTGCAGAGGCATCTTCTCTAGCACGAATAGCATATGTTCTTGCAGGTGCTCGTGCCTCAGATCTAACTGTTGTATCCCTGGTAGTACCTCGACTACCACTAACATTGTCGGGGTGACGGGGTGGTCTGCCCCTCGAGACAGGTGTAACACCCCAAACCCAGCCCAAACGCTACGACCAGATCTAGTATGCTACGGGGTTTATTGTAAAAACTTTGCTTTAATGGTTTTTGAAAATCTCAGTTTCTTTACTTAGGCATTTGTTAAAAATAGGATATCTGATGAAAACCTTTGCTTTTTCTTTGAACGTGTTCGGAAAACCTATTTTATTACTTTTTATGTTTTAAGTCCTTGAACATAAATTTATAAACTGTAAACACTATCAAATATAAAGCGATAACCTAAACCATAGGGCCTTGTTACATAAATAGTTCCAAAATTAAAACTTAAAGAAAACCGAAAATAATTCATGAAAATAAATAAAATAAAACTTGATGGCCCCCCTCGAGTCCGCCTCGGCTCCCCTGTCCACGATCTACTGCTCATCTAAAAAGTCAGGGAAAATAAAAGGGTGAGTCACCAAGACTCAGTGTGCAAATCCCGAAAACACATAAAAGGCTTGAGGCCCACAAACACATTATGGGCCTTGGCCCATACACAATGGCAACAAAACATATGTATGCTACATGGCCCATCCCAGCCTAGAAATCCATCCTCTACACACCAGCCCGTACCAACCATCACACCTCGGGGATTTCTACAATCAACCCACCAACCGCTACACACCACATCGACAGACATGCTGCCTATTCCTAATAATCAGGAATGAATTTAACGTGGCTTAGCCACCGATCACTATTGTGACCTAACATTTCAATTCGTGGTTTAACCACCGATCACCAAGTGACCTATTATCATGCTCTTCCCCCTTAGTCATATTAATCCCATCCCATGCGTACATTCATGCAAAATCAAACAATATACCACTTAAGGATTTACAATCTAGCACATTCATCGATACACATAGAGAAGTTTCTATGATCACGTACCTTGCATCCATTGCCTACCCTTTTTGGGTAACACGATTTATTCATACTGACCTATTTTTCCGGATTTTAGCCCATAACATATGTATATATCTGAGTTAAGTAGTGTGATAGAGATCTACACACTGATTACATGATTAAGACGACACTTTCTATGTCGACACTATCATTAGCCGATACGCATGACTATCTGTCTACTATTCGCTCCGGCGGTCCACAACCCGGCGGCCAATCCCGAATGACCGACACCGCTCGTTTCTTAAACTTTGGGACTGGGACCACAGATCCAACCCCTTCCTTTGATTTGCTGACATTCGAGTCCATGAATGACCTTGGTCAGAAGGTACTATGATGATTGCTTAACGAAACATTAGGTTAAGGCACGGATAACGAAAAAGAACCCGATTGATCAACTTAAGGATAATCGAAATCTTTACCTTGAAATCCCGAAAATAATATGGTTCGAATGCTATCAATTTCTGGCTTAGAAACCTAGGCGACTAGATCTCCTTCAAATCCCAGAATGCCGCCAAAGAAAAAAAACACGAGATCAGGGAAAACGTCAAACTAAGGATGGCCCTAACTACCATCTAGCCATTCAGCTATGGTCTCAAAAATCGAAAAAGAAAGGAAGCAGAAGAAATCTGCACTCACCTTTAACACCAACAGATTCGGCTTCTCCTAACAGAGGGGTTCGGCTTTATGAAGAGATCAAATGGGGTTTATGATTTCGGCCTTTAGAAAGAACTAATCGAGGGGGAAGAACAATATCAAACGTAAGGAAGTAATAGGAATAGTATAAGAAGGATTTCGCCAAGGCTAGGGCAGATTCGGCTATGGCAGACAAGTGTGAAAAGAAAGAATGCTTAAGGGAATTTTCGGCTTTTGGCAGGAAAAGAGAAGAAGAAGAAGAAGAACCCTTAGTTGCCGAAATTAGAAGGAGAAAAGAAGAGAAGGAAAATAAAAATAAAACTATGCCCTAGGAAATAATGAAAATTCGGCACCCTTAGCCTTATCAAAACCGATTTCTCCCCCTTGTCCCTAGAGTCCAACCTTTCGGCCACCACCTACTCTCAAATCCTTAACCCACGTTTATCTCTTATCTTCATCATCCTATCTTCTGACTTAATCCACACTGACTCATGCAGAATCCCAGTCGAAACCACCTCTCACACTCCTCCCTTCATCAACCTCCTTATCCGCCACATTATCTACATTATCACATTCATTAAATTTCCCTATTTTTAAGCCCTATTACCGTCCAACCTGCTCCTCTTTTAAGTGCCAAAAATGGCCCAAATACATGGGCCCCAAGCGGCCAAAAACTTGAGCCTCTTCACCTGCTAATGACGCCACCTTATAGCTCCTTTGCAGCGCCCCCCCGCTACTGGACCACAAGCCCACTTTGTAATTTAACCCACAGATACCGTCTTTTAAACCCTATAGTGTCCAAATAGAAAATTTAACCAAGACCTCGGCCCGATCCCGAGCCCATACTGGACCCCTAACACTCATACTAACATAACCACATACTAAACGTAAAGGCCCAATATTTCAGGATGTTACAGTTCTACCCCCTTAAAGAAATTTCGACCTCGAAATTACCTGGTCCAAAAAGATGAGGGTATTGCTGCCGCATCGCTTCATTCGGTTCCCAAGTAGCCTCCTCAGCACTGTGATTCCGCCACAGAACCTTAACCAATGGAACCGTCTTTCTCCGCAATACTTTGACATCACGATCCAGGATTTCCACTGGCTCCTCTTCAAAGGATAAATTGGGTCTTACTTCGATTTCTCCCACTGGCACCACATGAGATGGATCCGAATGGTAACGTCTTAACATAGAGACGTGGAAAACATTGTGAATCTGACTTAGCTCAGAAGGTAGTTCTAGCTCATAAGCTACTGGTCCCACTCGTCTCAACACCCGATAAGGTCGAATAAATCTGGGACTTAATTTACCTTTCCGTCCGAACCTCAGTACTTTCTTCCATGGCGACACCTTCAAGAACACCTTGTCACCCACTGCAAATTCTATGTCCTTACGCTTCAGGTCAGCATAGGACTTCTGTCTATCTGACGCTTCCTTCAGTCGAGCCCGAATCACCTCAACCTTCTCCTCTGTCTCGGTAACCAACCCCGAACCCAAAATTCGACGTTCTCCTAATTCCGTCCAACAGGTAGGTGTATGACACCTCTGCCCGTACAATGCTTCATAGGGCGCCATCTGAATACTTGACTGGTAGCTATTGTTGTACGCAAACTCCGCCAACGATAAGAACTCTTCCCAACTACCCACAAGTCAATGACACATCCTCTCAACATGTCCTCTAAGATCTGGATTACCCGCTCGCATCGTCCATCGGTCTCGAGAATGAAACGCCAGATCTTGAAATCCAACCGTACCCAACGCTTGATGCAATGCCTTCCAAAATAGTGAGGTGAACCTAGGGTCCCCGTCCGATATGATTGATATCGGTACCCCATGCAACCTCACTACCTCGCGCTATGTATAGCTTAGCCAATTCTCGCAGAGTAATCGACACGCATCTTGGTATGAAATGAGCGGACCGTCAAGCGGTCAACAATCACCCAGACCAAATCTTTCTTAGTAGGCGTGAGGGGTAGCCCACTAAAAAAGTCCATTGTGATCCTTTCCCACTTCCACTGTGGAATCTTCACCGGCTGCAACAACCCTGATGGTAACTAATGTTCCGCCTTTACCTGCTGACAGGTCAAACACTTCCCCACAAATTCGGTCACCTCTCGCTTCAAACCCGGCCACCAGAACTGATCTCACAGATCTCGATACATCTTACTTCCTCCAAGGTACATAGCGTATGGACTACCATGCGCTTCTTGCAAAATCTTATGCCTCAACTTAGGATCTTTCGGCATACACACTCTCCCTTGAAAACATAATAGCCCTTCCTTGTTCACACCAAATTATGTTGATCCTTCACTTGATCCTACCAGAAACTTCTCCTTTAGCAACTCATCAGTCTGCTGTTTCTCCTTAACCTGACTGACCCAAGAGGGTTTCAATTGGAGTTCAGCTAATAAACTCCCATCATCATATAGACTAAGGTGAGCAACCATTGCTCTCAAGTCAGAGATTACTTTACGACTCAAGGTATCCGCCACCACGTTAGCTTTACCCGAATGGTACTCGATCGAGCAATCATAATCCTTTAGCAACTCGATCCACCTCATTTGCCTTAGATTCAACTCCTTCTGGGTCAAAAGGTATTTTAGGCTCTTGTGATCGGTATAAATGACAGATTTCTCCCCGTATAGAAAATGTCTCCAGATCTTCAGGGCAAAAACCACTGCTGCCAATTCCAAATCATGTGTGGGATATCTTGCTTCGTGCGGTCTCAACTGCCGAGATGCGTACGCCACAACCTTTCCACCTTGCATCAACATGCATCCTAGTCCCGTGTGTGAAGCATCAAAGTAAATCACGAACTCCTTTCCAGCCTCTGGCAGAATCAACACCGGAGCCTCCGTTAAAATCTGTTTTAACTTCTCGAAACTCTCTTACTGCTTATTAGACCAAACAAACGGAACCCCTTTCCGTAACAACTTAGTCAATGGTGCCGCAATTAAAGAAAATCCCTCAACAAACCTTCTGTAATACCCGGCCAAACCAAGGAAACTCCGAATTTCTGCTACCGACTTAGGCGGCTTCCAATCCAACACCGCTTCAATCTTCCGAGGGTCAACCCTAATCCCCTCTGCAGACACAACGTGACCTAGAAAAGTAACTTCCCTTAGCCAAAATTCGCACTTACTGAATTTGGCATACAACTGCTTCTCCCTTAGAATCTGTAGAACCACTCGAATATGTGAATCATGCTCCTCTTCTGATTTTAAATAAACCAGAATATCATCTATAAACACCACGACAAACCGATCCAAGTAGGGTTGAAATACTCGGTTCATCATATCCATAAACGCTGCTGGTGCGTTAGTCAACCCAAACAGCATTACCATGAATTCGTAGTGACCATAGCGAGTCCTAAAAGCTGTCTTATGGATATCCGCCTCTTTGACCTTAAGCTGATGGTACCCTGACCTCAGATCTATCTTTGAAAAGACTGAGGCTCCCTTCAACTGATCGAACAAGTCATCGATCCTTGGCAACGGGTACTTGTTCTTGATTGTCAATTTATTCAACTGACGATAGTCAATGCACATACGCATTGACCCATCCTTCTTCTTAACGAATAACACCGGCACTCCCCAAGGCGACACACTCGGTCGGATAAACCCTCTATCTAGCAACTCCTGAATCTGCGCTTTCAATTCCACCAACTCCTTTGGCGCCATCCTATACGGAGCAATAGATACTGGCGCTGTTCCCGGAAAAAAGATTGATACCGAACTCTACTTCACGATCCAGGGGTAATCCCGGAAGCTCTTGAAACACCCCAAACCCAGCCCACGAGCCTGAACCGAATCTGGTATGTTCCTTAAGTAAACCGATTTCAAATTCTTTTGTTCCTTAGGAAAAACTTGTGCGATTTTAAAAAAAAATATTGTTTTGGGTTGGGCTTGTGTTGAAAACCAATTTATCTTATATTGAAATCCATTAAATAAGGTGACAAAACGATTTAGGGTTTATTTTAAAGGAAATAAATTTTAAGCTTAACTTTAATTGAAAATAATTCGTAACGTAGTAATTAAAAATAAAAGTAAAGAAGTGTAACTTATGGCCTTATGGCCTTATTACATCAAATAATTCCCAAAATAATTCAAAGTACTAAAATAAATTCAAGAGTCCTCAAAAATATAAATTTCATGTTGAGCATCGCCACCACAAGTTCCGCCGTCCCGGTCCATCACTATTCATCACCGAAAAATGTTCCCCAACGGGTGAGTCAAATAGACTCAATGTGTACACGACACTAAATCATAATAGAATCGAGCATATCACATATTACACATTCAAAACATAGAATACGAGTTATGATGCATTCCCAAACCCAAACCTAGTTGTCCATCCGCTACACACCCCGCACTGCCGGTCACACCGTGGGACTACTAAGTCGACCCTCCATCCGCTATACACCATCGGCTGATCATTTGCGATCGACTTGCTCATCGCCCATATAAAATTTTGTGGCATAGCCACGGATAATTGTGTCATGAGACACCACATTCGAGATATTGTAACCGGTTACCACATTCGAGATAATGTGACCGAAGTCACCACATTCGAGATAGTGAGACCAAGTCGTCACATTCACTTCCCCTTTTTCATATAACCGAATGCCCCATATTATTCATAGTATGCATATCATACTTAAATTCACATTCTTATCATATTTCACATGTTAAATATAACATATTTCGTAATCCTAATAGGAGTAGGAAACGTGCTGAGTACTTTGTACCATATTATGGTACCTTAGCCACATTCTTATTCTTAATATCACATATTTTAATTAAACACGACCATAAAACATATTAAGAATTAGTGTGGGTACACACTGATTCGCTTAAAATTTCCTTGAGATCCCGAAAAGCTTGATCTAATGCTTGGATCCTTAATCCCTACATTTTATTAATCACCTACTACTTTAATAAAAAGCCATTCGGCCATAAATCCAAATCCTAGTAGGATTAGTATACTTAAACTTACCTTGTGGATTTTAAACCCGAAACTCACCGAATAACTAGGGAACACGTGGCCTATGGTGTACCTTCGGGAAAAGAACTTCTCCTTCCTTGTAGTCGACACTTAGTAAATCCCGAAAGATCTCTTCAAAGTTTCGGCAACAAGATATTAATGGGGTTAGTCCTAGATTTCGGCAAATCTTAAGAAAAAAGGATGAAACCGAATGAGATCTTACCCTTACTTGAAGAAATCGATTGCACCTTTGCTTGAAGCCCCTCAAAGATCCGGCTTTTGATGGATTGGAAAGAAAAGAGAAGGAAGAATAAAGATGGAGGATTCGGCTAGAACACAAGGTATTTCGGCTTGGCAAAAATAAAAGAAAGAAAAGAAGAGAAGAGAGCACTAAGAATTCCTGCAGAGAAAGGAGGAAGCACAAATTGATGAGTAGCCCTCCTTCCTTCCTTTTATAGCCGAAATTATCATCTAAGGAGTCCCTTACTTGGCCACCACTCCTCTATCTGATAACTTTATCCTTTAATTATCACTTAAAATAAAAGATAATTCAGCAACTATCCTTACTTAGCCGAAATTATTAAACTCAAAGTCCCTTACTTGGCCATCACTTCTCCCTTATTTTCCTCTTTATTTCTTTATTCAAATTAAAAGAATTTAATCCAAGAATTATCTCTTGAAAATAATTATAAATAAATCCCTTATTTATCCACTATTTATAAAATAATAAAAGCTCCTAATTTATAGCCATGTGCCGTCCACCTCAGTCTTCTGGAAGCAAAAATAAAACCTCCTTTATTTACTTCCCAAGTGACTCGAACTCAGGCCCATTCCTCTTGCATATGGCGCCATTTCCATAGGCCCTAAGTGGCATCTTCAGACCACTTTTCCAAGCCTGTTTGTGTGTCAAATTCCACAAACTTTTTCTTTTAAGGCCACCTTGCCTTAATTTCCCCTTTTAAACCTTAAAACGCGTCATTTCTAGGTCATTTCTAAGTTTCCAAAAATTTTCGTTCGGCTCTGTAAACTTGACATTTCCTTACATTTCCAAGTTTCCAGAATTGTGCACTTTCCTATTTTGAATCATTTCCAAATCATTTCCATACATTTTCAGGTTTCCAAAAATGTTCATTTCTAACTCATTTTCATTCATTTCCGGGTTTCCAAAAATATTCAAAATTTATTCTTAGTACCTAAAACATGTCACTTCGTAGAACTAAACCGAAAATGCATAGGCCCTTTCCAGGATGTTACAGTTCTACCCCCTTAAAATAATTTCGTCCTCGAAATTACTTACTAACGAACAATCGTACGGTCTAACTCACCCCACTACGCTATTACTGTGCACTCTGATCTTAAATAACTATCACACTTTCTAGGCACATTCTCTAGGTTCACATCCCTTAGAACTCATTTCTAACGTCGCGATTTAATCCGATTAAAGCGTTTTATGCATCAAAATTTTTTTTTGTTCCACTTATTAACCGCGAACAGTTTTATGAAAAGAGATGTTTAAAAGTGGTTCTTTCGATCAAACAAACTTCTCAACTCAAATTCACTATTCAGAAAGTCACGTTCACATTCATCAACCAATTATGAACTTTCGTTCATTCAGAGAAATGTTGTAGTTTTCATTGTTGTTGTTTTTCCACTACCCAGGGGTATTTTCGTAATGTGTCCTACTGTGGGTATTTTTCGTAATTTGTCAAAATAAGGTTCCTTGGTGATTTTGTCAATAAGGGTATTTTGGTAATTTTGAAATCCCGGGGGTATTTTGAAAAATTTTAAAATTCAGGGGTATTTTGGTAATTAACCAGGGTAAATTTATAAAGTTTAATAAATCAGGGATATTTCAAAATTTGTAAAACTTTGAGGGTTCTTTTTGAGAATTTTACTTTCCAAAATGGTGATGTTGCAAAAATTTTGAAAATCAGGGTCATTTTGGTAATTTTGTGAGTTAAGGGAAATTTCGTAATTTTTCTCCAAATCAAGGTATTTTTGATAATTTTCAAATTAGGGTTTTTGAACATTTTATAAAGTAATGAAAATTTTGATAAGAACTATGGGTATTTTGGGAATTTCATAAACCAAAGGTATTTTTGTAATTTACCACTAGGGGTATTTTTGTAATTTTATAAATCAAAAATTTTTCGAAAGAATTTTGTAAAAATAGTTCCCACAAATAAAAAAGGTAATTTTAAGAGTTTTAAAACTAGGGTTTATAAAAACACGGCTAGTTCCCTTTCGGGTTTTAGTCATTGTGTTTAGCCTATGACCGAGTCCTCTTGGTTAGGGTGAACCGAAGCTACGCACCAGGCAGGATTCCAGCGAAGAGGAGGTGAGTCACTAGGACTGCTTAAGTACTGTGCTCTTAGGATCAATCCTAGACATGCGCACAATGGTTACCACACCCTAACTCGGTGTCTTAGTCATAGGTTTGTTTAATGGAATTAAGTCTTATGTGTTTGTGTTTGAGTAAACTAGTCCTAGGGTTCAAATTCCTATCATGCTATTCTACGTTCCATTCCTCTTCTACCCTTCCATAATTCATAACATAAACCACATAATCACACAAATGGTTAGGGGTACTTACCTGTTGGACTGCGGGTCGGAGACTTAGGTGCCATGCCAGAAAACCTGCTCATTTTCAAAAATACTTTCATAAAACTCATTTGGGCTTGATTTGAAAACGTTTTGGGCATTAGCCCATAGGCCGAGATTTTAAAACTGGGCTCTGATACCAAACTGAAACACCCCAAACCCGGCCCACGAGCCTGAACCGAATCTGGTATGTTCCGTAAGTAAACTGGTTTCAAATTCTTTTGTTTCTTAGGAAAAACTTGTGCGGTTTTAAAAAAAATATTGTTTTGGGTTGGGCTTGTGTTGAAAACCAATTCATCTTATATTGAAATCCATTAAATAAGGTGACAAAACGATTTAGGGTTTATTTTAAAGGAAATAAATTTTAAACTTAACTTTAATTGAAAATAATTCGTAACATAGTAATTAAAAATAAAAGTAAAGAAGTGTAACTTATGGCCTTATGGCCTTATTACATCAAATAATTCCCAAAATAATTTAAAGTACTAAAATAAATTCAAGAGTCCTCAAAAATATAAACTTCATGTTGAGCATCGCCACCACAAGTTCTACCGTCCCGGTCCATCACTATTCATCACCTGAAAAATGTTCCCCAACGGGGTGAGTCAAACAGACTCAATGTGTACACGACACTAAATCATAATAGAATCAGGCATATCACATATTACACATTCAAAACATAGAATACAGGTTATGATGCATTCCCAAACCCAAACCTAGTTGTCCATCCGCTACACACCCCGTGCACCGCCGGTCACACCGTGGGGACTACTAAGTCGACCCTCCATCCGCTATACACCATCGAAGGCGATCGCTGCGATCGGCGTGCTCATCGCCATATATAAAATTTTGTGGCATAGCCACGAGATAATTGTGTCATGAGACACCACATTCGAGATATTGTAACGAAGTTACCACATTCAGATAATGTGACCGAAGTCACCACATTCAGATAGTGAGACCGAAGTCGTCACATTCACTTCCCCTTTTTCATATAACCCGAATGCCCCATATTATTCATAGTATGCATATCACACTTAAATTCACATTCTTATCATATTTCACATGTTAAATATAACATATTTCGTAATCCTAATAGGAGTAGGAAACGTACCTGAGTACTTTGTACCATATTATGGTACCTTAGCCACATTCTTATTCTTAATATCACATATTTTAATTAAACACAGCCATAAAACATATTAAGAATTAGTGTGGGGTACACACCTGATTCGCTTAAAATTTCCTTGAGATCCCGAAAAGCTTGATCTAATGCTTGGATCCTTAATCCCTACATTTGATTAATCACCTACTACTTTAATAAAAAGCCATTCGGCCATAAATCCAAATCCTAGTAGGATTAGTATACTTAAACTTACCTTGTGGATTTTAAATCCCGAAACTCACCGAATAACTAGGGAACACGTGGCCTATGGTGTACCTTCGGAAAAGAACTTCTCCTTCCTTGTAGTCGACACTTAGTAAATCCCGAAAGATCTCTTCAAAGTTTTGGCAACAAGATATTAATGGGGTTAGTCCTAGATTTGGCAAATCTTAAGAAAAAGGATGAAACCGAATGAGATCTTACCCTTACTTGAAGAAATCGATTGCACCTTTGCTTGAAGCCCCTCAAAGATTCACTTTTGATGGATTGGAAAGAAAAGAGAAGGAAGAATAAAGATGGAGGATTAGGCTAGAACACAAGGTATTTCGGCTTGGCAAAAATAAAAGAAAGAAAAGAAGAGAAGAGAGCACTAAGAATTCGCGAGAGAAAGGAGGAAGCACAAATTGATGAGCAGCCCTCCTTCCTTTCTTTTTATAGCCGAAATTATCATCTAAGGAGTCCCTTACTTGGCCACCACTCCTCTATCTGATAACTTTATCCTTTAATTATCACTTAAAATAAAAGATAATTCAGCAACTATCCTTACTTAGCCAAAATTATTAAACTCAAAGTCCCTTACTTGGCCATCACTTCTCCCTTATTTTCCTCTTTATTTCTTTATTCAAATTAAAAGAATTTAATCCAACAATTATCTCTTGAAAATAATTATAAATAAATCCCTTATTTATCCACTATTTATAAAATAATAAAAGCTCCTAATTTATAGCCATGTGCCGTCCACCTCAGTCTTCTGGAAACAAAAATAAAACCTCCTTTATTTGCTTCCCAAGTGACTCGAACTCAGGCCCATTCCTCTTGCATATGGCGCCATTTCCATAGGCCCTAAGTGGCATCTTCAGACCACTTTTCCAAGCCTGTTTGTGTGTCAAATTCCACAAACTTTTTCTTTTAAGGCCACCTTGCCTTAATTTCCCCTTTTAAACCTTAAAACTCGTCATTTCTAAGTTTCCAAAAATTTTCGTTCGGCTCTGTAAACTTGACATTTCCTTACATTTCCAAGTTTCCAAAAATGTGCACTTTCCTTTTTTGAATCATTTCCAAATCATTTCCATACATTTTCAGGTTTCCAAAAATGTTCATTTCTAACTCATTTTCATTCATTTCCGGGTTTCCAAAAATATTCAAAATTTATTCTTAGTACCTAAAACATGTCACTTCGTAAAACTAAACCGAAAATGCATAGGCCCTTTCCAGGATGTTACAGCTCTTCTGGGAAAACATTCAGAAATTCCTTCACCGTCCTAACGTCCCCAACAGATAGTTCCTTGGCTTCCAGAGCCCGAACAAACATTAGGATTACCTCACATCCTTTCCTCACCATCCTTTCTGCTCTTACGGCAGACACCACATTTGACAAACAGTTCCTCCTTTCACCTATCACCAACACTTCGCCACCATCGGGAGTTTTTAACACCATACGCTTGGCTGCACAGTCCAACTTTGCTTGATACTTCACTAAGCAATCCATTCCTAAGATCAAATCGAACTCCCCAAATGGTAGTTCCATCAAATTCGCCCGAAAAGCTACCCCTTGAACTTCTAGGGGTACATCCTTATACAATTTGTTCACCACTACAGTTTATCCTAGAGGGCTCACTGCAGTCATCTCCATAGATGAAGTCTCATAATCTAAGTTTAAAGTTCCCGCTATAGCACTAGCAACATAAGAGTGCGTCGAACCAATATCAATCAAGGCAGTATAAGGCAAACCATAAATTAGAAACGTACCGGTTATGACATCCGGTGCATCAGCCTCCTCTTGACGTCTGGCAGCATAGACTAACCCCGACTGTCTCGCCTCAGTGTTTTCTGCCCCTTTGCCTGGTGCTCCACGGCCCCAACCGGAACCGTTACCACCTCTGGCTGGACCACGACCTCTCTGTGGCTACTGACCACCTCTTCCCGGCTGTGCATTCCCTTGGCCCGTGGGCCCTTCACTGCTCCATTGTTGCGGACAGTTCCTAACTTGGTGGTCCGTAGATCCACACCTAAAGCACTTCCCACTGCCCGCCCAACACTTACCTACATGGAATTTACCACATCGAGCACACTTCTGTATCTGACAAGCAGCAGCAGGTCTCTCCTCCCGCATCGGCCCGTCTGACCTAAGCCTTTTCTGAGTATGCCCAGCTGCCCCTAACAATCCAAAATTCCTCTTACTTCCACCCCTATCTGTAACACCCCCAAACCCGGCCCACAAGTCTCGTCCGGATCTGGTTATGTCACTGCGGAATGACGGTTAAAAATCTTTGTCTTTAGAGTAAAACTTGAAAATTTTGTTAACTTTCGGGAAGTAAGTCCATTAAAATTATTAAATAATATAAGCTTGATATAAAATATCTGAATTCAAACTTTATTATAAGTTATTATAATATAAATCATTTGTAAAAATACTTCTAAGTAAACATAAACTTCAACAACCATAAATAGAGTACCTTAAATCAAAAGTGGCCCTTATTACATCAAATAAATTCCCAAAATACGGATAATATAAAAAATCATTATTAACTAACTAAACAAGTAAAACATCTATACGCATAAAAATGCATCGCATGGCCACCTTCGTATCTACTCCAACCCGGTCCATTAATCACGACTCACTGCGATGTTTAAAAAGTTGGGTGAGTCACGATTCGAGTGTGTAATTAAACCGCGATATCCACCCACATGTTAGCCACAAATCAACCCAATTATAAAATGCAGCATGTAAATATAATCATTTAAACATTACCACAATCTGGGCTTGGCCACAATCAAATCATATTCAAGCCTTTGGGCTAGGCCCTTTTTCATCAATCCAGCGATCATTTGGGCTTGGCCCATTTCCACGTATGTTCTCAAAACATACCTTTCCACATGTCATATTGGGCATGGCCCATTTCCATATTATTTCACAGCGGAACAATGCAACATGAAACCCAACCCAATCCTAAGGTCCATCCGCTACACACCCCCTTATCCACTTTTACCACACACACGGGGACTATCGAGTCACCTCTCCTTTTCCCTCAAAAAGGCAACCAATGCCATCCACGATGTAGCACGTAGCTAACATCAACCACGATGGAGCACCACGGCACCCATCAGCCACGATATGGCATAGAGCCGATATCAATCAAGGTAACCACGCGAACTAAATCGCAAAGATCCACAACGCGACCTTAGTCGGCGCCAATCCACGATGTAGCACAAAGTCGACATCAACCACGTACTCGAAGTACACCGGTCCTTCTTTCATAACCCACCCATGCACATGTAACATGATATAACGACAATATGATGCATGTGCATGTCATTCACAAATATAGGCATACACTCATATTTAAATAAATGACAACAATATTTACAATGTGCTACTTACCTGATCATCGGCATACCCCTTTTAGGGTATCTATCACACTTTTACCACTGCACTTATTAGTAAGCATATAACATAAGCAAATATCACACAAAACCCGGAAACAATGGCTAGCTACACACCTTATTACTTGGAGTTCTAGACTCTCGATCCTCGACGCTATCGTTTAGTGAGACTACGGCTATTTGCCTAACGTTTTTCTGCTGCACGTCCACACCCCGTGGCCAATCCCGGCTGCCGAGGCGGCTCTTTTCTTAAACTTCGGGATAGGAGCTTTCTCTTGCCCTCCTTGGTGGTATTGGTCTCCATCAAAAGCTTAATCGGATAAGCGGGTTAAACCTCCAAGTCATAAACTAAATGTTGAACCTTTACCAAATATTGCTTACCAAAATATCTTGAATCCAGGAGAATTGATCTATGTCCCTAAATATCCTTGCTCCTACACCAACCAATCACTAAGATGAGCAACATAGGCCATTCGGCCAAACCAAGCGAATCTCAAAGGGTTAACACATATCTCCCACCTCAAGGTGATTTGATTTCCAATCAAATCTCGGGACTCTGGAATGGTCCTTTTTGCAATCGACCACACCCTAAAACGCATAAATGATTAGCCTTAATAGCCTTGGCTTCGAATAATAAAAGAATAATTACAACATGGATCTTTACCACCACTTACCGAATCGACTACCAACGATTGAGGAGAAGAATCAGAAGAAATCCACACCACCCCTAGAATTCGGCCAAGGTGCAAACTAATAGGAGAGGAGAAGTTTTGGCTACCAAGGGATTAAAAGAGAATTAATAAAGAGCAACCACTGATCAAATGGTCAAAGAAGAAATCGGCAAGGGTATATGCTACTTGGGGGTTTTCAGTTTCAAGAAAGAAAAAGAATTAAAATTTACTTGGAGGTTCGGTCAACAAAGTATAAAAATATAAAAAGGAAATCAAGGAGAAGTAAAATTAAGAAGAGTGAACTAAAATTTGGAAAAAAAAAGAGCACACCACCCTTAAATAATATTCGGCTACTCCCCCACCTGAAGAACCCAAGTTTCGGCCATCACCTATGGCCACTAATTCAAATTAATTTGAATTAAACAACTCCTATATTAATCTATTCAAAATAGCTTGAATGGTTTCAACAATTATCCCCACTTAATCCAATAAATAATAATAATAATCCTATACTTAAAATAACTAAGCAAATAAATAAATAAACTAATAATAAAACTTCATCCAATATCACCACTTTAATAAAAAAAAACAAAGCAAAAGACCACCCAAATACCTTTGGCCGGCCACCAAATCCTCTTTAATTCTAATCCAATTTCCTTTCCTATTTAAACTCATATTTTATCACCTAATCCTATTAAAAAAAACCCAATCCAATAGCAGCCATTATCTCTTACTTCTAATTTAAAACCAACTAAAATAATCCTATATTTATCTAAAATAATAACTAACAAAGCTATCCACCAGCCGAAATAAAAGAAAATGATTAAACAACCTTGGTTTAATCCTTATCCAATGAAGCTCCATGTGCCGTCCCACCTTCAAATTTGCTGCCAAAAAGAATAGAATAAAATTAAACTCCAAAACGCAACTCTCTTGGTTCGAACCTGGAACCACTGCTGCACACCTCTCCTCCAAAGCCCCAGGCCACTCGGCCACATTGTATTTCATGACATAAGGCCCCAACATTTATTTTTAACCCCTTCCTACTTCAGCCCATCACATAGCAAAATAAAAACGCCAAAAATGCCGCTGCCCCCCACTCGAACCAGTGCCCTTTCTTCCCTTCAGCGCCTAAGTGGCGCATGAGAGCCACTTCGCCAGTTGGACTTTCATGTCCACCAACCTGGCCATTAATTTTTAAGGTGTACCTGGCCCAGTCCCCTAATTAGCGCAAAATAAAAACAAAAGTGCTGCCTTTAGAGCTCGAACCTTTGACCCCTTAGGCATCCCCTTCCAAAGCTCTAAGCAGCGCCTCCATGCCACTTTGCCAACTCCTTTCTTGCGTCTTAAACTCCATAAAATTATTTTAAGGCCTTCCTGCCCTATTTCCCCTTTTTGCCCTAAAAATCCAAAATTTTCCAAAGCCTTCCCCTTTCATCCGAGCATTCTTAAAACTCTAAAACACATCCAAAAACACCCCAAAAATCTTCCAACACCTGAATTATACTCAAATTGCATAGCCCCTAAATCAGGGTGTTACACTATCTCTATCCCGATTTAGTTTCTCTGTCTGTTTCACCTCCTCAGCTATCTTAGCTTTTTCCACAAGCACAGCAAATTCCCTCTCCCGCTGTGGAGCTATTAGTACACGCAAATCATCCCTCAGACCATCTTTAAACCGAACACAACGTTCATGGTCTGTGGCCACCATTCCTCGAGCATAATGGCTAAGGCTTAAGAATTCCGCTTCGTACGCAGCCACCGACCTACTTCCTTGCACCAGATTTAGAAATGCTCTACACTGCGTATTCACATAACTTGTCCCAATGTATTTACTCTGAAACACCGTTTTGAAGAGATCCCAAGTGATACGGTCAGCCACCGTACCATCCTTAACCGTAAGCCACCATTGATAAGCCGTCTCGCAGAGAGATACAACCCCTTTCAGCTTTTTCCTCTTTCGTGAAATCCGGATCATCCATTATACGCTCAACCGCCTCCAACGATTACTCGGTGTACTCGGGGTTATTCAGAAATTCCCTAAACACTTACGCCCCATTAGCTCTAAGTCACTCCGACCACATTTCAGGGCTCTTGTGCCCATGCACGCCCAAACAACCCTCTCTAAGACCCTTAACATCGCCGAGATACCGCATCATCTCTAGCCGTCTGGTCACGAAATTCCACCTCGCATGGTGGTGATGCGGCATCTCATTTCGGACCCATAACCAGATCCTCATCTGGTTCAGACACGACCATCCTACCCTTACTCTCACCACGCGCGGGGCGCCCACGACCCCTTGTACTCATTCTACCGATTCGCGTTTATCTGATTAGAAATTTTATGAATTATTAATTTCTTCCACTGATTAACCACAAACAATCTTATGGACAGTAGTTTTAAGAGTAGTTCTTTCGATTTCAAAATTATATCTACGGGTTCCAGTAACAAGTTTATATCTTCTAGTTCCACACACATTCAACCAGCATACATCAACATACAAGTAGCATCCATGAACCCACATTCATCATATAAGGGTATTTTCATCATTTCACTACCCAGGGGTATTTTCGTAGTTCTTTTCCTACAGGGTATTTTTCGTAATTACACAAAATAGGGTATCTTGGTGATTTTTTTTTAAATTGAGATATTTTGGTTTTTTTTCCGTAAAGCAGGGGTATTTCGGGAGATTTAATTTTGACAAACCGAGTACCTATTGTAGATCTAGGGGTTTTTAAGTAAATTTACAAAACATGGGTATTTTGGTAATTTTCCCAACCGGGAGTGTTTCGATGATTTCACAATTTTTGATAGTTTTACAAATCTGGGGTATTCCGGGAAATTTTCACAAATCAAGGGTATTTCGGAAATTTTACAAACCTAGGGGATATTTTTAGTAATTTGCGAAATAGGGTGGCTGGTCCCTTCCGGGTTTTAATTATAAATTTTGGCCCGTCAACAAGTCTTCGTGGCTAAAGTGAACAGTCACTACGCACCGGGTAGGATTCAGTGAAGAGGAGGTGAGTCACTAGGACTGCTTAAATACCAAGCTCTCCTGAATCCAATCCTAGACATACGCATGCTGTTGCCACACCTTAACCTAGCGGTGGTTTCTTGACATGTTTAGTTAGATTAAGTTTTATGAATTTAAAGAATTGTTTGAACTAGGCCTAAAGTCCATAAATTCCTATCATACTAGTCTCACGTCCATAAAGCCCATCAACCCAAACATGCATATCACATCAAGAGTTAGAATACTTACCACGTAGATCGGGTGCGGTGAGACTCGAAGGCCATATCTCAACCAAAGCATTTTCACCAACTTCATAAACTACTACTGGACCTATTTCACAACCCGAGTTTTGCAACTGGGCTCTGATACCAAAATGTAACACCCCAAACTCGACCCAAACGCTACGACCAGATCTAGTATGCTACGGGATTTATTGTAAAAACTTTGCTTTAATGGTTTTTGAAAATCTCAGTTTCTTTACTTAGGCATTTGTTAAAAATAGGATATCTGATGAAAACCTTTGCTTTTTCTTTGAAAGTGTTCGGAAAACCTATTTTATTACTTTTTATATTTTAAGTCCTTGAACATAAATTTATAAACTGTAAACACTGTTAAATATAAAGCGATAACCTAAACCATAGGGCCTTGTTACATCAATAGTTCCAAAATTAAAACTTAAAGAAAACTGAAAATAATTCATGAAAATAAATAAAATAAAACTTGATGGCCCCCTCGAGTCCACCTTGGCTCCCCTGTCCACGATCTACTGCTCATTGGAAAAGTCAGGGAAAATAAAAGGGTGAGTCACCAAGACTCAGTATGCAAATCCCGAAAACACATAAAAGGCTTGAGGCCCACAAACACATTATGGGCCTGGGCCCATACATAATGGCAAAAAAACATATGTATGCTACATGGCCCATCCCAGCCTAGAAATCCATCCTCTACACACCAGCCCGTACCAACTATCACACCTCGGGGATTTCTACAATCAACCCACCAACCGCTACACACCACATCGACAGACATGCTGCCTATTCCTAATAATTAGGAATGAATTTAACGTGGCTTAGCCACCGATCACTATTGTGACCTAACATTTCAATTCGTGGTTTAACCACCGATCACCAAGTGACCTATTATCATGCTCTTCCCCCTTAGTCATATTAATCCCATCCCATGCGTACATTCATGCAAAATCAAACAATATACCACTTAAGGATTTACAATCTAGCACATTCATCGATACACATAGAGAAGTTTCTATGATCACGCACTGCATCCATTGCCTACCCTTTTTGGGTAAACACATTCATACTGACCTATTTTTACGGCTTTTAGCCCATAACATATGTATATAAACAGGTTAAGTAGTGTGATAGAGATCTACACACCTGATTACGGTTAAGACGACACTTTCTATGTCGACACTATCATTAGCCGATATGACTGCTATCTGTCTACTATTCTGCTCCAAAACCGGTCCACTACTCGACGGCCAATCCCGAACTGCCGACACCGCTCGTTTCTTAAACTTTGGGGCTGGGACCACAGATCCAACCCCTTCTTTTGATTTTCTGACATTCGAGTCCATGAATGACCTTGGTCAGAAGGTACTATGATGATTGCTTAACGACACATTAGGTTAAGGCACGAATAACGAAAAAGAACCCGATTGATCAACTTAAGGAGAATCGAAATCCTTACTTTGAAATCCTAAAAATAATATGGTTCGAATGCTACCGATTTCTGGCTTAGAAACCTAGGTGACTAGATCTCCTTCAAATCCCGGAATGCCGCCAAAGAAAAAAAACACGAGATCAGGGAAAACGTCAAACTAAGGATGGCCCTAACCACCATCTAGCCATTCGGCTATGGTCTCAAAAATCGAAAAAGAAAGGAAGTAGAAGAAATCGGCACTCACCTTTAACACCAACAGATTCGACTTCTCCTAACAGAGGGAGTTCGCCTTTATGAAAAGAAGAGAAGGAAAATAAAAATAAAACTATGCCCTAGGAAATAATGAAAATTCGGCACCCCTTAGCCTTATCAAAATTGATTTCTCCCCCTTGTCCCTAGAGTCTAACTTTCGACCACCACCTACTCTCAAATCCTTAACCCACGTTTTTCTCTTATCTTCATCATCCTATCTTCTAACTTAATCCACACTCACTCATGCAGAATCCCAGTTGAAACCACCTCTCACACTCCTCCCTTCATCAACCTCCTTATCCGCCACATTATCTACATTATCCCATTCATTAAATTTCCCTATTTTTAAGCCCTATTACCATCCAACCTACTCCTCTTTTAAGTGCCGAAAATGGCCCAAATACATGGGTCCCAAGCGGACAAAAACTTGAGCCTCTTCACCTGCTAATGATGCCACCTTATAGCTCATTTGCAGCACCCCCCGCTACTGGACCACAAGTGTAACATCCCGAAATTGGGCCTAGTAGGATTGGGCCCAATGGGCCTTGATTTAAAATTTTTAGAGAACAAGAGATCAGCTTAAATGCAAGTTGGACCTATTGGATAAGTGATTTTGGAAGGTTAGAAGGCATCTATGAAGTCACGGGATCGAACTTTGGCTTTAGGGAAATTTTGGTTTTAGGTGGAAAAAAACCCTGGAAGTTGGCAGGTAGGCCTTAAGAATACAATGTGGGGAAAAATGACACAAGTGGAGTGTGTGGTGTAGTGGCAAAGTGACGTCACTTAAGGAACAAGGGGGTGACGCCACAGGGAAGGAAGGAGGTCTAAGGTTCAAGTCTTGGCTCTTGCATTTTGGTTTTCTTTTTACATGGACTTTAATATTTGGCTATAAATTCAAATTTAGTTGCGCATGGTTTAAGATACAAGAGGAGCTTGTGACTTAGTGGTTACCAGCGTGGATTATGTTGCAGGGGAGCCTGGGTTCGAATCTCATGAGAAGCAAGGGGGTATTTATTTTGCGGATTGGACGGCAAGAGTTTCATTGAATTTAAACTCTATCGACGAAGGATCCCACATCGGAAAGATACAAAGAAGGAAGGTGGAGAGCTAGCTATAAAAAGAGCATTCGGGAGGAGAGTTAACATACCTTGGTGGACGTTTGGGCACGGAGTGGTCGCGCAGTGTGATTTAACACTGCACTCTATCGGTGTGTAACTCTCTCTACTCTAGTTGTAGAGTGGCAAATGTCAAGGCCGGGTCACGGAAATAGTAGCCACACGAGCGCCCGAGCGCATGTGTGGGGTTCGACGCGATAGTTGAGGCCATCGTAGTATTCTTGTGGGTTGGGTTTGTTTGGGCGCGATGGGCGAAGTGGGCCCAATGGGCCCATGGGCCCTTATGAGTAAATTGTGCGATTGTGTAGTATATCTTTGAACTAGACTAGGTGGAACTTATATACATGGCTATATTTGTGCAGGTGGGCCATGCGCGTGTGGGCCCGAATGGGCGGAATCAAGTTTTAGGCCCAATCGTCCAGCATTTAACAGGAAATGGTATTTGAGTCACTCGGGCGACAATTGGGCCTTTGGGAAAGGCCATTGCAGTGCAAAATTATCGATATACCCTTGGTGGGTAAATTACGAAAATGCCCTTGGTAGGTAAATTACTACGGTTATACCCTTAGAGGTTGATTAGCGTGATTATGTTATTTTATGTCTATCCGATTATGATGGTAATTCATGTTATACTTATATTTGATATATGTTTAGCATACATGACATACGTGCATACACGAATTATTATGTCATATTGCAGGTGTAATGAGAGGAGGGGAAGGCTTGTTTCTAGGACTGTCACCAGTGGTTTTGACCACACAGTGGGTTGACCCGCTTTCTATATTATAATCGTGACTAAGTCTCAGTGGTTTTGACCACCAGTGGTTTTGACCACACATATACTATTTGTGATTACGGTCACCAGTGGTTTTTACCACACATGGATTATTTGTGACTCGTCCTAGTGGTTTGGTACCACAGTGGGTTGGCCCCACATGTTGATTACGGGATTGTCATCAGTTGTTTTGACCACACGGTGGGTTGGCCCCACCATATGATTTGTGACTACGTTCACCAGTGGTTTTGACCACACTTATATGATTTGTGACTACGGTCACCAGTGGTTTTGACCACCAGTGGTTTTGACCACATGGGGTAGACACAGGAGTTCGGATGGTTAGGTTGGGTTTGCATGAATTGCATATTGACTTATGTATTGTGTAAGTGCTTTGTTATTATCGGGATGGGGATTTATACACTGAGTCTCGGTGACTCACCCCTTCCCTTACATTTTGCGAGATGAGGCATAGATCACGGATGTGGGCCAAGCGCACTCAAGGTGGCCATGCGTTATGTTTTTGGGTTTTATCTCATTTACTATTTTGGGTTAATTTACTTTTAAATTTGGTTTTGGATTTGTAATAAGGCCGCTAAATTCCATTATTTTGGGTTTTTTGATTATCTGCTATTTGTTTTATTATATTGTGCTTAAGTTAAACAACATGGCATGTTAATAACCTGTTAACTCAATGTTTTCAAAAAGTTATACCTCTTATCGGGATTTTCAAACTTTATCATCGGGTAATAACAAACAAATGGTGTTAACAAACAACTCAGATTTTCGCCAACCTAAGTTTTACTTTAAGTTCAACTACAAAACGGTTTTCAACTTTGCATTTTAATCAAAGTCGGTATTTCCTTAAAAACAAACGATTTTCTCAAAGGAGTTTTCTTCTTTTGTCCAAACTTTAAACAGCAAAGTGTTTTATAGCGTTATCTTCAAAATTTAAACCTATAACTTATTTTATTCAAATTATTTTTACCCTGTGACATGCTGAATCTGGTTGTAGTGTGTTGACCGAGTTTGGGGTGTTACAATTTTGGTATCAGAGCCTAGGTTCAAAAACTCGGCTGTGGGTTTGGGTTCAAAAATATTTTCAAAAGATGGTTTGGAAAATGGTTTAGAAAAACATATATCTGTTTTTTTTTACAATATGGCACCCGAGTCTCTGGCACCAATCCGCACTGTAAGTTTCCTGATACTTTGCTTTGTTATATGCTGTATTTTGAATATCTATTCTGTGTGTTTGGGTTGGATGTGATGTTCGGATATAGAGTTGATTGCGTACGAAATATTTGTCTGCTTTAATGGTTAGGTGTTTTTAAGTATGTGTAGGATTTCTAAATTCTAGTTAAAAATATATTAGGGTTATTGGAATCAGAGTGCGCAGCGTGAGCATAGTGTTGTAGGTTAGGTTGTACGAATGTTCCTGTTGTTGGAAATTTCGAGGACAAAATTTCTTTAAGGAGGGTAGATTTGTAACATCCCGAAATTGGGCCTTGTAGGATTGGGCCCAATGGGCCTTGATTTAAAATTTTTAGAGAACAAGAGATCGGCTTAAATGCAAGTTGGACCTATTGGATAAGTGATTTTGGAAGGTTAGAAGGCTTCTATGAAGTCCCGAGATCGAACTTTGGCTTTAGGGAAATTTTGGTTTTAGGTGAAAAAAAACCCTGGAAGTTGGCAGGTAGGCCTTAAGAATAAAATGTGGGGAAAAATGACACAAGTGGAGTGTGTGGTTTAGTGGCAAAGTGATGCCACTTAAGGAACAAGGGGGTGACGCCACAGGGAAGGAAGGAGGTCCAAGGTTCAAGTCTTGGCTCTTGCATTTTGGTTTTCTTTTTACATGGACTTTAATATTTGGCTATAGATTCAAATTTAGTTGCGCATGGTTTAAGATACAAGAGGAGCTTGTGACTTAGTGGTTAGCGGCATGGATTATGTTCTGAGGAGCACAGGTTAGAATCTCATGAGAAGCAAGGGGTATTTATTTTATGATTGGACGGCAAGAGTTTGAGTTGAATTTAAACTCTCTTGTGAAGGATCCCACATCGGAAAGATACAAAGAAGGAAGGTGGAGAGCTAGCTATATAAAGAGCATTCCAGGAGGAGAGTTAACATACCTTGGTGGGCGTTTGGGCACAGGAGTGGTCGCAGCGCGGTTTAACACCAGACTCCTATCAGGTGTGTAACTCTCTCTACTCTAGTTGTAGAGCGGCAAATGCCGAAGTGCCAGTCACGGCAATAGTAGCCACACGAGCATGCGAGCGCACGTGTGGGGCTTCGATGCGATAGTTGAGGCCATTAGTAGTATTCTTGTGGGTTGGGGCTGCTTGGGCCGCGATGGGCCGAAGTGGGCCCAATTGGCCCGTGGGCCCTTATGAGTAAATTCTGCGATTGTGTAGTATATAGTGAACTAGACTAGGTGGAACTTATATACATGGCTAGATTTGTGCTTGTGGGCCACACGAGCGTGTGGGCCCGAATGGGCCGGAATCGAGTTTTAGGCCCAATCGTCCAGTACGACCGGAAATGGTAGCTGAGTCGCTCGGGGTGACATTTGGGCCTTTGGGAAAGGCCATTGTAGGTGCAAAATTACCGATATACCCTTGGTAGGTAAATTACAAAAATGCCCTTGATAGGTAAAATTACAGTTATACCCTTAGAGGTTGATTAGCGTGATTATGTTATTTTATGTCTATATGATTATGATGGTAATTCATGTTATACTTATATTTGATATATGTTTAGCATACATGACATACTGCATACACGAATTATTATGTCATATTGCACGGGTGTAATGAGAGCAGGGGGAAGGCTTGTTTCTAGACTGTCACCAGTGGTTTTGACCACACATTGGGTTAGCCCCGCTTTCTATATTATAATCGTGACTAAGTCTCAAAGTGGTTTTGACCACCACAGTGGTTTTGCCCACACATATACTATTTGTGACTACGGTCACTGAGTGGTTTTGACCACACATGGATTATTGTGACTCGTCCCGGTGGTTTGGTACCACGAGTGGGTTGGCCCCATATGTTGATTACGGGATTGTCATCGGTGGTTTTGACCACACGGTGGGTTGGCCCCACCATATGATTTGTGACTACGGTCACCGAGTGGTTTTGACCACACTTATATGATTTGTGACTACGGTCACGGTGGTTTTGACCACCAGTGGTTTTGACCACACGGGGTAGACACAGGAGTTCGGATGGTTAGGTTGGGTTTGCATGAATTGCATATTGACTTATGTATTGTGTAAGTGCTTTGTTATTATCGGGATGGGGATTTATACACTGAGTCTCGGTGACTCACCCCTTCCCTTACATTTTGCAGATGAGGCATAGATCGCGGATGTGGAGCCGGGGCAGACTCGAGGTGGCCATGTGTTATGTTTTCGGGTTTTATCTCATTTACTATTTTGGGTTAATTTACTTTTAAATTTGGTTTTGGATTTGTAATAAGGCCGCTAAATTCCATTATTTTGGGTTTTTTGATTATCTGCTATAAGTTTTATTATATTGTGCTTAAGTTAAACAACATGGCATGTTAATAACCTGTTAACTCAATGTTTTCGAAAAGTTATACCTCTTATCGGGATTTTCAAACTTTATCATCGGGTAATAACAAACAAATGGTGTTAACAAACAACTCGATTTTCGCCAACCTAAGTTTTACTTTAAGTTCAAATAACAAAACGGTTTTCAACTTTGCATTTTAATCAAAGTCGGTATTTCCTTAAAAACAAACGGTTTTCTCAAAGGAGTTTTCTTCTTTTGTCCAAACTTTAAACAGCAAAGTGTTTTATAGCGTTATCTTCAAAATTTAAACCTATAACTTGTTTTATTGAAATTATTTTTACCCTATGACATGCTGAATCCGGTTGTAGTGTGTTGACCGGGTTTGGGGTGTTACAACAAGCCCACTTTGTAATTTAACCCACAGATACCGTCTTTTAAACCCTATAGTGTCCAAACAGAAAATTTAACCAAGACCTCGGCCCGATCCCGAGCCCATACTGGACCCTAACACTCATACTAACATAACCACATACTAAACGCAAAGGCCCAATATTTCAGGATGTTACAATAGGATTACTAAGCTTTGGAGCTGATTCTATTTCTTTTTCAACTCTTTCTGGACAATCTCTGAGAAAATGATCAAGTGAATCGCATCCATAACAAGCTCCAGTTCTAGACTGACATTCCCCATGATGAAATTTGTTACAATGTTTACATTTCGGTTTGGGATTACCAACACTACCCACACTGGTCATAGATGGAGATGAAGACCTCAGTTAGAACGTTGAGAGCCTCGCTCTCTTTCAGAATATCCCGTAGAAGTGGTAACACGATCATAATACTTCTTTAATTTCTTAGAAGCAAATGATTGTAACTTACTCAGTTCTTTTTCCAGAAACCCGAGCTTCTCTTTCAACTTGTTTCTTCTCTTTATTTAATTCTTCAGCTTTATGGGCTCATTCTGCTAGTACCACAAATTCCCTTATTTCTAGAATTTTAATCAACAATTTGATGTCTTCATTTAAACCCTCTTCAAAGTGTTTACACATCTCAGCCTCAGACTTGACCCATTCTCTAGCATATTTACTCAGCTGAACAAATTCTCGTTCATATTCAGACACAATCAAATTTCCCTGTTTAAGCTCTAAAAATTCTTTCTTTTTCTGATCCATAAATCTCTAACTAATATACTTCTTCCTGAATTCATCCTGGAAGAATTCCCATGTAATTTTTTCTCTTGGTACAATAGAAGTTATGGTATTCCACCAATGATAAGCTGTGTCTTTCAGCAGAGATACCGTACATTTCAGACATTCGACAGGTATACAAGATAATTCATCAAAAACCCAGATGGTATTTTCCAACCAAAATTCAGCCCTTTCTGGATCATCATCTACGGTAGCTCTAAATTCTTCTACTCCATATTTACGAATTTTATCTACCGAAGGCTTACCAATTCTAGCGGGTTCAGCACCCTGTGGTACCACAGGAATCGGTTCAGGAACAGGTGGGGGAGGTTGTTGTACAGTAGGGTTTGATCTCAGATACTCTGTAAACCATTCATTCATAATTTGAAAGAAGGCTTGTTTTGCCCGCCCTCAGATACGGGCCTATCACTACCAGATGCAGAAGCAACTCTTTGAACTGAAGTTGAAGCATTGCTCTCAGCTTCCTCGGATTCAGCTCTGGCTCGGTTGGATGACATTACTATATGAAAAACACATTTAAAATGATCAGGAGACATCACACTATCACAATTTATATAATGGCATGTATAGCTATACTCGTGTTTACTACATTCAATCCGAGAATCGGCTAAATCTTAGCTCTGATACCACTAAATGTAACACCCCTAACCCATATCCGTCGCCGAAACATGGTTGCGGAACATTACCGGAACTTTCAGAACATTTACAAATAATTCGTGTAAACTACTATTCATTAACCGATATTATTGATATCGTCCCATAAATGGACCCTCGAGGCTCAATACAAGCATTACAATCGAGTCGGGACTTAATCAAAAACTCTAAAAATTTTCGTAAAATTACAAAAAATTTCCAAGTTGCAGGGCCCACACGCCCGTGTGGTTCGAGGGACACGCCCGTGTGACTCTAGGACACGCCCGTGCTACAGGTCGTGTTCGACCCCGTAGAACTCTCTAACTTGTGCACACGGCCATTCCACACGCCCGTGTGCTAGGCCGTGTGGTTAATTAAATTCTTTCAAAATTAGGTGCAGGTTTCACACGGCCAAGACACACGCTCGTGTTCCAGGCCGTGTGGCACACACGGCTGAGAGACACGGCCATGTCTCTGCCCGTATGCTCAATTCTGAGCATTCTGTTTCTCAAATTTTAGGGGCAGAGGACACACGGCCTAACCACACGCCCATATAACAGTCCGTGTGTCACACACGGTCTAGACGCACGCCCGTGTCTCTGCCCGTGTGGGCAAAATAAATCCATTTCTAGCTTCATTTGTCGCCCAAAATCACACCATTGACCTGCACTTAAAACTTACATCCATATACCAACCATTTCAAGCATTCAAATTAAGCAAATTCCATCATTCAATATGGTATACCATTACATGCATACATGTTTAGCATCTAACCTTGGTTTAATCCATATGTTAGACATAATTTGATCAACTACTTAACATATATGTAGCTACCATAATATAACATTATAAGTATATCGAAACAACCATTACTAGCCATTCCAATGGCTAGATTACAAACATCATTATCAAGCCACTAATGGCAAAGTTGTCCTATACATGCCATTATACCAAAATGATTTTACTATGTATACCCAAAATAAGCTAGTAGATAGTGTGACAATGCTCCAATGATATCCAACCTTCGCGAGCTTCCGAGTACTATAAAATAGGGGAAAATAAAATGGAGTAAGCATTACATGCTTAGTAAGTTCGTATAACGGAAAACTAAACTTACCGATCCTATTTATTAAATGTAAGCATACAATAACATGTTTTCCATCAACTTGGCAAAATTGCCTAAATACAAACATTCAATAAAACATGTTAGTCACCAAATTTTCATATACATCAAGTAAACACAGATGAGCTCATCATGCCATATTCTTTCAAGACATTATCATTCCATATCATAATTCTCTCACCTTGCAAGGAGTTTAGTCCGTTGAACCATTGAAATTCTGACGGATGCTCAAGTAGTACACTCGAAGTTTACAATTCAATAACCCGTTAATTCTTATTCAAAAGTACCCCTTTAGGGCACTAAATCAAGAGCACACTCTCGAGCCACATATCGTATAACAAGATTACCAGTCCAGGATAAATCCTTTATATAACGTATACTCAGGATAGCTTAATTAGGATTACCAGTCTAGGCTAATTCCTAATTGCCATACTCGAGAGGTATTATATCAAGATTACTTGTCCGGGCTAAATCCTTTCTATAATGAGGTCAATAGGATTACTTGTTTGAGCTAAATCTGTCAACAACAAATGCAGGACCGCATGCATTTCAGGAAAGCACATATATTCATCGGAATTCAATATTCAATCGGAACTTAGCCCTTTTTCAACCTTTCAAGCATGCATTCATTTTTTCATTATAGCAATCAACTAATTCACATCAATATAAGTCACATTACATACAAACACAACATTCAATTAACCATATTCACATGCTCGATTAAGTTACACGAACTTACCTCGACACTTGTTCGCGTATAAAATCTACTAATCCGAAACCTTTTCTTTTGCTCAGTCAAACCTCGAATTTGTGTTTTCTGGAACTATATAAATAACTTTAATCATCAATTTCACACATTTCATATTCATTTGGACTCAATTTACGTCCTAGGAAAAATGACCATTTTGCCCCTAACTTTTCCATAAATTCTAATTTCGTCCCTAGGCTCGGAAAATGAAATTTATGCATTTTAATCCCTATTCCAAGCCTAACCGAATTCTCAATATAGAATTTATAGAACATATTTTCTATAAATTTCAAAATTTTTCATCAAATTTCACAACTTTACATTTTAGTCCCTATATCATGTTTTCATAAAAAATCACTTTGTAAAAGTTTTTTATCTATCAACAATCTTTCATTTTCTACCATAAATTTCTAATTTTCAGCATATTCATCCATGACCCATTTTCCATACTTTGATAACTTTTCAAATTGATCCCCCAAATAGATAGATTAAGCTATCCCAATTTCAAAAATATCAAAATTACTAAAAACGGGACAAGGAAACTTACCCAATTAAGCCATGAAAGTTTCTTCTCTCCCTCCTAGGTTTTCCATGTATTTTAGGTTGAAGATGACATAAAAATAAGATGATATCTTTTATCATCTTTTTAATTAATTTAATTATTTCAATTTCTAATTTAGTCCTTGCCCTTTTTCTAAATTTCCATGGATGAGTCACCAAAATATCTACATACTTTTCTTTAATGGTCTAATTACCATATAAGGACCTCAAGTTTTGAAGTCCATAGCTATTTAATCCTTATAGCTACTAGAATTCAACTTTTGCATTTTATGCAATTTAGTCCTTATCGTAATTAAGCACATAATTAGTAAAATTTTCTTATTATAATTTTCACATGACATTTCTAACATATTACAAACCATGTATTAAAATAAAACTAAATTTTTTTTTCGGATCGGATTTCTGGTCTTGAAACCACTGTTCCGATTTCACTGAAAAATGGGTTGTTACATTGGATATTACTTTCTCATGGTATCCTCCGGTTCCCAGGAAGCTTCTTCTATACCATGCCGTTGCCAGATAACTTTCACAAAGAATACCTTTTTATTTCTTTACTCTTTTGTCTCACGTGCTAAAATTTTAATTGGTTCCTCACTATAAGTCATATCAGGTTGAATCTCAACTTCTGTCTGAGAAATAACATGTGAGGGATCTAACCTATATCTTCGTTACATAGACACATGAAAAACATTATGAATTCTGTCAAGTTCTGCTAGTAATACAAACTGATATGCTACAGGTCCAATTCTTTCAATAATTTCATAAGGCTCGATGAATCGTGGACTCAGTTTTCCTTTACGGCCAAATCGAAAAACTTTCTTCCAAGGTGATACTTTTAAAAATACCTTGTTGCCGACTTGAAACTTTATTTATTTTCGTTTAAGATCGGCATAAGAGTTTTGACAATCTGAGGCTGCTTTCAAACTGTCCTAAATCACTTTCACTTTTTCTTCAGTTTCATGGACTAAGTCAAGTCCGTGTATCTTTTTCTCACTGAGCTCTGTCCAATAAAATGAAGTTCTACATTTCCGGCCATACAAAGCCTCATACGGTGCCATTTTAATACTGGACTGATAGTTGTTATTGTAACAACCCGATTTAGGGCCTAGTCAGAATAGTGGTTGCGAGACCACAAATCCGAAGTAGAAATATATGTTTTATGGTTTTTATGAAGTTTATGATATGTTTACATGGTTGTGTGAAAATTTTATAAAGAAATTTTATGATTTAATGATCAATTTATCTTTTAGGACTAAATTGCAAAAATTGAAAAATATGAGATTCTAGAAGTTTTAAGTATGAAATAGCATTAGAAAATTTATTAGAGGTCCTTATTTAGTAATTAGGCCATTATATCTCATGATGGACAAAAATGGACATGGAAGGGAAAAATCTCAAGGAAGGGCCTTAAGGGCATTTTAGTCATTTGGTTAATAAATTAATAAAAAGGGGAAAAGAAGACAAAATTGGTGTCCATCTTCCTCCCCTATTGCTGAAAATTTCAAGGAGCCATAGCTAGGGTTTCGCTTCACTTTCTAGCTTGATTGTAAGTACCTCCTAGCCCTGTTTTTGATGTTCTTCGTATTTTTGAAATCCTCGTAGCTCAATTTAGTTATTTCTACCACTTGTTTGAGCTAGGGTTTGTGTTTAAAATTTTACCCATGGATGATATACATGTATTTTGATGTCTAGTGCTAGAATATGAAAGTTTGAAGTGTGATAAACAACTTTGGCTAGATGATTTTTGGTGAAATTGATGAAAAGGACCTATTTGTAAAAGATGAAATAATATGTGTATAGAATGTAAAACAATTGAAATCTTGGGCTACTATAAGAGAGGGTATGAATCGGCTAGGCTTGAGTATGAGAAAAATGAACACATTTCATCATACGAGCCTAGGGACCATCTTATAAATATGTGAATGTTTAGGGGTAAAAATATAAATTTGCCAGAGTATGATTCATGGGCTGTTTTGGTCAATGTGATGATTAAATAAGTGAAATTTGTCATTATAGATCAAGAAACACGATGTTCGGACCTAAACCGAGGAAAGAACAAGGTGGTGGACTAAATTGAACAACTATCTATATTTTGGTACCGAGGTAAGTTTGTGTGTAATAAATCTACATCATGTTATTATAATTTTAGATGCTTGATATTACGTGAGATGTGTATACTCTTTCTATGAAATTGGTTAATGAGATTTCGATGAAATTATGATGAAGTTTTATTATGTCGAAGTCCTAGTTTAACCTTAGGAATAAAAAGGATACTCTTGACACGACATTAAATTATTTGGGATATGGCCTCGGCACCGAATTAAGATCCCGTGTAAGACCATATCTGGGATATGGCATCGACATCGAATAGTGATTCGGTGTAAGACCACGTCTGGGACCTAGCTTCGGTATGAAATCGTATAAGACCATGTCTGGGACACGGCATCGATATACGATCTCATGTAATACCATATCTGGGATATGGCATTGACATCGATATGAGATCCTGTATAAGACCATATTTGGGATATGGCATCGGCATCAACATGTGATCCCATGTAACACCATATCTAGGATATGGAATTGGCATCTTACTATGTGGGTGACAATTTCTGAGTATCCCTCGATATTCCAAATGGTTCAACAGGGTAAGGTAATAAAGTTTATGTTAAAGATGAAAAGAGGGCTAAAGTTATATGATGAAGTGATACAGGTACATATGTGAAACTCACGAGAAATGAGTCCGGTATGTGATATGTGATTGGTAAGAGTGGGCATGAGTAAGACATGTCAATGTTACTTGAGAATTTTGTGTTAATCCATAATGTAACATATGGATACTATTACAAGATTTTATGTTGTTACCTATTACATGCAAACTTACTAAGCTTTATGCTTACTCCCTCTCTTTTCCCTTTTCTTGTAGTATCTCCAAGCTAGCTCGGGGATCGTAGGACGTCGGAGCTCGATTTCACACTATCAAGCTGTTCTTTTGGGTATAGTAAAGTTTGATTATTTTGGGTATGGCATGTATAGGAACTTGGTCATTTTGTTATATGTCATATTGGTTAGCCAAGGTGTTGGGTATTGATGTTACTTATTTCATTTTGTAACTGGCCATTGGAATTGCCCAATACTTGTTAAGTTATACCTATTCAATGATGATGAAATTCATGAAGTGTAAGCTTGTGCAACTGAATGAGTAAAGTGTGAAGTATATGCATGATAAACGCAGTGTGAATTTATGGTGTGGATGTCTTGATTGTGAATATTAGAGGTGCATTATTATCATGTTATGTGTTGCTAGAAATGGTATAAGTGTGGTTGCTTTTCTGGGTGGCAAATGGCTTGGTAGATAGCCTTATAATATTCCACACGGGTAGACACACGGACATGTGTCTAGGCCGTATGTGACACACGGTCTGCCTCATGGGCGTGTAACCTGGCCGTATGTCCCCTGCATCTAATTTGCAAAGAATTCAATTCGTCACACGGGCTAGCACACGGGCGTGTGGCTAGGCCGTGCAACCCTAAGTGCCTGCTGACGTCATAAACAGAATGTCAAGGTTTTCACACACGGGCTAAGACACGGGCCATGGACACGGGCGTGTGACAGGCCACGTGAAAACCCCTATAGGTTCGAAATGAAAAATAAAATCCGCACGGACTAGGGACATAGGCGTGTGTGACCACACGGCCTGCCCACACGGGCGTGTTCCTTTCCACACGGGCATGTGGCCTTGTTTTGAGCAAAAAATTTCTAAGTGTTTGTAAGTTTCCGATTCCATCCCGATTCACTTTATTTGTATGTCTCAGGTCTTGTAGGTCCGTAATAGGGACTATATGATTATGAATGAAGAGTTTTAAAGTTCAAAAGAAATTTATGGTCGATTTTGTACGATCTAAGTAAGTTAAGTCTGGTAATGCTGATAAACCGTAAAAGTAACATATTTTAATCCCACATTTAGCATACTTTTGGATGATTTATCCCTTGATTTGTGTAAAAAGGTGCTCTTAATCCTTTCTTTTCATGTTTTATACTCAGGAAAGCACCGGAGGATGGAAAGAACAAGAAACGGGCTCAAAACGGACCAAATTGGGCCAAAGTGAAAATCGACACGGCCTAGACTTGAGCCAACACGGGCGTGTCTCCTTGACAGACTAGAACACGGCCTGATCACAATTTACACGGGCGTGTCACCTCATTAAAGTCCGAACACGGCCTAAAGACGATTTACATGGGCGTGTGCCATGGCCGTGTCCCTGTCGTGGAAAAGAGCAATTTCACTTGGAAAAAGGATACTTAGGGGCAAAGAAACCTATTTCAAAAGCCTATATAAACACCCTAAGTATAACCTAGAAGGGGGCAGTGAGCTAGGCCATGGAGCCTAGTCGAAAGGGTCAGATTTGTGGGAAACACTCGAAGATAGCCAGTTGATCCATCTCAAGAAGCCGAAATTCTACTCAAGATGGCAGATCTCTCCTTCAATTCCTTCAGGGGGTTTTAGGGATTTCTTATGTTTTGTTTTATCCGTTGTTTTGAGATGTTTTCTTTTATTGTTATGAACTAAACCCTCAGATACCTGAAGGGGATGAAACTTAGATGAATCTTGTTATCGTTTGCTGAACTATATGATAAATATTTGACTTTTTCTTAATTATGTGTTCTTAATTCTTGTGTTGATATTTCCGGGATATTGATTCAAGTTTGATGTGCTTAGGTGGAGGAGCAAAAGTCCCTGCTTAAGAGTAGATCTAGCATAATTAAGCGGAGTTGATCGCGCGCCTAGAGATAGGGTGACGAGATTTTGTCGGATTAGGGTGAAACCTAATATGGGAGTCCATAGATCGAGTTAATGAAATTCTAGGGGTTTTAATTAGAAAGAGATTTCAATTAATTAACCTAGGGTTAGACGTTATTCGCTTCGAGAGAGGGTTTAATATACATTAGGGAGTCTTACGAATCAAGTCAAGTGAATAAATCGTCTGGTTCAGAGTTAGATAACAAGTGAAGTCTAGGTGGATTCTTCCTAAGGGTATCGTCTTAATCAACTGAGTTTTCTCAACGGTATTTCCCCAATTCATTCTTTTTGTCTTTGTGTCTTTTGCTTAGTAGTTAGTTAAATTTAGATTCAAAAACAACTTCACTTATTTTAGGCTAGATGATAAAAAGAAAGTTAGTATTAGTACTTTTGGTTCCTTTGGGTTCGACAATCCGGTCTTGCCTAAGCTATACTACTGTTCGATAGGTGAGCTTGCCTCAAATCGTTGTCATAGTTAGTTTCCAGGTTCGATCATTCTTTTTATAAATTTTAAGACTTTGACATCGCGAAAACAACGATCAAGTTTTTGGCGCCGTTGCCGGGGAACTAAAATATTAAGAAAGCTCTATTTTTATTACTCTAGCCATTATTTTCCGTAATTTATTTTTATTTTATTTTTAATTTTTTTTTAACTTTGCTATATTTTATTTCTTTCTTTTCCTAGCAGGTACCACTAGTTTATGACTAGAAGGAACCCGAGAGGACCACTAGTATACGACAGTGATATTGAAGATACTGCTCGCAGGAATCGCAGAGAAATTAGGGGAGCCCTAAATTACACAGAAAAAAGAGCGAGAAGGCAGATCCAATCCTACTGAAGGGATGGACGAGAATAATCCACCACCACAAGATGTGGCAGAAAATAATGCTTCGCGTACTATGTATGATTATGCTAAACCTCATTTAACAGGAGCAGAATCAAGTATTGTTAGGCCTGCTATAGCTGCTAATAATTTTGAATTAAAACCTAACACTATACAAATGATTCAACAATTTGTTTAATTTGATGGTTTACGTGACGAAGACCCAAATACTCATATAGCTAATTTTTTTAGAGTTACGTGATACCTTCAAAATAAATGGCGTTTCTGATGATGCCATCCGTCTTCGGTTATTTCCCTTTTCATTAAGGAATAAAGCTAAACAGTGGTTAAACTCATTACCACGAGGGTCAATAACTACATGGGATCAAATGACCAAAAATTTTTTATTAAAATATTTCCCACCGGCCAAAACAGCCAAATTATGGAATGATATCTCTTCTTTTGTGCAGATGGATTTAGAGACATTATACGACGCATGGGAGAGGTACAAAGATCTCTTGAGAAGGTGTCCGCACCATGGTTTACCCTTGTGGCTCCAAGTCCAAACTTTCTATAACGGTGTAAACCCCTCAACGAGGCAACTAATTGATTCAGCCGTCGGTGGAACCCAGAACAACAGAACTCCTGAAGCAGCCTACGAGTTTATTGAAGAGATGTCACTAAATAACTATCAGTGGCAGGTTACAAGGACAAAACCAACAAAATCCGCCGGAGTTTTCAACCTCGACGCAGTAACCATGCTATCAACACAGATAGAGATGATGAATAAAAAGCTTGATAGTTTGTGTTCTTCACGGTACATCTAGTAAGGCAAAGCATGGACGCAAGTGGAACTGGCGAATCACGAGTACCCACCCTACCAACCAAGCACGTAAAGCGAGCAGATGAACTATATAGGTAATAATTTCAGATCTAATAATAACTCTTATAGCAATACTTATAATCCAGGTTGGAGGAACCACCCAAATTTTTCATGGGGAGGTCAAGGAAATCAAGGAATTCAAAGACAACAACCTCCTCAAAATTTCCAAAATCAGCGCTATCCACAGGAGAAGAAGCCGAACCTTGAAGAGATGCTGACAAATTTCATGGCAGCTATAGATAACCATCTCCAAGACACTGAGACCACCCTTAAGAATCAACAGGCATCAATTAAAGGGATCGAGAGCCAAGTTGGGGAACTCACTAAGACAGTTGGACAACTTACTAACACAGTTGGACAACTCGCAAAGATAATTTCTGAACGACCACAAGGGCATCTACCAAGCAACATTGAGATTAACCCAAAGGAGCAAATCCAAGCCCTATCAGCTCAAGAAAGTTAAGGGTTAGACAAGCCCAATTCAAAGTAAGAGAATGTGGTCAAAGAAGGTAAGGTTGAGGTAAGTAATAATAAGCCAAAACCGGTAATCAAAGAGTACCAAACTCGCATACCATATCCCGAAGCATTAAAGAGAGGCGACACAGAGAGGAGTTCGGTGTAAGTTTCTTAAACTTTTAAGGAAATTACATATTAACTTACGTTTACTTGAATCTCTTTCACGGATGCGATTCTAGAAAATTTTTAAAAGAGCTTTTGACGAACAAATGAAGGATAGACGAGGCATCACACGTGGAACTAAACGCAATGTGCTCGACAATCTTGCAAAATAAACTACCACGGAAATTAAAAGATCCAGGGAGTTTTACGATTCCATGTTTAATTGGTAGTTTACCTATTGATAATGCGTTAGCTGATTTAGGGGCAAGCATAAATGTCATGCCTTATAAATTGTTTAAACAACTAGGTCTAGGGAAACCCAAACAAACTAGGATGAGCATTCAACTAGCTGATAAAACTATTAGAATTCCTAGGGGTATTATCGAAGATGTTCTTGTAAAAATTGATAAATTCGTTTTCCTAGTAGATTTTGTTGTCTTAGACATGGATGAGGATAATTCGATTCCCTTAATTTTAGGAAGACCATTCTTAGCAACTGCTAGAACTAAAATCGACATTGATGCAGGAGAACTAATACTTCGTGTAGGTAATGAGACAGTCACTCTCCAAGCTCTCGACTTGGCTAGAACATTGAGTAATCCAGGTGAGAAAAAAAATTCTATTGATAACCATTCGGTTAACCCTTCTTTTCAGGAAACACCAGGAAAGAATACAACTGAACCCGATTCTATACCATGTGCCAACAAAGAAATAACACACGAAGAACAAGGAATTCAGATCGATGATCTAAATGAGTGGAAGACGCATTTCAAGGAAAAATTAGGAATACACGAAGCAGAACCAGAGCCACTCCACGAAGCAAACAAGTTCAAAATTGGAGATCAGGTATTGATAGAAAAAACAGACCCTCGAACATCTCCTCCTGACCCTAACACAAACAAAGAAATACCGTTTAGGGTAATCAGTGTTTTTCCATACGAAACAGTCGAGGTAAGTAATCCTATTTTCGGTACTTTCAATATAAACGCTTCTCGACTTAAACTTTATCAAGGAAATAGAACTGATAGCATGAGGGAAGATATTCAAATTTTTAAACCACCCTGATTTGTTGCGAATACGAGGAAAGTCTAGCTTAAGACTTTAAACGAGCACTTCTTGGGAGGCAACCCGAGCACTAACCCTAATTACTTTCGTATTTGTTTTCATTTTACTTTATTCTCTTATCTTAGTCTTAAACACCTAGTTTTAAACTAACTAAAAGTGCAGATTTCCAGCCCACACGGCCGTGGCCGTGGCCTGTGGAGGTACAGAATCTCCGGACTGACAATGGCAGAAGAGGTACAAGTCAGAAATAATCAAATCTTCAGAGTCACGGACTCTAACCACCACCCCACGGGCACCGACAAAACACCACGGTCGTGTGACGCGGCCGTGGACGACACTGCTTATCACCAACGGGCGTGGCGACCTGAGCATGGGTGTGGGAGAAATGAACGAAGCCCACCACGGCCGTGCGATGCGGCCGTGTGAGATGCCACACCCACAAGACACGGGCGTATGAATGTACCTGACTTGAGAATTCTATTTAAACCACCCACCCCTCCCTCTTCTCACCCATTCAGCCCATTTAGTTTTTCTTTTCTTTCTCAACCCTCTCCCTACTTTTCTCCTCCAATACATTCCAAAAACCCTTGAGCTACACCAAATGCCGAAGAAGCAGAAGGAATCAAGCACAGTCTCTTCAAGGAGACCGATCTATATAAGTTCATACCGGCCGCTTCGATCACTCGCCAAGCCAAGGGTCTTTGAGACCATTTATTTTTTCTTTTACTTTTATCTTCTCCTTTATTTTCCTTCTCTTTGACTATCTTATGCTTAATTTAGTTTATTTTAATTTAGTGTCTTAGTGTCGGAGTTCTTGAGCTACTTGGGAATCACGCCACTTCCGCCACCGCCAAAGACTCATGACCTTAGAGGTCACACCCACCTCACGAACCATCCAACAATAAGGACCCCTCAGTCCATCCATCTTTTCTTTTAATTTTATTTTACTGTTTTCTTTCTCTTTATCTTTCTTGTCTTTAATTATATATTTAGTTTATTTTAAATGTGTCTTAATAATTCCTGGCTAATCCTCCATGGGCTACCTAATTTCTTTATCTAGCGCAGCAATAGTGGGAAACCACCACACCATGACCACTGCCAAATCCAGCTCGGGCTAAAATTCCAACATAGCTTTCACCTCCAATCCAAGGATGTCATCCATAATTCAGGGAGTTTCACTTCTCTCCATATCTTTTGAATTTATACTTAATTGTCTATATATATATCTTTGTACATTGAGGGCAATGTACATCTTAAGTGTGGGGGGTGAACAACCTAAAAAGGTGCCTAACTTTTTTCATTATTCTCAAATTCCTGAAATTAGGTGCCAAACTTTTTGCATTGTTCTCAAATCCCTGAATTATGCCTTGTCTTAAAGTAAATTTCTCATATTATTATTAGAATGAAATTCCCAGGATTGATGATTTTTATTGATATGTTTTAGATTAAGTCATTGATAATTGTAATTGATAATTAAATTCTAAGATACTAGAGAATCAAGCATGATAAGTCTATTTTTTGGTATTAAATTTTTTTTCTAGGTTGTTAACCTGAATTTGAATATTACTTTGAAATTTGAAATTTACGAGGTTGATATCAAAATACCCATAATTTTTGTGAGATTTTGAGCCTTATAAGAGCATATATCCTTTTTCATGCTCACTTTTTGATTATGAGTGTGTCACCATTGAACTGTTATTCTAGAACTTGCATCGATTATACATGATGAGACCAAATCTTTGATTTGATATACAGAAATGATAAAGGCACCTAGGATTTAACCCACTTACTCCATAAAAAGCCTACCTTCATAATTAACCCCTAGTGAACCCCTTTTGATCCTAACAACCCTTTTTATTGACTCACCCACTAATATTAACCCAAAACCATTTGTATTTGTTATCACCATTCTTCTTGACCACCCCTTTTGTCGAGATTTGATTTTGACCAGTTGCCTAACTATGTTCTTTATTTTAGTTGTTAAAGTACTTTCTTATTATTGTAAATATTTAATTATTTGTTCTTAAAAAAATCGAAGTATATTCAGTATTAGTATGATGAAAAGCGAGCTTGTACAGTTAACGTCTATTTATTGAAGAAGAAGCTCGTATTATTAGTTTCAAAGTTTTAATTCATGTAATTATTTATTTTTCAGTTCGTTATTTCAAGTTAGGTAATTTTTCAGGTCGATCTCGATTCTAACCCTCTAATTCAGCCTTTATCAACACCTTAACCCAAGCCACGTTACAACCCTAATAAAGACCTTGTGATTTGTGCACCATCTCATATTACAGTGGTGGAGATTTGATTTTCAGGCAAGCCTATGGGATTTACTTTTCAGGTTTGACATTTGAGTGCTTAATTCTGAACCTTAAACACTTCGAGTGATTTGAGTGAATCTTTTGTGAGGATGTCAATCCTTGTAGGTTTTGGATCAGAGGTAATTATTTAGATGAGGGGAAACACCTATGTTTTGTGCTACAAATGTATGACTTATATTGTTTGAATCTTTAGGACTTTTTGAGTTAAATTATCCATGTATAAATTATCTATGAATTATGATGAGACATTGTTGATAGGAATACTGAATCATGGGAAGTACTTTTTAATTGTAAGTTGAGAATTCTGCTTAAGGACAAGCAAAAACTTAAGTGTGGGGGTATGTGATAAACCGTAAAAGTAACATATTTTAATCCCACATTTAGCATACTTTTGGATGATTTATCCCTTGATTTGTGTAAAAAGGTGCTCTTAATCCTTTCGTTTCATGTTTTATACTCAGGAAAGCACCAGAGGATGGAAAGAACGAGAAACGGGCTCAAAACGGACCAAATTGGGCCAAAGTGAAATCGACACGGCCTGGACTTGAGCCAACACAGGCGTGTCTCCTTGACAGACTAGAACATGGCCTGATCACGATTTACACGGGCGTGTCACCTCATTAAAGTCCGAACACGGCCTAAAGACGATTCACACGGGCGTGTGCCATGGCCGTGTCCCTGTCGTGGAAAAGAGCAATTTCACTCGGAAAAGGATACTTAGGGGTAAAGAAACCTATTTCAAAAGCCTATATAAACACCCTAAGTATAACCTAGAAGGGGGCGGTGAGCTAGGCCAAGGAGCCGAGCCAAAAGGGTCAGATTTGTGGGAAACACTCGAAGATAGCCAGTTGATCCATCTCAAGAAGCCAAAATTCTACTCAAGACGGCGGATTTCTCCTTCAATTCCTTCAGGGGTTTTTAGGGATTTCTTATGTTTTGTTTTATCTTTTCTTTTGAGATGTTTTATTTTATTGTTATGAACTAAACCCTCAGATACCTAAAGGGGATGAAACTTAGTTGAATCTTGTTATTGTTTGCTGAACTATATGATAAATATTTGACTTGTTCTTAACTATGTGTTCTTAATTCTTGTGTTGATATTTCTGGGATATTGATTCATGTTTGATGTGCTTAGGTGGAGGAGCAAAAGTCCCTGCTTAAGAGTAGATCTAGCATAATTAAGCGGAGTTGATCGCGCGCTTAGAGATAGGGTGACGAGATTTTGCCGAATTAGGGTGAAACCTAATATGGGAGTCCATAGATTGAGTTAATGTAATTCTAGGGGTTTTAATTGGAAAGAGATTTCAATTAATCAACCTAGGGTTAGACGTTATTCGCTTCGAGAGAGGGTTTAATTTACATTAGGGAGTCTTACAGATCAAGTCAAGTGAATAAATCGTCTGGTTCAGAGTTAGATAACAAGTGAAGTCTAGGTGGATTCTTCCTAAGGGTATCATCTTAATCAACTGAGTTTTTTCAACGGTATTTCCCCAATTCATTCTTTTTGTCTTTGCGTCTTTAGCTTAGTAGTTAGTTAAATTTAGATTAAAAAACAACTTCACTTATTTTAGGCTAGATAATAAAAAGAAAGTTAGTATTAGTACTTTTGGCTCCTTTGGGTTCGACAATCCGATTTTTCCTAAGCTATACTACTGCTCGATAGGTGCGCTTGCCTCAAATCGTTGTCATAGTTAGTTTCTAGGTTCAATCATTCTTTTTATAAATTTTAAGACTTTGACATCGCGAAAACAATGATCAAATGCCTCGTACCCGATTTCGGTGTCGAATACGGGTAAGGGGTGTTACATTTAATGGTATCAGAGCTACAGTTTAGTCAATTCTCAGGCTAACGTAGTGTATGCACGAGTCTAGCTATACATGCCATACGTATAAGTATTTACATAATGATAGTGAGACGACTCTTGACGATTTAAAATATGTTTTTGTATAGTAAATGGATCCTGACAGAGCAGTGGTGGATGGTGTTGAAAGTAATGCGCTGGCCCCCTCCAAAGGGACGGTGCCAACTGAAAATGAAAATAGACCAATGAATGTGAGTCAGAGAGGAGGAGAAGAGGCTAGGGAAGCCTTTCTCCATATGATGAATGCTTGGTATACGGAGTTCGTTTGAATGAACCCGAACGGTCAACCCCTTCCATCCCCACCTATTCCTCAGCCTACCCCTGTAGCTCCCCAAGTTGTAGAATTAGTAAGAAGGGAAAATCCCCCGGTTGATAGAATACGGAAACAAGGACTGAGGAATTTTGAGCTAATAAAGATGACGATCTGGAAAGAGCAGGAATCTGGCTTGAAAATACCATCAGGGTATTTGACAAATTGTCTTGCACACCCGAAGAGTGTATGAAATGTGTTGTGTCTCTCGAGAGAGATTTGGCTTACCAGTGGTGGAACACCCTTGTGTCGGTGGTACCAAGGGAGAAAGTTAATTGGGAATTTTTCCAAGAAGAGTTCCGAAAGAAGTATATTAGCCAAAGGTTTATCGATCAGAAATGAAAGGAATTTCTTGGGTCAAAACGGTCGAATGTCTGTAACCGAATATGAACGTGAGTTTGTAAGGCTCAGTAAATATGCTCAGGAGTGTGTGTCCACTAAATCCATCATGTGTAAGAGGTTCAAGGATGGACTAAATGAGGACATCCAATTGTTTTTTGGTATTCTAGAATTGAAGGAATTTGTTGTGTTAATAGAGAGAGCTTGTAAGGCCAAGGAATTGGCCAAAGAGAAAAAAAAGGCAAAAATTGAGTCCCGTGACTCGAGGAAGAGACAATTGGGTAAGTCATTTCAATCCTCATCCAAGAAATCAAGAGAGTTTACTACTCGATCAGCTGCTTCAGTTGGGTTCTCAAATAGAAGTAAAGGTAAACAGTACTCGGGTTCTAAAGCTCAAACCACTTCTATTGCTAGTGTTGGTAATGCTCGACCAAGTAAACCGAAATGTTCACAGTGTGGTAGGTGTCATCCTGGTGAATGCCGAGCAAATAAGAGAGCTTGTTTCAAGTGTGGATCCAAAGATCATTTTATTAGAGATTGTCTCGAGATGGGTGAAAAAGAGAAATTTCAAAGTGCAAGATCGGGTAGTATTACTAGAGGGAGACCACAAAGAAATCTGGGAAATGGAACGAGTAGTAAGAATACACCTAGAGAGCAGACTGCAAGATCTGAGGGTAGAGCACCTGCAAGGACTTATGCCATTCGCGCTCGTGAAGAGGCTTCATCCCCTGATGTGATTACGGGTACATTTTCTCTCTATAATACTCCAGTTGCTGCTTTAATCGATCCAGGATCTACCCACTTGTATGTTTGTATGAAATTAGTAACTAATATGAACATGCCTGTAGAGTCTACAGAATTTGTGATAAAAGTATCAAATCCCCTAGGTAAATGTGTGTTAGTTGACAAAGTATGAAATAATTGTCCTTTGATGATTAGAGGTCACTGTTTTCCAGCTAACCTTATGCTTTTTCCGTTTGATGAATTTGATGTAATACTTGGTATGGATTGGTTGACCATTCATGATGTGGTAGTAAATTGTGGAAGAAAATTTATTGAGTTGAAATGTGAAAGTGGTGTTATTCTTCAGATTGAATCAAATGAATCAGATAGCTTGCCTATAGTGATTTATTTTATGACTGCTAAAAAATGTATAAGAAAGGGGTGTGAAGCTTACCTTGCCTTTGTGATGAATGCCAAAGAGACTGAGTTAAGAATTGAATCAGAGCCGATAGTATGTGAATATCCAGATGTATTTTCGGAAGAATTGCCCGGGTTGCCTTTGGTTAGAGAGATTGAATTTGGTATTGAGTTGGCCCTGGTACTGCGCCTATTTCGATTGCTCCGTATAGGCTGGCTCTGACCAAGTTAAAAGAATTGAAGGCTCAGTTGCAAGAGTTAACGGATAAAGGTTTTGCAAGACCAAGTTATTCTCCGTGGGGTGCTCCCGTATTACTTGTGAAAAAGAAAGATGGTTCTATGAGGTTATGTATAGATTATCGACAACTTAATAAGGTAACCGTGAAGAAAAAATATCCCCTGCCAAGGATCGACAATTTGTTTGACCAATTGAAGGGAGCTACTGTGTTTTCCAAGATAGACTTGAGGTCCGGTTATTACCAGTTGAGAGTCAAAGACTCAGATGTGCCGAAAACCGCATGTCGGACAAGGTATGGTCACTATGAATTTCTAGTTATGCCTTTTGGTTTAACCAACGCCCTTGCTGTGTTTATGGGTTTGATGAACCGCATTTTTTGGCCATATTTGGATAAATTTGTTGTAGTCTTTATTGATGATATATTGATTTACTCCCGTGATGAGAATGAGCATACTGAGCACTTGAGGACGGTTCTACAAATTTTGCGGGATAAACTGTTATATGCCAAGTTTAGTAAAAGTGAATTTTGGCTTAAAAAAGTCGAATTTTTGGGCCACATTGTTTTGGGTGATGGTATTAGAGTTGACCCGGGAAAGATTCCATCCATTGTTGTATGGAAACCGCCGAAGAATGTATCAGAGGTTAGAAGTTTTCTAGGCCTAGCTGGTTATTACAGATCGTTTGTCAAGGGATTTTGATAGCTACTCCGATGACGAGGCTATTACAAAAAGATGTTAAGTTCGAATGGACAAAAAAGTGCCAACAGAGTTTTGAGAACATAAAGGCATTATTGACTGAGGCTCCAGTTTTAGTGCAACCTGAACCGGGAAAAGAATTTGTGGTTTATAGTGATGCATCCTTGAACGGATTGGGTTGTGTACTCATGCCAGAAGGCAAAGTAATAGCTTATGCCTCTAGACAGTTAAAGCCGTACAGGAAGAATTATCCAACCCATGATTTGGAAGTAACTACCATTATATTTGCATTGAAGATTTGGAGACACCATTTGTATGGTGAGAAATGTCAGGTATTTATTGACCATAAAAGTCTAAAATATTTGATGACTCAAAATGAATTGAATCTAAGGCAACGAAGATAGTTAGAGTTGATAAAAGATTACGAGCTAGTGATTGACTACCACCCGGGAAAGGCGAACGTGGTCGTCGATGCCTTGAGTAGGAAATCTTTGTTTGCATTGAGAGCCATGAATACACAATTGGCTCTATCGGATGATGGTTCTATTCTTGCTGAATTGAGAGCTAGACCGATATTTCTCCAAGAGATTTGTGAAGCTCAAAAAGGCGACAGTGAATTGCAAGCCAAAAGAGTTCAATGTGAAATGGGTATGGAGTCAGACTTTTGGATTAGTTCTGATGGATGTATGATGTTCTGAGATAGGGTCTGTGTATCGAGAGATGATGAGCTTATTCAGAAAATTTTGCACGAAGCACATAGTGGATGTTTATCTGTTCATCCAGGCAGTACAAAGATGTATAATGATTTGAAGAAATGGTATTGGTGGCTGAGTATGAAGAAAGACATTTCTGAGTTCGTATCGAGATGTTTGATTTGTCAGCAAGTGAAAGCTGAGCACCAAGTACCTACCGGTTTACTTCAGCCTATTATGGTTCCCGAGTGGAAATAGGACCGTATTGCTATGGATTTTGTGACAGGTTTGCCTTTGACACCGAAAAAGAAGGATGTCGTGTGGGTTGTGGTTGATAGGCTTACGAAATTGGCTCATTTTATACCGGTACGCATTGACTATTTGCTTGATAAGTTGGGGGATTTGTATGTTTCAGAAATCGTGAGACTTCACGGAGTACCGTCGTCGATTATTTCGGATAGAGATCCAAGATTTACATCACAGTTTTGGAAAAAGTTACAAGAAGCCTTGGGCACAAAGTTGAATTTTAGTACAACTTTTCATCCGCAAACCGACGGAGAGTCGGAGAGGGTAATACAGATACTTGAAGATATGCTCTGACGTTGTGTTTTGGAATTTCAAGGAACTTGGAAAAATATTTACTGTTAGTGGAATTTGCCTACAATAACAGTTTTCAGTCGAGTTTGAGAATGGCGCCTTATGAGGAATTATATGGGCGTAAGTGCTGAACGCCCTTGTATTGGACCGAACTCAGAGAGAATCAGATTCATGGAGTTGATTTTGTCAGAGAAACCGAAGAGAAAGTAAAAGTGATTCGTGATTGTTTTAAGGCTGCTTCAGATAGACAAAAATCCTACGCGAATTTGAAACGGAAAGAGATTGAGTTTCAAGTTGGTGATAATGTATTTTTGAAAGTATCACCATGGAAGAAGGTTATCAGATTTGGCCAGAAAGGCAAATTGAGTCCACGCTTTATCGGACCGTATAAGATTACCGAGAAGATAGGGCCAGTAGCCTATCGGTTGTCTTTTCCATCTGAGTTAGAAAAGATCCATGATGTGTTCCACGTGTCTATGTTACGCCGTTACCGATCAGATCCTTCACATGTGATTGTACCGACAAAGATTGAAATTCAACCCGACATAACTTATGGCGAAGAGTCGATTAAGATTTTGGCACTGGATGTCATACAGTTAAGAAATAAAAGTATAGCTCTTGTGAAAGTATTGTGGCAAAGACACGGGGTAGAAGAGGCTACATGGGAGCCTGAGGAGGCTATGAGAAATCAATATCCAAACCTTTTTACCAGTAAGATTTTCGGGGACAAAAATCCCTAAGGGGGGAGAATTGTAACAGCTCGATTTAGGGCCTAGTCAGAATAGTGGTTGTGAGACCACAAATCTGAAGTAGAAATATATTTTTTATGGTTTTTATGAAGTTTATGATGTGTTTGCATGGTTGTGTGAAAATTTTATAAAGAAATTTTATGATTTAATGATCAATTTATTTTTTAAGACTAAATAACAAAAATTGAAAAATATGAGATTCTAGAAGTTTTAAGTATGAAATAGCATTAGAAAATTTATTAGAGGTCCTTATTTAGTAATTAGACCATTATATCTCATGATGGACAAAAATGGACATGGAAGAGAAAAATCTCAAGGAAGAACCTTAAGGGCATTTTAGTCATTTGGTTAATAAATTAATAAAAAGGGGAAAAGAAGACAAAATTGGTGTCCATCTTCCTCTCCCATTGCCGAAAATTTCAAGGAGCCATAGCTAGGGTTTTGCTTCACTTTCAAGCTTGATTGTAAGTACCTCCTAGCCCCATTTTTTATGTTCTTCGTATTTTGAAATCCTCGTAGCTCAATTTAGATTTTTTTACCACTAGTTTGAGCTAGGGTTTTTGTTTAAAATTTTACCCATAGATCACATACATGTATTTTGATGACTAGTGGTAGAATATGAAAATTTGAAGTGTGATAAACAACTTTGGCTAGATGATTTTTGGTGAAATTGATGGAAAGGACCTATTTGCAAAAGATGAAATAATATGTGTATAGAATGTAAAACAGTTGAAATCTTGGGCTGTTGTAAGAGAGGGTATGAATCAAGTAGGCTTGAGTGTGAGAAAAATGAACACATTTCATCATACGAGCTTAGGGACCATCTTGCAAATATGTGAAAGTTTAGGGGCAAAATTATAATTTTGCCAAAGTATGATTCATGGGCTGCTTTAGTCAATGTGATTAAATAAGTGGAATTTGTCATTATAGATCAAGAAACACGAAGTTCGGACCTAAACCGAGGAAAGAACAAGGTGGTGGACTAAATTGAACAACTATCTATATTTTGGTACAGAGGTAAGTTTGTGTGTAATAAATCAACATCATGTTATTATAATTTTAGATGTTTGATATTACGTGAGATGTGTATATTCTTTATATGAAATTGGTTAATGAGATTTCGATGAAATTATGATGAAGTTTTATTATGTCGAAGTCCTAGTTGAACCTTAGGAATAAAAAGGATACTCTTGACACGACATTAAATTAATAAGGTTCCGTATAAGACCATATCTGGGATCTGGCCTCGGCACCGAATTGAGATCCCGTGTAAGAGCATATCTGGGATATGGCATCGACATCGAATAGTGATTTCATGTAAGACCACGTATGGGACCTAGCTTCGGTATGAAATCGTATAAGACCATGTCTGGGACATGGCATCGATATACGATCTTGTGTAAGACCATATCTTGGATATGGCATCGACATCGATACGAGATCTCGTATAAGACCATATCTGAGATATGGAATCAGCATCGACATGTGATCCCATGTAAGATCATATCTGGGATATGGCATTGGCATCTTACTATGTGGGTGACAATTTCCAAGTATCCCTCGATATTCCAAATGGTTCGACGGGGTAAGGTAATAAAGTTTATGTTAAAGATGAAAAGAGGCCTAAAGTTATATGATGAAGTGATACAGGTACATATGTGAAACTCACGAGAATTGAGTCCGGTATGTGATATGTGATTGGTAAGAGTGAGCATGAGTAAGCCATGTCAATGTTACTTAAGAATTTTGTGTTAATCCATGATGTAATATGTGGATACTATTACAAGATTTTATGTTGTTTCCTATTACATGCAAACTTACTAAGCTTTATGCTTACTCCCTCTCTTTTCCCTTTTCTTGTAGTATCGCCGAGCTAGCTTGGGGATCGTAGGACGTCGGAGCTCGATTTCACACTATCAAGCTGTTCTTTTTTGTATAGTAAAGTTTGATTATTTTGGGTATGGCATGTATAGGAACTTGGTCATTTTTGTTATATGTCATATTGGTTAGCCAAGGTGTTGGCTATTAATGTTACTTATTTCATTTTGTAATTAGCCATTGGAATCGGCAAATACTTGTTAAGTTATATCTATTCAATGATGATGAAATTCATGAAGTGTAAGCTTGTGCAATTGAATGAGTAAAGTGTGAAGTATATGCATGATGAACGAAGTGTGAATTTATGGTGTGGATGTCTTGATTGTGAATATTAGAGGTGCATTATTGTTATGTTATGTGTTGCTAGAAATGGTATAAGTGTGGTTTCTTTTCAGGGTGGCAAATGGCTTGGTAAATAGCCTTATAATTGTCCACACGGGTAGACACACGCCCGTGTGTCTAGGCTGTGTGTGACACACGATCTGCCTCATGGGCGTGTAGCCTGGCCGTGTGTCCCCTGCATCTAATTTGCGATGAATTCAGTTCGTCATACGGGCTAGCAGACGGGCGTGTGGCTAGGCCGTGCGACCCTAAGTGTCTGCTGACGTCATAAATAGAATGTCAAGGTTTTCACACACAGGCTAAGACACGGGTGTGTCATGGCCGTGTGAGGGACACGGGCCATGGACACGGGCATCTGCTAGGCCGTGTGAAAAACCTTGTAGGTTCGGAATGAAAAATAAAATCCGCACGGACTAGGGACATGGGCGTGTGTGACCACACGGCCTGCCCACTTGGGCGTGTTCCTTTCCTCACGGGCGTGTGGCCCTATTTTGAGTAAAAATTTTCTAAGTGCTTGTAAGTTTCTAGTTCCGTCCTGATTAGCTTTATTTGTATGTCTCAGGTCTCGTAGGCCCGTAATAGGGACTATATGATTATGAATGAAGAGTTTTAAAGTTCAAAAGAAATTTATGGTCGATTTTGTATGATCTAAGTAAGTTAAGTCCGGTAATGCCTCGTACCCGGTTCCGCTGTCGAATACTGTTAAGGGGTGTTACATTTATTATAGGCAAATTCAACTAATGGCAGATACTTTTTCCAGTTACCTTCAAATTCAAGTACAAAACACTAAAGCATATCTTCTAAAATTTGTATAACAGGTTCAGATTGACCATCAATCTGAGGATGGAATGTAGTGCTGAAATGTAACTGTGTACCCAAAGCTTCTTGCAACTTGCTCCAAAATCGAGATGTAAACTATGGATCTCTGTTTGAAATAATGGAGACAGGCACTCCATACAATCTAACAATCTCAGAAACATATAATTCAGCCAATCTTTCCAAGGAAAAATCTATACGTACCGGAATAAAGTGTGCAGACTTTGTTAACCGATCGACAATTACCCAAATAGTATCTTTCTACTTCGGAAATAGGGGTAACCCTGATACAAAGTCCATGTTAATTATTTCCCATTTCCATTCCGGTATCGTAACTGGCTGTAATAATTAGGAAGGCACTGATGTTCAGCTTTTACTTGCTAACATATCAAACATTTAGCTACAAATTCAGAAATATCCCGTTTCATTCCCGACCACCAGTACATCTTTTTCAGATAATTGTACATTTTATTACTACCAGGATGAATAGACATATTGCCAATATGAGCTTCATGTAGAATCTTCTGTACCAGTTCCGAGTTCTTCGGTACACATATTCTGCCTCCGAATAACAGACAACCATTAGACCCAATCTGAAATTCTGAATCAGGATTCAACTCACACTGTTCTCGTTTAGCTTGTAATTCATCATCACTCTTCTGAGCTTCATAGATTTGTTGCAAGAATATTGGTCTAGCTTTTAACTCAGCTATAACTGAACCACCATCAGATAAAGACAACCGGATGTTCATCTCTCGCAAAGCAAATAGGGATTTTCTGCTCAAAGCATCTGCAACCACATTAGCTTTTCTCGGATGGTAGTCAATAACAAAATCATAATCTTTCAATAATTCAAGCCACTTGCACTATATCAAGTTTAGGACTTTTTGCGACATTAGATACTTCAAACTTCTATGATCAGTAAAGATGTGACATTTTTCAATAAATATATAATGCCGCCAAATTTTCAGTGCAAACACAATAGCTGCCAATTCAAGATCATGTATCGGGTAGTTTTTTTCATGTGTTTTTAGCTGTCTTGAAGCATAGACTATTACTTTACCTTCTTGCATCAATATACAACCTAAACCATTTAATGATGCATCACTGTAAATTACAAATTCCTTACCGATTCAGGTTGAACTAACACAGGTGTTTCTGTCAATAAAGCTTTCAATCTGTCAAAGCTCTGCTGGTATTTATCAGACCACTTGAATTTCACATCTTTTTACAATAGATGAGTCATCGGAGAACCTATCATTGAGAATCCTTTAACAAATCTATGATAATATCTAGCCAATCCTAGAAAACTTCTGACTTCAGACACGTTCTTTGGTGGCTTCCAATTAACAATGGCTGAAATTTTATTTGAATCCACCCGAATACCTTCTGCAGATACTATATGTCCAAGGAAACCAACTTCCCGTAGCCAAAATTCACATTTACTAATTTTGGCATACATTTGCTTTTCACGTAGTGTTTGCAACACTATTCTCAAATGATTGGTATCCTCATTTTCATCTCGAGAATATACCAAAATATCATCAATAAATACCACCACAAACCTGTCTAAATACGGTCTGAAGATTCTGTTCATTAGATCCACAAATATTGCAGGTGCATTTGTCAAACCAAAGAGCATCACAAGAAACTCATAGTGCCCGTACCTGGTTCTGAAAGTTTTCTTTAGCACATCTAAATCTTTTACCCGTAGCTGATAATAACCAGGACGAAGATTAATCTTCGAAAATATAGTGGCACCTTTCAACTGGTCAAATAAATCATCAATTTGAGGCAGTGGATACTTGTTCTTTATGGTGACTTTGTTAAGTTGTCTGTAATCTATACACAGTCTCAATGATCCATCTTTCTTCTTTACAAACAAAACTAGTGCACCTCAAGGTGAAAGACTGGGTCGAGCAAATCCTCTGTCAGTCAATTCTTGCAACTGTGCATTCAACTCTTTCAATTCGGTAGGAGCCATTTTGTAAGGTGCTATGGATATCAGTGTTTTCTCCGGAATAAGGTCTATAGAGAACTCCACTTCTCTAACCGGTGTTAAACCAGGTAATTCCTCTGAAAATACATTAGGAAATTCACAAACAACTGGCACTGATTAAATCTTCGACTCAGATACTTTATTATCTAACACATAAGCAAGATAAGCATCATATCCCTTTCTGATATATTTCTGTGCCGATATAGCTGAAATCACATTAAATAACCCATCCAATTTATCAGATTCAACATGGAGTAACTCATCATTCTGACATTTCAACACAATGTATTTCTCTTTACAATTCACCACTGCATCATGCTGAGTTAGCCAGTCCATTCCCAAAATCACATCAAATTCATCAAATGGCAATAGCATCAAATCAGCAGAGAAATAATAACCCTTTACCGTCAACGGGCAGCTTTTACAAATTTTATCCACCATAACATACTACCCCAGGGGGCTTGATACTTTAACCACAAATTCAGTGAATTCAACAAGTAAATTTTTAACAGACACTAAGTTCGTGCATATGTATGAATGCGTTGAACCAGGATCAATCAAAGTAGTAATATCAGAAGCATCTTCTCTAGCACGAATAGCATATGTCTTTTTTGGTGCTCGTGCCTCAGATTTAACTGTTGTATCTCTTGTAGCACTTTGGCTACCACTGACATTTTTGAGGTATCTGTGTGGTCTACCTCTCGAAGTGGGGTTACTCGGCTTCGGAGTCTGATCAGTATCTTTTTCAATCCTTTCCAGACAATCTTTGAGGAAATGATCAAGAGAACCACATCGGTAACAGGCTCCACTTCTCAAACGACACTCCCCAAAATGTAAATTATTACAGTGTTTACACCTCGATTTGGGTTTACTGACACTTCCCACACTATTTACAGATGGAGACAAAGATCTCAAGTTGGAACGTTGAGAGCCTCGCTCTTTCCCAGAATATCCCACAGATGTGGTAAAACGATTAAGGTACTTTTTTAATTTCTTTGAAGCAGATGATTGCGACTTGCCCATAAATATTTTACCAGAAATTCGGGCTTCTCTCTCTGCTTGCTTCTTTTCTTTACTTAATTCCTTGGCTTTGTGTGCTCAATCAGCCAAAACCACAAATTCCCTCAATTCAAGAATTCCAATCAACAGTTTGGTATCTTCATTTAAACCCTCTTCAAAATGTTTGTACATATCAGCTTCGGTCGGAACCCATTCTCTGGCATACTTGCTCAACCTAACAAATTCTCGCTCGTATTCAGATACAGTCATGTTTCCCTGTTTAAGCTCTAGAAATTCTTTCTTTTTCTGATCCAAAAATCTCTAACTAATGTACTTCTTTCTGAATTCAGTCTGGAAGAATTCCCATGTAACATTTTCTCTCGGTACAATTGAAATCAAGGTATTCCACCAATGGTAAGTTGTGTCATTTAATAAAGAAACTGCACATTTTATGTAACAGCCCATTTTTAGTCAAATCAGAAAAGTTGTTTCAGGACCACAAATCCAAAGTCAAAATAATTATTTTATTATTATTTTAATGTTTACAGCATGATAGTATGTTTGTGTGAAAGTTTCGTTAAGAAATTTTATTGTTTGAATGGTCAATTTGATAAAAAGGACTAAACCGCGTAAAGTGTAAAAGTGGTGTTCTAATAGCTAATGGTGTCTAATAGCTATAGAAATTTAAAATGGAGGTCCTTACGTGGTAAATATATCATTGTTAATATGAGTGGACATTCTTGGACATCTTTTAATTGTTTTTGATAGTTTATAATTAAGGTTAAATAGGTAAATTAAGTAATAAATGATAATTTAATAAAACAAAAGCCATTTTATTCATTATCTTCTTCATTTAGCCAATTATACAAGGGAAAGAAACCCATTTTCTTAGCTTCAATATTCAACCATGCTATCCTTTCTCAATTAGGTATGGTTTTTGTCCCGTTTTTAATGATTTCTACGTTTTTGAGAACGTTGCAGCTTAATCTAGCTAGCCCAGGGACTAATTTTCAAAACTATCAAAGGTTTAGGGTTTTTCCATTGATGAATGTTGGTGTGTTTTGATGTTTAATGGTAGAATATGCATGCTTGTTGTTAGATAAACAAGATTTGTTAAGTGTTTTCTAGTAAAATGTCCAATTAGGGATTAAATTGTGAAATGTGTAAATTTTGTGGTTAAATTGTGAAATAAATGAAAAATATGGGCTACTAGGGACCTAATTGAAATTTGGCTAGCATGGGTTTAGATTGAATTACATGAATTTGTATTTTTATGAAATAAGGACTAAATTGTAAAAATGTGAAATATTAGGGGAAAAAGTGTAAAATTTCCTTAATGTGTGTTTTGGACTAAATTGAATAGAATGACAATTAAATAAGTTAATTTTGATTACATTTAGATCAAGAAAAGCGAAATACATATTTAGATCGGGGAAAGAACAAGGTTTCGAACTAATCGTCTTAATTCGTCATTTTTGCATTCGAAGTAAGTTCGTATATAATAAATTTTGTTATAATTGTATTTTAAATGCTTTGATATTGCATAAATTATGAGTATGACTCTACAGACATGTTCGATGACGATTCGGCGAATAAGAAATCCCGGTTGAACCTTAGGAATAGGTTAGGATATGAATGACATGTCATTAGGGGTTCTGTGATTTGGGTGCTGGTCCGTACGTCCTACCGGTGGCTGAGTTATCCAGAATGTGTTACGGATTCTCATAAGCTTGTGTGAGCAGCACTGTGTAGCATCGTCATGACCGTCAACTTGTGTGAGAAGACCAGTTGATAGCTTTAGTGTGAGAATTATATGTGATACGAGATTGAGATAGCTTCGGCTATATATGTGGCACTTAGGGTGCTAGATTCTCGAGTATCTGATAGTATTCCGAATGGTTCAACTGGTATATCAAAGATACAGATGAGTATGAAATTGATACGAGATGGTACAGGTATGTACATGAACCGTATAAGCTTTGAATCGAAGAAACTTGTAAAGTTCAATTCTAACCTTGTGATTTAAAATGTGATAGGTTTGTTATTTATATGAATTATATATAGATATGTTCAATTATTGATTGTTATATTTTTTTAAGTTGACTTTTTTATCATACGAGCCTACTAAGCTATATATATAGCTTACTTTGTTGTTTTTTTGTGTTTTATAGTGAAATCAAAGATAGCTCAGATTCGAGAATCGTCGGAGACTTCATCACACTATCCTACTATTACTTTGGTACTTTTGAACTTAAGTATTTTGAGTATATGGCATGTATAGGAATTTGGTCATTTTGGTTATGGATTGATAATGAATTTAGCCATTTGAATTGTCTTGTAATTGTAAATGTTTTGGTTTTGTATATAGCCATGAGATTTGGCTTAATTTGGTTGTTTTGGTTGTGTGTATATATATATATATGTATATGGCTTTGGTTAGGTGTTTAAATATGGTTATGTTATGCTTATTAATATTTGGTAACTATAGGTATTAAATGGTTGAGAATTGAATTTGGTATGCTTGTGGGATTAGGCTAAATGATACAAAATTGGGTGTGTTGATATTGATGATTAGAGATTATGAGTTTTGGTATGAATTTGAATGGCATATTGTGGTGTTGTTGTGATATGTATTGGTTGGCATTGAAATGACATAATTTATGCTTGGTTAAGAGTAGATGAATGCCTATATATGCCATGTTTTGATGCCAAAAGGATTATTTTAGGTATGTGCAAAGTTGGCTGGAAAATTGGCTTGGTTTATAGCCTATTTTTGTCCACACGAGCAGAGACACGGGCGTGTGTCTCGGCCATGTGTGACACACGGTTACACGGTCGTGTGTCCCTTGGTGTTGAATTAAAAATCAAGTCAGTATGCTCCACACGGTTTAGCATACGGGCGTGTGACTTGGCCGCGTGGCATAAGTTAGTATACCCTACAGGTTTGGCATGGCCTAGTACACGCCCTGGCACACGGGCATGTGAGGCTATTTCGAGGGGCACATGGGCTGGTCACACGGGCGTCTAGTTGGCCGTGTGACCCAAGTCAGGGAGTTACACGGGGTCGTACATGGGCTGGGACACGGCCGTGTGATCCCATTTCGAATGTCCACAAGGCTTGTAACACGGGCGTGTCTTCTCACACGGCCGGGCCACACGGGCGTGTGTCCCCTGTAATTTGGAAAATTTTCTAAGTGTTTAAAAAATTTCTTGAGTTACCGGTTTAGTCCTGAAGCACTCCTAAAGCATGTTTAAGGCTTTGTAGGCTCGTTTTAGGGACAATGTAAATGTTATTAAATGTTGACTATATGAATTTGAGAATTGTATTTGAAATGAATGTTAAATTATTTTATAAGTCCGGTAATGCTCCGTAACCCTATTCCAGCGTTGAATATGGGTGAGGGGTGTTACATTTTAGGCACTCAGCTGGTGTACATGATAATTCATCCAAAACCCTGATGGTATTTTCCAACCAAAACTCAGCCCTCTCTGGATCATCATCGGCAGTAGCCCTAAATTCTTCTGCCCCGTATTTTTGGATTTTATCTATAGGAGGCTTACCGATTTTAACAGGTTCAGCACCCTATGGCATCTCGGGAACCTGTGACAGTCCGGTTTACACCCTAGTCGGAACAGTGGTTTCGGGACCACGAATCCGAGTCCAAATAATATTTTAATATTATTTTCTGTGCCGTTGATATGTGACTAAGCATGTGCTAAATTTTCGTAAGTTAATTTATCTATTTGTGGGTTTAATTTTATAAAAAGGACTGAATTGTATAATTGGTAAAAGGTGGCCTTTTATTTGATTTATGGCTAAATTGATGTGGCTTTATTTTAGTGAAGTCCTTAAAGGACAATACGCCCATTTTGATTTATGGTGGACGGCAATGATGATGATAAATAGAAATTATACGTTTGTTATATTTACTTTAATAGTTTATTAATATTATATTGTTATATGATATATTATTATAATGGAAACAAAATGAAAGCATTATCATCATTTTTATCACCCCCTTTGCCGAAAAACCAAATAGAAAAGAAAGAATAGAAGCTTTCAAACTTTCGGCACTTTCAAGCCAAAATTTAAGGTTAGTTTTTGATTCGTTTTTGATAATTTCTACGTTTTTGTAATCGTTGCTTTGAGAGCTTTAAAACCCATGTCTCAATTTCATGAATTGATGATGTTTGTGTAAAATGCCATTGATGCTATGTTGAGTTTTGTGTTGTTTTATGGTGTTAAATGATAGATATGTAATTGATGAACATACTTTGTGTAATATCCCGGGTTAGGGGTTATTTTTTGTTATGGCATAATTTGCATGTTAGGAGCTTGCTATGTTGCTGTTTTGGTGTCTTAGGGGCTTAATTGTAGGCTAGGACTATGCCTGAGCAGGTAGGAAAATTTTAGTTTTTGGGCTTTATATGAGAGGAGCTGAAGGAGCTGGGTCTTTTGTATTTTATTTGGCGTTTTTGAGCACAAGTGATGAGCTAGCAAAGTGGCAAGGCATGCGTCACTTGGAGTGTGTGGTTGGCGTCAATTTCGGGAGGAGAGGTCCCGAGTTCAAGCTGCAGAGTGCTCCCTTTTTGTTCCATTTTGACGGCTTAAGGAGGAGGAGTTGTTGGTAGTTCAAACTCTACCATGGACTTTGTCAACTCAATCAAATGGAGGGTGGAGAGTGAAAGTAGGAGGGAGACTAGTTCAACTAGTTTGAATTGAGTGGTTGGGAGCTAGTGGGGAGTTGAGGCCGATTCTTTGGAGGATTTTGGGGAGTGGACGGCTTGGTGGTGTGGGTAGGAGAGGTAGTGCCGAATTTCATTTGGAAATTTGTGCATTTTTTCGGTCAAGTTGGTAAGCCAATTCTCCCTTGTTGTTATTGAATTTTCAAGAAAACTATCTCTCATTTTCTCTACTTTTGAAACGAAAAGACCAAACTTCCAAAGGCTGCCGAAAGTTGCATTTTTGTCTCCTAGACTGCTTGATAGCCTAATATTCCTTCCCATTTCTTCCCCTTTCTTTCTATTGTGTAAACCGAAACTACTATCCTCTCTTTTCACATTTTTTTTTCTTCTTCTTTGCTTGAAAACATTGTAGCCGAAACTTCACCTTCTCCATTTCTTTCTTCTTAAACCGAAAGCACCTACTCCTTGTGCATTTTCTCTCTTCTTCTCAAAACCTTGGCCGATTCTCTTCTTCTTCTTGAACATATATTTCTTTTGTTCCACTTTTAAAATACTAGCTGAATCCCTCCCTTGTGTTGCCGAAATTTTCTTCTAGCATTTGTTCTCATTTTGGCCGAATATCAACCCCTCCCTTTCTCATCTTTTTCTTGCGCTTTCTTTCTTGGCTTAGGCCGAATCTCCCCTCTCTCCTAGTATCTCTCTCTTGGCCGAATATCAGTGAAGGGTTGATCTTGGTTGGTTGTTCAATCATTGAACAAGGTAAGTGGGTGGCCGAATGGCCATTTTCCCCTCTCTTGTCTCTATTGATTGTGGGTTGGTTAATAGCCGATTTTGGGCATGTGTTGAAGGGGGGTTAATCTTTTGTGTTGAACCGTTTTCCTGCTAGGGCCTTGGATTGTGGTGGTGATCAGGGGAAGCAGTCAATTGAAGCCTTGACTGCGAGTGACCGATTGGTAAGTAAGGGGTAAGTGATTGGTATTATTTTATTAGTTCAATCTTTTGGTTTCGATTAAGCCAAGGGTGGCAAAGGATTAACTGTTCTTTTTAATAGGGTGTGCCGATTGTTAAAAGAGGAACCATTGTTGGTTCGGGTTTGGTAGGAAACCAAACGTTTGCAAGGTAAGGGTTAATCGATATACCCTTTGGTTTATATGGTTATGGCCGAATGGTTTAAGTGATTAACCCATGGTTGGTCGATTGTTTTTAGGAGCAAAAGGATCGAGGGTCTTAGACCGGTTCTTAGGATTAAAACCTTCGCTATTTCAGGTGTGTAAACTAACACACTTCTGTTTAGTAATATGATTAATAACCTGATTACTTATTAAAGTGAAACAATATGATTGATGGATTTGGTACCCGATGGGGTATAAGCACGGATACGGGTAAGTCCGTTTCATTACGAGATCTGTAGTGATATATGTGATAACATGTTTTATGATGTAAATACCATGAGATGCCATTTGAGCATGTTAGCATGATTGTATGTTTTATATCATTTGCATTAGTATGACATGTGTGGGTGATATGAGAGGAGGGAGAATATAATATCCGTGTCTTTGGGACACTGTGTCTTTGGGACACCAGAGGTTTGGCACCTCCAGTGGTTTGGTACCACAGATTGATTATTGTGACTTTGGGTCACAGAGGTTTGGCACCTCGCGTCTCGTCCCAGTGGCTTAGTACCACGGTGGGTTGGCCCCACGATTGATTATACTGGGATTAGCGCCGGTGATTTGGTATCACACGATGGGTTGGCCCCATCATCGGATTTGTGGCTGCGGTCACCGGTGATTTGGTATCACACTCGTGTCTTTGGGACACCAGAGGTTTGGCACCTCATTGCGACTCGTCCCTGTGGTTAACACCACTGTGGGTTGGCCCCACTTATGAGATACTGAATTGTCGCTAGTGATTTGGTATCACACGATGGGTTGGCCCCATCATCGGATTTTTGATGCATGTGACCGGTGATTTGGTATCACATTGTGTCTTTGGGACACCAGAGGTTTGGCACCTCATTTCGACTCGTCCCCGTGAGTTAACACCACCGTGGGTTGGCCCCACTTATGAGATACGGGATTGTCGCTAGTGATTTGGTATCACACGATGGGTTGGCCCCATCATTGGATTATTCGTGACTTTGGGTCACCAAAGTGGTTTGGCACCGCACTTATGGATATCGTGACTTTGGGTCACCGGTGGTTTGGCACCACCGGTGGTTTGGTACCACACGGGGTAGAAAGGTGATATGGATGGTTAGGATCGGGTGCATTGATTATGTTGCTATGATATGATGTGTGTTAGCATGTTGTATTATCGGGAGTGGGATTTATGCACTGAGTCTTGCGACTCACCCTCTCCTTTGGCATTTTAGGTGACACTTAGACGCGGACATGGAGCCGGGATGGACTCGAGGTGCTCATGCCATGCTTTAATAAAGATTTGCTCAGACTTTATAAAATTTGGTATCTTAGTTAATTTATTACTATTTGGTTTTATTTTGGGTTGTAAATGGCCTTTAAATTATGTTTTTTCTATGGTTATGCTTAAAGTAGCTTTTTAATATGCCTTGATAAATTAATTGAGTTAAAATTTGCTAAAGACTTGGAAGGACAACGGTTTCAAAACTATAACGCAATGTGTTTTAAACTATACCATCAGGTATCACACTATGATTTGGTATCAAGGAAACTCAAATGATTTTCAAACTTAAACTCGATTTCTCACCACAACTATAAAGAATATGAGTTTTTTTAACGAATGCACAGTTTTTAGACATTCCTTTCATGTGACATGCCAGATTCGATCGTAACGTTTAGGTCGGGTTTGGGGTGTTACAATTATGGTATCAGAGCCAAGTTCAAAGGCTCGGCTGTGGGCCTGAGGCCCAAAATGTTTTCAAAAGTCTGTTTTAAGTGTTTTGTTTGAAATAAATGGTTTGAAAGGCATGACACCGAGTCTCCGGCACCAGTCCGCCCAGGTAAGTACCCCTTACTATTGCTTGTGATTTATTGATGTGATTAGATGATTGCAATAGTGGATTACTTTAGAAACTGGAACTGATAGGATTTTGTGAACTCGCGAAAACAAAGCTTCTTAAATATTCATAAGACTTTGCTTTAAAATAGTGGAATAATTGCTGATGCATAAAACTCCTAAATCAGATACGTAGAGAATTTAGTCATGAGCGCTAGAGGTGGACGTGGTCGTGGACGAGGTCGTGGTAGGATGACGGTTTCTGAACCCGTAGGGTCTGGTCAGGGGTCAGAAAATGAGATACCGGTACCACCACCAGCTGGAGGTGGTGAGTTTCAAGATCGAGCCCGGGATGACGCAGCGTGTCTGCGGCGATCTTTGCGAGTGTTGGAAAGGGTAGGTGGTGTAGGTGGTGGTGCAGGAGTTAGGAAATCTGTTCTGGCGACTCGCAAACGTGGGTGAATTCTTTCGAGGTGTTTCGGTGTTGCTCCCAGCACTGCGGAGTATTGGCCGGAGGCGACAGAGCGGATCATGGATGATCTGGACTTGATCGCTTGAAGAGAAGAAGTGAAGGGCATAGTATCGCTCCTTCGGGATGAGTCATACCAGTGGTGGCTCACGATTCGGGACGACGGTGTGGGCAGAGGATCTTACGTGGGATTATTTTAGGGTTGCCTACCGAGAAAAAGTACATTGGAGCTAGCTACATCGACGCCAGCAAATAAAAGCATTTTTGAGGCTAGTCTAGGGGAGTAAGTCCTGCTTCCGAGTATGAGGTCGAGTTCTTGAAGCCGAGCCGGTATGCTAGGGGTATTGTGGCTACCGAACACGAGAGGTGTGTTCGTTTCGAGGATGGTCCGAGAGACGAGTTGAGGCTGGCGATTGCTCCTCGCCAGAGCGTGAGTTTGCTTTGTCTTGGTTGAAAAGGCTAAGGTAGCCGAGGGTGTTAAGGAGTCCGTAAGGCGGGGCATGGACGAGAGCAGGCATAAGAGGAGCTTTGGGTCTTTCGGATCGTCGGGTAACCTCTCGAGAAAAGGGCTAGACAGTGGGCGAATCGATGCTGGTAGGGTTGTTGCCGCTAGTCGGGGGACCGCGCGGTGTAACCATTGTGGGAAATATCATTGGGAGAGGCTGCTGGACCGGTGGAAAAGGTTGTTTTGAGTGTGGTTCTCTCGGATCATCGCGTGAGGGACTGGTGTCGCGTAGGTTGGCGAGATTCGCCCGAGAGTCGGGCCGTACTCGGATTCAGAATAATGTACCGCCACCGCAGAGGGGCCGTGGTAATGGCAGAGGTAGTAATGGATCTGGTCGGGCCGTGGAGCACCGGCGGGGTGCGGGTAGTTCGGCGCGCATGCATACTGGGTTAGTGTATGCAGCAAGGCGCGAGAGGAGGGCGACGCACCGGACGTCATAACCGCACGTTCTTGATCTTTGGTTCTCCTTTTCGCTTTGACCGATGTGGGTTCGACGCATTCTTACATGGCCGATAGTATAGTAGAGACCATGGATCTAGACTCGAGATATCTTCTAGGCGGATGACCGTAATTAGCCATTTAGGTCACTCAGTAGTAGTAGATAAGTTGTTTAGAGATGTACCCCTAGAACTCCAAGGGGTAGTGTTTTTCTCTTGATCCGATGGAAGCGCCATTTAGGGAGTTCGATTTGATTCTTGGGATGGACTGGTTGGTTAAGTACCAGGCGAAGTTGGATTTGCGCGGCTAAGCGCATGGTTCTAAAGACGATCGAGGGTGATGAAGTGGCTATGATAGGTAATAGGAGAGATTACTTATCTAATGTGGTATCCGCTCTAAAGCGCAGAGAAGATGGTGAGAAAGGGTCGTGAAGCGTATGTGGTTCATGTGTATGCCTTGGAGGCTAAAGAGTCTGCTTTGTAGAAAAAGTCCGAACAGTTAAGGAATTTCTTGATGTGTTTCAGAAGAACTTAGGGGTTTGCCGGATCGTGAGGTAGAGTTCGGGATAGATCTCATTACCGGAATCGTGCGGTGTCTATTGCTCCGTATAGGATGGCGCCAAAGGAATTGGTGGAGCTTAAGGCTCGAGATCCAAGAGTTGTTGGACCGAGGTTTTATCGGGCCAAGTGTTTCACCAGTAAGTGCGCCGGTACTATTTGTTAAGAAGAAAGATAGTACAATGCGGATGTGCATAGATTACCGCCAGCTGAATAAGCTGACGATCAAAAACAAGTATCCGTTGCCACGGATAGATGACTTGTTTGATCAGCTGAAGGGTGCGGCGGTATTTTCTAAGATTGACACGAGGTGCAGGTATCACCAGTTAAAGGTGAAAGAAGCGGATATTCACAAGATAGCGTTTCAGACTCGGTATGGGCACTACGAATTTCTGGTAATGCCGTTCGGGTTGACTAACACGCCGGTAGCATTCATGGATATGATGAATAGGGTGTTTCAGCAGTATCTGGACCAGTTCGTGGTAGTTTTTATTGACGACATCCTGGTGTATTCAAGAACAGAAGAAGAGCATGATGCGCATTTGCGTGTGGTGCTACAGATTTTGAGGGAGAAGCAGCTTTATGCTAAGTTCAGTAAGTGCGAGTTCTGGCTTAGAGAAGTGACTTTCTTGGGACATGTAGTGTCAGCTGAGGGGATCGGAGTGGATCCTCGAAAAATTGAGGCAGTTTTGGATTGGAAACCGCCTAAGTCAGTGGCTGAGATTCGGAGTTTTCTGGGTTTGGCAGGATACTACCGAAGGTTTGTAGAGGGTTTCTCGTTGATTGCAGCACCAATGACCAAGTTGTTAAGGAAAGAGGTTCCATTTGTTTGGACTGAGAAACAGCAGGAGAGTTTCGATAAGCTTAAAAGATTTTGTGAGAAGCTCGGTTTTGATTCAACCTAAGGTGGTAAGGAATTCTGTCTCATCTGCGATGCATCACATACGGGGTTGGGTTGTGTGTTGATGGGAAGGTAAGGTTGTGGCTTACGCATCTCGGCAGTGAGGCCACATGAGGTCAACTATCCGGACGCACGATCCGGAGTTAGCGGTCGTAGTCTTTGCATTGAAGATTTGGAGGCACTACTTGTACGGAGAGAGATCAATAGTCTACACCGATCATAAGAGTCTGAAGTACCTCTTGACTCAGAAGGATTTGAATTTGAGGCAGCGCAGATGGGTTGAGTTGCTTAAAGATTACGACTGTTCGATTGAGTATCATCGGGCAAGGCTAACGTGGTGGCGACAGCGTTGAGCCGTAAGGTTGTTTCGAGACTTAAGAGCGATGTTTGCTCACTTGAGTTTGTATGATGCGGAAGTATTACGCAGAGTTGCGAGTTAAGCCTACTTGGGTTGAGCGATCGAGAGAAACAGATAGAGGATGAGGTTACGAGTGCGCGGAGGTTGCGGTGCTGAGTGGTGGTTTGGAAGGTTACAACTTGTCTAGTGATGGGGTCTTTGTGTTTTCAAGGTAAAGCTTGTGTGCCCAAGGATGTTGAGTCGAGGCGAGAGGATTCTTGGACGCACATAGCAGCCCTTATGCTATGCATCCCGGAGGTAGTAAGATGTATAGGGATCTCAGAGAGCGATTTTGGTGGCACAGTCCGATGAAAGAAGTGACAGAGGTTGTTGGGAAGTGTCGACATGTCACAGTCAAGGTGAACATCGGTTGTCGTCGAGGTTGCTTGACTGTGAAGATTCCTCGATGGAAGTGGGAAAGGATAACCATGGATTTCGTCGGTGGGTTACCGCTTACGCCGAGCAAGAAGGATTCGATTTGGGTAATTGTGGATCGACCGACTAAATCAGCTCATTTCATTCCGGTGAGGTTGACTACTCACTTGAGAGGTTGGCGGTTTGTATGGTTCGAGAGATAGTGAGGTTGCACGGTGTGCGATGATCGATCATCTCGGATAGGGATCCCGATTTACGTCAAGGTTCGAAAGCGTTGCATCGGCTGCTGGAGGCACGCGGTTGGATTTCAAAGACGGCTTTTCACCCGCAATCGGCGGACAATCGGAAAGGGTTATTCAGATCTTGGAGGATATCTTTGAGGGGTTGTGTTCGGATTTCAGAGGTAGTTGGGAGGAGTTTCTACCATTAGTGAGTTTGCCTACAACAACGATTACCAAGCGAGCATCAAGATGGCACCATATGAGGCGTTGTATGGTAGGAAGTGTCGATCACCTACGTGTTGGGCGGAGTTAGGTGAACGCCGATTGTTGGGACCCGAGTTGGTTCTTTGAGACCGAAGACAAGGTTAAGTTGATTCGAGCTCGGTTGAAGGAAGCTTCGGACCGGCAGAAGTCTTATGCCGATCTTAAGCGAAGAGACATAGAGTTTTCGTGGGGATCAAGTTTTTACGAAGGTCTCGCCATGGAAGAAGGTTTTGAGGTTCGGAAAGAAAGGCAAGCTAAGTCCGAGGTTTATTGGGCCGTATAAGGTATTGAGACGAGTGGGACCAGTGGCGTATCAGCTTGAGTTGCCAGCAGAGCTAAGTCAGATCCACGACGTTTTCCATGTTTCGATGCTTGGCGTTATCGTTCGGATCCATCGCATGTGGTAGCAAGATGGAGAGATCGAGGTAAACCCGCATTTGACCATGGAGGAAGAACATGTGCGATTCTAGATCGGGATGTGAAGGTTACTGCGTAAGAAGTCCGTGCCTTTGGTTAAGGTACTTTGGCGGAATCATGGCGTAGAAGAAGCTACGTGGGAACCCGAGGATATGATGAGACAGCAATACCCTCAACTTTTCTGATCGGGTAATTTCGAGGTCGAAATTATTTTAAGGGGGTAGAAGCGTAATATCCCGGGTTAGGGGCTATTTTTGTTATGGCATAATTTGCATGTTAGGAGCTTGCTATGTTGCTTTGTTTTGGTGTCTTAGGGGCTTAATTGTAGGCTAGGACTATGCCCGAGCGGGTAGGAAAATTTTAGTTTTTGGGCTTTATATGAGAGGAGTGAAGGAGCTGGGTCTTTTGTATTTTATTTGGCGTTTTTGAGCACAAGTGATGAGCTAGCAAAGTGGCAAGGCATGCGTCACTTGGAGTGTGTGGTTGGCGTTAATTTCGGGAGGGAGAGGTCCACGAGTTCAAGCTGCAGAGTGCTCCTTTTGTTCCATTTGACGGCTTAAGGAGGAGGAGTTGTTGGTAGTTCAAACTCTACCATGGACTTTGTCAACTCAATCAAATGGAGGGTGGAGAGTGAAAGTAGGAGGAGACTAGTTCAACTAGTTTGAATTGAGTGGTTGGGAGCTAGTGGGGAGTTGAGGCCGATTCTTTGGAGGATTTTGGGAGTGGGCGGCTTGGTGGTGTGGGTAGGAGAGGTAGTGCGAATTTCATTTGGAAATTTGTGCATTTTTTCGGTCAAGTTGGTAAGCCAATTCTCCCTTGTTGTTATTGAATTTTCAAGAAAACTATCTCTCATTTTTCTCTACTTTTGAAACGAAAAGACCAAACTTCCAAAGGCTGCCGAAAGTTGCATTTTTGTCTCCTAGACTGCTTGATAGCCGAATATTCCTTCCCATTTCTTCCCCTTTCTTTCTATTGTGTAAACCGAAACTACTATCCTCTCTTTTCACATTTGTTTTTCTTCTTCTTTGCTTGAAAACATTGTAGCCGAAACTTCACCTTCTCCATTTCTTTCTTCTTAAACCGAAAGCACCTACCCCTTGTGCATTTTCTCTCTTCTTCTCAGAACCTTGGCCGATTCTCTACTTCATCTTGAACATATATTTCTTTTGTTCCACTTTTAAAATACTAGCTGAATCCCTCCCTTGTGTTGCCGAAATTTTCTTCTAGCATTTGTTCTCATTTTGGCCGAATATCAACCCCTCCCTTTCTCATCTTTTTCTTGCGCTTTCTTTCTTGGCTTAGGCCGAATCTCCCCTCTCTCCTAGTAGCTCTCTCTTGGCCGAATATCAGTGAAGGGTTGATCTTGGTTGGTTGTTCAATCATTGAACAAGGTAAGTGGGTGGCCGAATGGCCATTTTCCCCTCTCTTGTCTCTATTGATTGTGGGTTGGTTAATAGCCGATTTTGGGCATGTGTTGAAGGGGTTAATCTTTTGTGTTGAACCGTTTTCTGCTAGGGCCTTGGATTGTGGTGGTGATCGGGAAGCGATCAATTGAAGCCTTGATCTGCGAGTGACCGATTGGTAAGTAAGGGGTAAGTGATTGGTATTATTTTATTAGTTCAATCTTTTGGTTTCGATTAAGCCAAGGGTGACAAAGGATTAAGCTGTTCTTTTTAATAGGGTGTGCCGATTGTTAAAAGAGGAACCATTGTTGGTTCGGGTTTGGTAGGAAACCAAGCGTTTGCAAGGTAAGGGTTAATCGATATACCCTTTGGTTTATATGGTTATGGCCGAATGGTTTAAGTGATTAACCCATGGTGGGTCGATTGTTTTTAGGAGCAAAAGGATCGAGGGTCTTAGACCGGTTCTTAGGATTAAAACCTTCGCTATTTCGGTGTGTAAACTAACACACTACATTTAGTAATATGATTAATAACCTGATTACTTATTAAAGTGAAATAATATGATTGATGGATTTGGTACCTGATGGGGTATAAGCACGGATATGGGTAAGTCCATTTCATTACGAGATCTGTAGTGATATATGTGATAACATGTTTTATGATGTAAATACCATGAGATGCCATTTGAGCATGTTAGCATGATTGCATGTTTTATATCATTTGCATTAGTATGACATGTGTGGGTGATATGAGAGGAGGAGAATATGATATCCGTGTCTTTGGGACACTGTGTCTTTGGGACACCAGAGGTTTGGCACCTCGGTGGTTTGGTACCACAGTTGATTATTGTGACTTTGGGTCACGGAGGTTTGGCACCTCGCCTCGTCCCAGTGGCTTAGTACCACGGTGGGTTGGCCCCACGATTGATTATACGGGATTGACGCCCGGTGATTTGGTATCACGCGATGGGTTGGCCCCATCATCGGATTTGTGATCGCGGTCACCGGTGATTTGGTATCACTGCTTGTGTCTTTGGGACACCGAGGTTTGGCACCTCATTGCGACTCGTCCTCGTGGTTAACACCACCGTGGGTTGGCCCCACTTATGAGATACGGGATTGTCGTTAGTGATTTGGTATCACACGATGGGTTGGCCCCATCATCGGATTTGTGGATGCGGTCACCAAAGTGATTTGGTATCTGCTTGTGTCTTTGGGACACCGGAGGTTTGGCACCTCATTGCGACTCATCCCCGTGGTTAACACCACCGTGGGTTGGCCCCACTTATGAGATACTGGGATTGTCGCTAGTGATTTGGTATCACACGATGGGTTGGCCCCATCATTGGATTATTCGTGACTTTGGGTCACCCGGTGGTTTGGCACCGCACTTATGGATATCGTGACTTTGGGTCACCAGTGGTTTGGCACCACCAGTGGTTTGGTACCACACGGGGTAGAAAGGTGATATGGATGGTTAGGATCGGGGTGCATTGATTATGTTGCTATGATATGATGTGTGTTAGCATGTTGTATTATCGGGAGTGGGATTTATGCACTGAGTCTTGCGACTCACCCTCTCCTTTGACATTTCAGGTGACACTTAGACGCGGACATGGAGCCGGGATGGACTCGAGGTGCTCATGCCATTCTTTAATAAAGATTTGCTCAGACTTTATAAAATTTGGTATCTTAGTTAATTTATTACTATTTGGTTTTATTTTGGGTTGTAAATGGCCTTTAAATTATGTTTTTTCTATGGTTATGCTTAAAGTAGCTTTTTAATATGCCTTGATAAATTAATTGAGTTAAAATTTGCTAAAGACTTGGAAGGACAACGGTTTCAAAACTATAACGCAATGTGTTTTAAACTATACCATCGGGCATCACACTATGATTTGGTATCAAGGAAACTCAAATGATTTTCAAACTTAAACTCGATTTCTCACCACAACTATAAAGAATATGAGTTTTTTTAACGAATGCACAGTTTTTAGACATTCCTTTCAGGTGACATGCCAGATTCGGTCGTAACGTTTAGGCCGGGTTTGGGGTGTTACACTTTGTTCTTAAATTTTTGATGAATTTAGCTAAATAGGGCTAAATTGAGAAAATAAATTTTTGAGGGACTAAAATGTGAAATAAATGAAATGCATGGACTTTTATGGAGACTAGAAACATTCGGCCCTTAAGGTGTGAAGACAAATTTTGTGTATTTTGTGTTTTGTGCAAATACGACTAAATTGTAAAAGTGTGAAATTTATGTGTTTTTGGATTAAATTGAGTAGAAATGTGTTTGAATGAGCTTAATTTGAAAATGTTTAGATCAAGAACAAAGAAAAACGGACTTGGATCGGGGAAAGACAAAAATTATCGAATAGCCGGTTTTTGCTGTCCGACGATATCCGAGGTAAGTCTTTAAGCAATTTAATACCGTTAATTTTGGTTGTAACCCTGATTACATGCTGAAGTTTGAATTTTTTTAAATTGGAATTTTGTCAAATTCGAATGTGATAAAGTGTTCTAATAATGAAATGTAGTAAAATTTAATTGAGTTCGATATGTGAAAGTGATATGAATTATGTGTGATATATGTGATATTGGTAATATGTAATGTGTATGAGATGGCTCAGTAATATGAATATTCGGGCTTCGAGCCTAGTAGGCCTTGTGCTGGTGAAGTTTATCAGGCTTATTGCCTAGCAGGCAAAATGCCGATGATTTAATTTCAGACCTCGGGTCTAGCAGGCTTAGTGCCGGTGAAAAATTCAGGCTTATGCCTAGCAGGTTTAATACCGGTGATAAAATATCAACTTGTGACTTATGAGAGTGCATTGTGATATGCTTATTGAGCAAGTAAGTTGATATTACGAGATGTTTATATTCGGCCATACAGGTAAGTGCTTATAAGATATTTAATTGAATTTTTATATTCGATCAATTAAGTAAGCATATATGTGAGTCTTGTTGGGCAAGAATGTGACTAATGACTATATATGCATATTCGGCCTTTGGTAAAGTGATTATAATATCTTTACATGGATATTGAATATTTAGATATATGAAACGTTGAATGGATAAGTGTATATATGTTATTGTATGTGGCTTTATTGAATGATGTGCCTATGAAATGAGTATAAGGTTGAAAGGTAATACTTACTTTTTGAATCTTGAGCCGAGATAGTAATTTATTTGTTAAAGTAAGATGATAAAGAATGCTAAGTAAATAAGGCATTGGGGTTCGGCAATATGTTACCATATGTGTTATGTTAAAGCTTAATTATTATTAAGTATTTGATCTAAAATGTTTGAGAGTTCAATTGAATTACTCTTAATTGCTTAAGACTTACTAAGCTAGTTAGCTTACTCTGTGTGTTCATCATTCTGTTTTATAGATTTTGATCAAGCTACGAGCTCAGGGGATCGTCAACGAAGTCATCCATACTATCAACTTATTTTGGGTACTTTGTGTTTTGATTTTGGACTAAAGGCATGTATAGGCTAGACCAAGTTTGAACTTTAGATTTTGTTCATGTATATATTATAGCCATGTGAAAATGGCTTACCTTTAATGTCAATTGTTTTGATGTTTTATGTTCTAAGTCATGATATATGTGTTTATCATATTTGGATTTTATGCATGGTGGCCATGTGAGTTTCTTATAAGCATAAATATGATTTGTTATGAGTTAATCTTAAAGGTCTCAAGTTGTGTCTTAGTAGCTATATGCTTTATATATATATGAATATGACTCGTGTGAATGGTTGGTTTTGCATTCGTTTTCGGTAATACCTTGAGACCTTGATCCGGTGACGGATATAGGATAAGGGTGTTACATTTTATTGGTATCAGAGCTTACGATTTAGTCGATTCTAGGACTACCGTAGCGAATGTGAGTCTAGCTATACATGCCTTAATTTATTATGCGATAGTGTGATGACTTCTGACATCTGAATTGTTTTTTTATATAGTAAATGGATCCCAAAAGAGCAGTAGCTGATGATGTTGAGAGCGTAGCACCTGATCCCGCGCATGGGTCAGCGCTGGTAGACTCTCGACCTACCTCGAGTAGCCATGAGGGAGAGGCTAAGCAAGCCTTCTACCAGATGATGAATGAATGGTTCACCCAATATATCCGGACTAACCCGACTGCGCAACCACCTCCACCCCCAAATAATCCATCTCCGATACCTTCAGCACCTCCGATGTTAGATCTGATGAGATTTAGCAGGCCTCCTGTTGATAAAATCAGGAAACACGGGGCCGAAGAATTTAAAGCTAATGACGATGATGATGCGGAACGAGCTGAGCTATGGCTTGATAATACTATCCGTGTGTTCGACGAGCTATCATGTACTCCAGATGAGTGCTTAAAGTGTGCTATATCCTTATTACTGGACACCGCATATCACTGGTGGAATACACTGGTATCAGTGGTTCCGAAAGAGAATGTGACCTAGGAATTCTTTCAGACTGAGTTCCGTAAGAAATATATCAGTCAGAGATTCATCGATCAAAAGCGTAAAGAATTTCTAGAATTGAAACAGGGTCGTATGACCATGACTGAATATGAACGAAAATTTGTGAGATTGAGCCGATATGCTCGTGAATGTGTTTCAACTGAGGCTATTATGTGTAAAAGATTCGAAGACGATTTGAATGAAGACATTAAGTTGCTGGTTGGCATACTTGAGATTAAAGAGTTTGTAGTACTTGTCGAACGAGCTTGTAAAGCCGAAGAACTTGGGAAAGAGAAAAGAAAAGCCGAATTTGAAGCTAGAGACGTTCGAAAAAGATCATCGAGTAAGACTTTTCATTCTGTATCAAAGAAATTCAGAGATGAATCCAGTCGACATAAAGCTACTTCAAACTTTTCTAGACGGGACCGAGATCGACCTCCTGCGGGTTCCCGAGCCACCTCGATGGCTAGTGTTGGTAATGTTCAGCAGAACCGAGCTGAGTGCAAGCATTATGGAAAATGGCATTCTGGGAGTTGTAGATTGCATGATCGGTCCTATTTTAAATGTGGATCGATGGATCACTTTATTCGAGAGTGCCCGATGTTGGCCAAGCAAAATACTGCTCAGAATGCCAGACCGAGTAATGTATCAGTGCATGGTAGACCACCCAGGCATTTGGGGAATGTAGGTGGCAGTCAGAGAGGAACAAAGGATACTGCAGTTCGATCAGAGGCTCACGCACCTGCTAAGGCATATGCTATACACGCTCGAGAGGATGCTTCTTCTCTAGATGTTATTACCGGTACTTTCACTCTTTATGATACTATTGTTGTTACGTTCATTGATCCTGGTTTGACTCATTCTTACCTGTGTGAAACGTTAGTATCCAGTAAGACTCTACCTGTTGAGTCTACTGAGTTTGTGATTTGAGTATCAAACCCCTTGGGTCACTGCGTTCTGGTTGACAATGTGTGTAAAAGTTTCCCGTTGATGATTCGGGATTCATGTTTCCCAGTCGATTTGATGTTGTTACCTTTCGATGAATTCGATACAATTCTAGGAATGGACTGGTTGACTTTGTACGATGCTGTTGTTAATTGCAAAAGAAAGACCATCGATTTGAGATGTCAGAACAGTGAAATTATTCGGATTGAATCTAATGATCTGAATGGGTTACCAGTGGTAATATCTTCGATGCTAGCTCGAAAGTATATGAGAAAAGGGTATGAAGCTTACTTTGCTTATGTGCTTGATAGTAAAGTAACTTAAAGGAAGATTGAATCTGTTCTAGTCGTGTGTGAGTATCCAGATGTGTTTCCTGAGGATTTACCGGGTTTGCCACCTATTCGAGAGGTAGAGTTTGGAATTGAATTAGTACCAGGGACAACTCCGATTTTGATAGCTCCGTATTGGATGGCACCTACAGAATTAAAAGAGTTGAAAGTACAATTGCAAGAGTTGACAGATAGGGGCTTTGCACGACTGAGTTTCTCTCCCTGGGGTGCACCAGTCTTATTTGTGAAAAAAAAAGATGGGACTATGCGAATGTGCATTGATTACCGACAGCTCAGTAAGGTAACTATAAAGAATAAATACCCGTTGCCACGGATTAACAACTTGTTTGATCATTTGAAAGGGGCTTCAGTGTTTTCAAAGATAGATTTGAGGTCGGGTTATTATCAGTTGCGAGTCAGAGATTTCGATGTGCCAAAGACTACCTTTCGAACGAGGTACGGACACTATGAGTTTTTGGTTATGCCTTTCGGACTCACTAATGCACCTGCTATTTTTATGGATATGATGAATCGAATTTTCAGTCAGTATTTAGACCGGTTTGTGGTAGTGTTTATAGATGATATTCTGATCTACTGCAGAGATGAAACCTAGCATGCTGAGCACCTGAGACTCGTGCTACAAACTTTGCGAGATAAACATTTGTATGCGAAGTTTAGAAAATGTGACTTCTGGTTGAGTGAAGTTAGTTTTCTGGGCCACGTTGTTTCAGCATCAGGTACTCGGGTTGATCCGAATAAAATAGCGGCTATACTTGATTGGAAACTACCGAAAAATGTTTCCAAAATTCGAAGCTTTCTGGGACTTGCTAGTTACTACAGACGATTTGTGAAGGGTTTTTTTATGATAGCTACCCCCTTCACAAAGCTATTACAGAAAGATGTTAAGTTTGAATGGTCAAAAAAGTGTCAGAAAAGTTTTGATCAGTTGAAAGCTCTTCTGACTGAAGCTCCAGTGTTAGTCCAGCCTGAATCAGGTAAAGAATTCGTTGTTTATAGTGATGCATCTTTGAATGGTTTGGGTTGCGTTTTGATGCAGGAAGGCAAAGTTGTAGCCTATGCTTCGAGACAATTGAAGCCACGAAAGAAATTACCCAACACATGATTTAGAGCTGGCAGCCATTGTGTTCGCGTTAAAGATTTGGCATCATTATCTGTTCGATGAGAAATGCCATGTTTATTCAGATCACAAGAGTTTGAAGTATTTGATGAAGCAGAGAGATTTGAACCTGAGACAACGCAGATGGTTAGAGCTGTTCAAAGATTACGAGTTAGTGATTGACTATCATCCGGGAAAGGCTAATGTTGTTGCGGATGCTTTAAGTCGAAAGTCATTATTTGCTCTTCGTGCGTTGAATGCACATATGGTTACGACTGATGATGGTTCGATAGTGGCTGAATTAAAAGCAAGACCGTTGTTTATTCAACAAATTAGTGATGCTCAGAAAGTTGACAGAGAATTGTTGGCAAGACGAGTTCAGTGTGAAAGTAATGTTGAGTCAGAGTTTCGAATTGATGAGAATGACTGCTTGAAGTTCAAAGGCCGAATGTGTGTGTCGAGAAATTCAGATTTGATTCAGATGATATTGAATGAAGCTCACAGTAGCCGGTTGTCTGTACATCCGGGTAGCACAAAAATGTTTAATGATTTGAAACAGTTCTTTTGGTGGCCTGGTATGAAACGGGACATATCTGAATTTGTCTCGAAGTGCTTAGTTTGTCAGCAAGTAAAGGCCGAACATCAGGTGCCCTCTGGGTTACTTCAGCCTATCATGATACCTGAATGGAAATGGGATAGAATTACTATGGATTTTGTAGAAAGACGCAATTTGGGTTATAGTGGATAGAGTAACCAAATCAGCTCACTTTGTCCCAGTTCGTACAGATTATTCACTTGATAAGCTTGCTGAGTTGTATGTATCTCAAATTGTAAGATTGTATGGTGTGCCTATTTCTATTGTTTCAGGTAGAGACCCGAGATTCACGTCGCGGTTTTGGAAGAAATTGTAAGATGCTTTAGGTACTAAACTACACTTTATACGACTTTTCATCCGCAGCATGATGGTCGATCGAACGAACCATTCAAATACTTGAGGATATGTTGAGATATTGCATCCTTGAGTTTGAAGGTACGTGGGAACGATACTTACCTCTGATTGAATTTACTTATAACAATAACTTTCAATCTAGTATCAAAATGGCACCCTATGAAGCTTTGTACGGTCGTAAATGTCGTACACCATTATACTGGACCGAGCTCAGTGAAAACAAGAAACACGGGGTTGATATGATTAAAGAGACTGAAGAGAAAGTGGTAGTGATCCGTAATAGTTTAAAAGCTGCATCAGATCGACAAAAGTCATACGCGGATTTGAAACATAAAGACATTGAGTTTCAGATCGGAGACTGGGTATTTTTGAAAGTTTCTCCGTGGAAAAAAGTGCTTCGATTCGGACGTAAAGGCAAGTTAAGTCCGAGGTTCATCGGATCGTATGAGATTATTGAACGTGTCGGGCCTGTTGCTTATAGATTAAGGTTGCCCTCTGAACTAGAAAAGATACACAATGTATTTCATGTTTGAATGCTTCGTAGATATCGATCTGATCCGTCACATGTGATTGCCCCATCTGAGATTGAAATTCGATCAGATATGATGTACGAGGAAGAACCAATCCGTATCTTAGCTCGTGAAGTAAAAGAGTTGAGAAACAAAAAAATTTCGTTAGTGAAAGTATTATAGAATCGGCTTGGAGTAGAAGAGGCTACGTAGGAGCCTGAAGATTCAGTGAGACAACAATATCCGACTCTGTTTAACGGTAAGATTTTTGGGGACGAAAATCCCTAAGGGGGGAGAGTTGTGACAGTCTGATTTACACCCTAGTCGGAACAGTGGTTTCGGGACCACGAATCCGAATCCAAATAATATTTTAATATTATTTTCTGTGCCGTTCATATGTGACTAAGCATGTGCTAAATTTTCATAAGTTAATTTGTTTGTTTGTGGGTTTAATTTGATAAAAAGGACTGAATTGTATAATTGGTAAAAGGTGGCCTTTTATTTGATTTATGGCTAAATTGATGTGGCTTTATTTTAGTGAAGTCCTTAAAGGACAATATGCCCATTTTGATTTATGGTGGACGGCAATGATGATGATAAATAGAAATTATATGTTTGTTGTATTTACTTTAATAGTTTATTAATATTATATTGTTATATGATATATTATTATAATGGAAACAAAATGAAAGCATTATCATCATTTTATCACCCCTTCTTTGCCGAAAAACCAAATAGAAAAGAAAGAATAGAAGCTTTCAAACTTTCGGCACTTTCAAGCCAAAATTTAAGGTTAGTTTTCGATTCGTTTTTGATAATTTCTACGTTTTTGTAATCGTTACTTTGAGAGCTTTAAAACCCATGTCTCAATTTCATGAATTGATGATGTTTGTGTAAAATTCCATTGATGCTATGTTGAGTTTTGTGATGTTTTATGGTGTTAAATGATAGATATGTAATTGATGAACATACTTTGTTCTTAAATTTTTAATGAATTTAGCTAAATAGGGCTAAATTGAGAAAATAAATTTTTGAGGGACTAAAATGTGAAATAAATGAAATGCATGGACTTGTATGGAGACTAGAAACATTCGGCCCTTAAGGTGTGAAGACAAATTTTGTGTATTTTGTGTTTTGTGAAAATAGGACTAAATTGTAAAAGTGTGAAATATTAGGGGCAAAATGGTAATTTGCCCATTTAGGTGTTTTTGGATTAAATTGAATAGAAATGTGTTTGAATGAGCTTAATTTGAAAATGTTTAGATCAAGAACAAAAAAAACGGACTTGGATTGGGGAAAGACGAAAATTATCGAATAGCCGGTTTTTGCTATCCGACGATATCCGAGGTAAGTCTTTAAGCAATTTAATACCGTTAATTTCGGTTGTAACCTTGATTACATGCTGAAGTTTGAATTTTTTTAAATTGGAATTTTGTCAAAGTCGAATGTGATAAAGTGTTCTAACAATGAAATGTAGTAAAATTTAATTGAGTTCGATATGTGAAAGTGATATGAATTATGTGTGATATATGTGATATTGGTAATATGTAATGTGTATGAGATGGGTCAATAATATGAATATTCGGGCTTCGAGCCTAGCAGGCCTTGTGCTGGTGAAGTTTATCAGGCTTATTGCCTAGCAGGCTAAATGCCAGTGATTTAATTCGCGGACCTCAGTCAGCGGGCAGCTTAGTGCCGGTGAAAAATTTAGGCTTATGCCTAGTGGGTGTTTAATATCGGTGATAAAATATCAACTTGTGACTTATGAGAGTGCATTGTGATATGCTTATTGAGCAAGTAAGTTGATATTACGAGATGTTTATATTCGGCCATACAGGTAAGTGCTTATAAGATATTTAATTGAATTTTTATATTCGATCAATTAAGTAAGCATATATGTTAGTTTTGTTGGGCAAGAATGTGACTAATGACTATATATGCATATTCAGCCTTTGGTTAAGTGATTATAATATCTTTACATGGATATTGAATATTTAGATATATGAAACGTTGAATGGATAAGTGTATATATGTTATTGTATGTGGATTTATTGAATGATGTGCCTATGAAATGAGTATAAGGTTGAAAGATAATACTTACTTTTTGAATCTTGAATCGAGATAGTAATTTATTTGTTAAAGTAAGATGATAAAGAATGCTAAGTAAATAAGGCATTGGGGTTCGGCAATGTGTTACCATATGTGTTATGTTAAAGCTTAATTATTATTAAGTATTTGATCTAAAATGTTTGAGAGTTCAATTGAATTACTCTTAATTGCTTAAGACTTACTAAGCTAGTTAGCTTACTCTGTGTGTTCATCATTCTGTTTTATAGATTTTGATCAAGCTACGAGCTCAGGGGATCGTCAACGAAGTCATCCACACTATCAACTTATTTTGGGTACTTTGTGTTTGGATTTTGGACTAAAGGCATGTATAGGCTAGACCAAGTTTGAACTTTAGATTTTGTTCATGTATATATTATAGCCATGTGAAAATGGCTTACCTTTAATGTCAATTGTTTTGATGTTTTATGTTCTAAGTCATGATATATGTGTTTATCATATTTGGATTTTATGCATGGTGGCCATGTGAGTTTCTTATAAGCATAAATATGATTTGTTATGAGTTAATCTTAAAGGTCTCAAGTTGTGTCTTAGTAGCTGAAATGTGTGATCGTTGAATGTGTTTGGGGTGGTGATTCGGCCAAGACATATATGTGTTTTTGTTGGATTATAATTCGATTATTTGTTAGTGAAAATTTGTTATGTTTAGGTATACATTCAGTTGTAAAATAGGATGATTTGGTTTGATCACTTGAGTACATTATAAGCATGTTTATATATGAATAATATTAGTAATTGAATAATGCATGAAATGGATAAAATTTTATTTGGTAATATGCTAGCCGAATAGAACATGGGATGAATGGCAAAGTGTATTCGTGATTATGCTTGAATGGTTCATTTTGATGTAGTCAAATACGCATAAGATTTTAAGGTTAATGAGATATGCTTGATCATAATATGAAGTTGTTAATATCGTATTTGCTTATGGGTATTAAGTCGTGTATAAGTAGGTAAAGAATCATGAAGTAAAATGTTTAAATTAGGTTAGGAATTCGGATATTATTAAGGTGTTATGTACATAATTCGAGTTGTGTGTTTTGTCAAAGTATTTATATATATATATAGGGTATAACTTTGTGGCATATTTATTAGTTTGAAATATGATGATATACATGGTATGATTTCAAATGAATTTTGAGGTATGACCCATATGTATAATATGAGCAAGAATATATGTTTAATATTAAATTAGCTATATGCTTTATATATATATATGAATATGACTCGTGTGAATGGTTGGTTTTGCATTTGTGTTCGGTAATACCTTGTGACCTTAATCCGGTGATGGATATAGGATAAGGGTGTTACAGAACCGGTTGAGGAGAAAGTGGGGGAGGTTGTTGTACAGCAGGATTTGTTCTCAAATATTCAGTGAACCACTTGTTCATCATTTGAAAGAAGGCTTCTTTTGCCTCCTCAGTTCGGCCCTCAGATACAGGCCTTCTACTCCTACTAGATGCAGCTCGTTGAACAGAAGCTTGAGCAGTGCTCTCAGATTCCTCGGATTCAGCTCTAGCTTGGTTGGATGACATTACTATATGAAAAACACATTTAAAAATGGTCAGGAGATATCACACTATCATAAATTATATAATGGCATGTATAGTTCAACTTGTACTTACTACATTAGTTTGAGAATTGACTAAATCGTAGCTCTGATACCAATAAATGTAACACCCTTAACCCGTATCTGTCGTCAAAATAGGGTTACGGAGCATTACCAGAGTTTACAAAATAATTTCATGTAAATCATTTCATTTACTATTCATATCCGAAACTAATCATATTTTCCCTTGAATGGACCTTTGAGGCCCAATTTAAGCATTAGAATCAAGTCGAGACTAATCGGGAACTTTTAGAACTTTTCGCGAACACACGCCCGTGTAAGTAGGCTGTGTGGCTCACACAGCCAAGTGACAAGCCCATGTCTCAGGCCGTGTGGGCATTCGATGTGAGGCACACGGTCGTGTCCCAGCCCGTGTCCTTACCCATGTAACTCTCTGACTTGTGCCACACAGCCTGCCTGTAACAGCCCATTTTTTAGTGAAATTGGAACAGTGGTTTCGGGACCACAGATCTGACCCAAAATACGATTTATTTTTATTTTATTATACGGCCTGTAATATGATAGATGTGACATGTGAAATTTTTAACATGAAAATTTTATCGATTTAGCGCCTAATTACGAGAAGGACTAAATCGCATAAAATATGAAAATTGAATTCTAGTAGCTATAAGGATCAAATAGCTATGGAATTCAAAACTAGAGGTCCTTATATGGTAATTAGACCATTAAGAAAAGTATGTAGATTTTTCATGGTGACTCATCCATGGAATTATAGAAAAAGGTCAAGGACAAAATTGGAAATAGTAAAAATTTAATTAATTAAAAGATGATAAAAAGAAAATATCATCTTATTTTATCATCTTCAACCTTAAAAATACATGGAAACCCTAGGAGAGAGAAAAGCAACTTTCAAGGCTTAATTGGGTAAGTTTTCTTCTCCCGTTTTTAATAATTTTAGTATTTTTAAAACCGGGATAGCTTAATCTCTCTATTTGAGGGATTAATTTGAAAATTTATCAAAGTATAAAAATGGGTCATGAATGTATTATGCTAGAAATTAGAAATCTATCATAGAAAATGAAAGATTATTGATAGATAAACAACTTTTACAAAGTGATTTTTGATGAAAACATGATTTAGGGACTAAAATGTAAACTTGTGAAATTGAAGGAAAAATTCTAAAATTTTGCATATACATGTGCTGGAAAATTGTAATGGGGCTTTGGCTAGGCTTGGAATAAGGAGTAATTTGCACAAGTTTTATTTTTCGGGCCTGTAACATCCTAGATTAGGGGTTATGCGTTTGGAGCATAACTCAAGTATTAGTAGGCTTTAAGTGTGTTGGGATATATTTTAGGAGTTTTTGAGAACTTTGGGTGAAGGGGAAAAACTTTGGAAAATATTGGATTTTTAGGTAAAAAGGGGATACTAGGCAGGGAGGCCTTAAAAGAAATTTTGAAAAGGTTAGGACGCAAGAATGTATTTGGCAAAGTGGCTTGGGGCGCTAAGGTGCAAGGGGGCTTCAGGAGGGACGAGGGTCGAGTCGTGAGGGCAGCATGAGAGTGTTTTATTTTTGTATTTTGCGTCAGGAAGGGAATTGGGCCAGGGAGGTCTTAAGAGAGGTTATATGCGCTTTTGGACACAAAGATGGCCTTGGTAAAGTGGCTTAAGGGCGCCTTTTAAGGGCCTGGAGGTGACCTTCGCGCAGTCTTGAGTTCGAAGAGTGGGAGCAGCAGTTGGGCGTTTTATTTTTGGCTTTTGGCGTTAAGACAAGGGGGAGCTAACAAGGGAGCGCTTAAAAGAAATTGTGGCGAGTTGTGTCACAAAGGAACGCCTTGGCAGAGTGGCTACGGGCGTTAGTGCAGCTGCTCCATCAGGTCCCATGTTCGAACCATGGGGGCAGCAGTTTGGTGCTTTATTTTTGCAAGTTGGCGTGAAGGGAGAGAGAGCTGGTGGTCTGCACATGGACTCTCAAGGGGGATAAGGATAAGCTTGATGTTTGCTTTTAAATTCGGCTAGAAGAGTTGATATTATTATTTTATTTATTTAATTGAAGAGGTGATGAAGGGATAAGGATTTATTTATTTTAAATTCTTTTTGAATAGATGTTGAAGAGGTAAATTAGGAGATTATTTTGGATTTGGATAAGTAAAGATGTGGTGGCCCAATTTGGGTGTCTTTGGTTGTTGAAATTCGGCCATGTGGGGAGGATAAGTGCCGAATAGTGTAGTATATTTAGAGAGTTGCCATCTTTTGTTAGTTCCTTTTTCATTTTAATTGTTTTCATTGTGCCGAAATTTCCAAGAAGCAAAAAGGCTATTCGTGTTTCTTTTTCTCCTCTAATTATTAGCAATAGTCGAATACCATACAAATCTTTCTTTTTCTCTCCTTTTTGTTCTAGCCGAATCTACTCCACTCTTTTGCCGAAATCTTCTCTCTTCCATTAGATATACTTTGGCCGAATAAGAAGTGAGCATGATTCTTTTCGGATTTCTTCTTCAATCGGTTTGTAAGGGGGTAAGTGGAGATGGTCGAATGACTTTCGCTTGGTTTTCGAGATTTATGGTTATGGCCGAATGGTCTATGACTCATATTAATGAGATTAAGGCCGATTGTAGGAAGGAGGGATACCTAACGTTGTGGATATTCTGGATTTGGTGATCGATCTAGGTAAGGTCTCAATATTTAAATCTGTTGCTAATTAGTTTAAAAGTCAAGGCTAACTATTATGTGATTCAAGGTATAGCCGATTACAAGTGGTGTGTGTGGCTTGGGATTTGGTTGGAAACCAAATTGGTTTAAGGTAAGTGCCACAAATGAGCCTTCTGGATTTAGTTATTATAGCCGAATAGGCCTATGTCACTAATCGAGATGTTGGCGAATATAGGGTCAAGGGATATAGCACAATAGATCGGATCTTGGGATCTAGGACTCGTGTTAGTAACAGGTGTGTACTTACACACTTCATAGCTAATAAAATTGTTAATAAATTGTATGTGTTAAACCGGAATTGTAGATCTGGATTTGATACCGTAAGGGTATGAACAAGAATTCGGGTAAGTCTGTCTAAATATGAGCTATGCTATATGATGAATGTTGATGCATGACATATTTGGTATATGTAATACATGTGAAAGTATAACCTATGATAAATTCAGTATATATTAATATTTAAGCATGATTGGCATGATCTTTATATGCATATTATTGAGGGTGATATGAGTGGAGGGGGAAGTGATATCCGTGTCTTTGGGACACCGTGAGGTTTGGCACCTCCGGTGGTTTGGTACCACATATTTCGTGACTTTAGGTCACCAGAGATTTGGCACCTCATAGCGTCTCGTCCCAGTGGCTTAGCACCACAGTGGGTTGGCCCCACATTTGACATAATGGGATTGATGCCAGTGATTTGGTATCACACGCGGGTTGGCCCCACAAACTCTTATTCGTGACTTCAGGTCACCAGTGGTTTGGCACCACAATATTGATGGATATCGTGACTTTGGGTCACCAGTGGTTTGGCACCACCAGTGGTTTGGTACCACACGGGGTAGAAAAAGGAGTGATGGATGGCTAGGTTGGGTGCATGCCATACTTAGTTATGATTTGTGTAAGCTGTTGCATTAACCGGGGGAAGGGTTACACATTGAGTCTTGGTGACTCACCTTCTCCCTTATCTTTTCAGGTAACTCGTAGATCGCGGATGAGGAGCCGGATGGACTCGAGGTGGCCATGCAATGAAAAACTTAGTTTACATAAACCTTGGATTATTTTTTTTTATTTTATTCTTATTTTATTTAATTGAGTTGTAATAAGGCCCTAAAAGTTTTGAGTATCTTTACCAAGTAATTTTATTATTATGTTTATTATGGATTGACAATTTAATTATTAGTTACAAATGACTTTATTTCCTAAAATATTTATAAATATGCTAAAGTTTTAATCCGAGAATTTGGTAACAACTTAAGTTTATTTCTAAAAACAATAAATTTATTATTTCAACTTTAAGTGAAAAATATTTTCGAACATTTTTTTTTCCGCAGTGACATATCAGATCCGGTCAGGGCTTGTGGGCCGGGTTTGGGGTGTTACAAGGCCCAGGGACAAAATCAGAATTTATGAAAAAGTTAGGGGCAAAATGGTAATTTTTCCTAGGACGTAAATTGAGTCCATTTAAATATGAAATGTACGAAATTGATGGTTAAATTCATTTATATAGATCCAGACAACACTAATTCGAGGTTAGATCAAGGAAAAGAAAAGGTTTCGAATTAGTAGATTTCTAACGCGAACAAGTGTCGAGGTAAGTTCATGTAACTTAGTTGGACATGTAATTATGTTAATTGAATGTTGTGTTTGTATTTAATGTTAATTATGTTAATGTGCTTTACTTGTATGCTATGATGGAAAATTTGCTACATGCTTGAAATGGGGATAAAGGGTTAGTCCTGATTGAATGTTGAATTCCGATTACTATAAGCGCTTTCCCGAAACTAATAAGGTCCTGCATTTGTTGCGAACGGGATTTAGCTCGGACGAGTAATCCCATTGACCTTGTTATATAAAGGATTTAGCTTAGACGGGTAATCCTAATATAATTCCTCTCGAGTATGCATTAAGATTTGGGTTTAGCCTGAACTGATCATCCTAATCGAGATCCTCCGAGCTTACGTTATATAAAGGATTTAGCCTGGACTGGTAATCCTGTTATACGATATATAGCTCGAGAGTGTGTTCCTTGGTTAAGTGCCCTAAGGGGTACCCTTGAATAAGAAATTGACGGATTATGGAACCGTACACTTCGAGTGTACTACTTGAGCATCCATCGAAGTTCAATGATTCAATGGGCATGTATCTCTTGACTTGGCATGAAAATCTTGAGATGTAATGATAATGACTTGAAAGAACATTGCATGATGAGCTCATCTATTTTTACTTGACATGTTTGTAAATGTTGTGACTAACATGTTTGATTGAAGGCATTTGCTTAGGAAATTTTGCTAATGAATGGAAAACATGATGTTGTGTGCTTAAATTTAATAACAGGATTGGTAAGTTTAGTTTCCGTTATACGAACTTACTAAGCATGTAATGCTTACTCCGTTTATTTTTCCCTTGTTTTATAGTGCTCGAAAGCTCGTGAAGGTTGGAAGATCATTGGAGAATCATCACACAGTAACACCCTAAACCCGGTCAACACACCACGACCGAATCTGGCGTGCTACGGAGTGAAAACATTTTTGGAAACACAAGTTACCGGTTAGATTTTATAAAACCCTTTTATCGATATCTGGTAAAAACTTAGTAGTAGGTGATGTTAAGATTGTCTTATAGGTGTTAAGAAATTTGGGAAAACTCATGTTTGGAAACCCATTTGTTAATACCAAAGTTAGAAAAACGTTTGATTTTGACTAAAAACGGTTGTGTGGAGAGTTTATCCATATGCCTTTGAAGTTGAGAGAAAGATTTAGAGTTTGTAAAATCATCCAGTTACCTCCGATTATGTTATGATCGTTGTTACCCGATGGTAACGTTTGAAAACCGAAGAGATATAGTTTAGAAAACCTTGCTTTTTACCAGGTTAATTTTATCATATCCATAAACCCAACATGTAATTTATAAGCAGAATAAAATCAAGTGAAAATAAAACCAAAATAAACTTAGCGGCCTTATTACAAAACCAAAACCAAATTTAGGGAAAATCAAATAAACCGAAATAATAAGTTAAAGTCGAAAACACGAAAACAAATCGCATGGCCACCCCGAGTCCTCCCGGCTTCATATCCGCGATCTATGCCTCATCCGCAAAATGTAAGGGAAGGGTGAGTCACCAAGACTCGAGTGTATAAATCCCCAACCCGATAATTCAACCACTTACACAGATCATTAGCAAAACATGTAAATCATGCAACCCATAACCTAACCATCCAATCTCCTTTAACTACCCCGTGTGGTCAAAACCACTGGTGACCGAAGTCACAAATACATATATATCAATGATGGGGCCAACCCATCGTGTGGTCAAAACCACTGATGACAATCCCGTAATATCATGTGGGGCTAACCCACTATGGTACCAAACCACTGGGACGAGTCATAATAATCCATGTGTGGTCAAAACCACTGGTGACCATAGTCACAAATATCAATCGTGTGGTCAAAACCACTGGTGACCGTAGTCACAAATCAACTGATGGGGCCAACCCATCTTGTGGTCAAAACCACTGGTGACAGTCCAAATAAGTCATTCCCCCTCCTCTCATCAACCCATCATCATGTTTATCACATACGTGTCATAATATCGAATGGTCATGCAAAACATAAATTACATAGCATTTAGCAGAACATGATGACATAGATATATATATCGTAAATCACATAATAGGGGACTTACCCAGAATCCAAGCTTATGCCGCAAGGCAAAGTCACTAATACCAGGGGTTATACAGTAACATAATAAGCATCGTTAAACTAATAAAGTGTGTAAGCGTTTACACACCTGTTACTAACGCAATCACTGAATCCCAAAGACTCGATCTACTACACTAGATCCCGTGTCCTACATTCGGCCAAACCACAACCATTAACAAGGCCATTCGGCCATACCAATAAGTCCCGAAGGGTTAACGCATGGAACCCCAAACCTTACCTTAATGCTCTCTAAATACTATTCACAACACCAAAATATGCGAGACTGATCCTCCCCCTACAATCGGCCAACAACAAAACTTAGTCTCAATAGCCTTCGGCTTTACAAACAACTTAAAGAATGATTTAATCGTCATGGATCCTTACCACAGACTTGAAGAAATCGATTGTGAGAGAATAGATGGCTCGGATCACCGCCCGTAATCCCGTAGATCCTAAAAGAAATCGATTTTCAAAGGTGATTAGTAATCTTGTTATCAAATGTCGAAATTCAGCTTCTGCTTCCATGAGAGTCGACAGAGAGAAGAGAAACGAAACAAAAGAAATTCGACCATGAACACTTACCCCCTTCCAAAACCGATTGGAGAAAAACCAAAAGAGATCTAGGCTTGAGTGATATTCGGCCAAAATAGACAAGAAGAAAACAAGGAGATTTCGGCAATAGAGTATGGTTAATAGAAGAGCAAAGCAAATAACATTGGCTAAAACAAAAGAAGAGAAAGGGAAGAGATATAAATGGTATTCGGCTTAGGCTTAAAGAAAAGGGACTAAGGGGTTTCTGCAAAAAGAAAGAAGAGAAGAAGATGTGGTTTTGAGCAGCTTATGAAAAGAAGAAAAGAAAGATGGGAGAAAGAGAGGTTTGGCCAAGCACCTTAATTGCCGAAAAAGAGAAGAGAAGAAGATGTCAAGTGAGGTTTCGGTTTCAAAGGGGAAAAGAAAGTTTCCAAATGGTTCTTGTGTGGATTCGGCTAGGTGCATACAAGAGATCTTGATGGATGCTAAAAACAAAAGGGATTTCACTTTTACTTTGATATGGTGCACTAGGAGAAATCGCCCAAGGCTCAAAGGGTTTTTGGCTTGGCAAAAACAAAGAATGAGGCCCTCCAAGCTAGCCAAAAATGATCACCTAACCACTAAAGAAATTTGGCAACCCCCTACTCGACCTTCCCAACCGACACTCCTCTTCAAACAGGAGTTCAAATTTTAACAACTTCTCCAAGCTTCTCCGCCACTAATTCAAATGAGTTTGAATTAGTCAAGCTCCTAAATTTTCTCCTTGCCACCCATTTAAATTAATTTGACTTATTCCAAGCTTATCGATGAGAGTTTGTGCCGAGCACAACTCCTCCCCCTTGGCGTTAAAATGCTAAGCGAGAAAATGAGATTTTCACTGCTCGAACCGAGCTCTCCCTTCCCCCGCATGTGGCGTCACCCTCAAGGCCCCAAGTGGTGCCTCCTTGCCACTTTACCAAGGCAATTCGTGTGCTTAAATTTTCCACGAATTACACTTAGCTCCTAGCTCCCTCAGCTCCCCTTACTAAAACTTAAAAACAAGCATTTTCCTACAGCTCGGGCCTACCTTTGGCTCATAACTAGCCCCCAGAACACCTCAATTAATAACACAATAGTCCAAACTCATGCAAAGCAATTCAAATACACTAACCCCTATTTGAGGATGTTACAGTTCTACCCCCCTTAAAAATAATTTCGGCCTCGAAATTACCTGATCAAAATAGTTGAGGGTATTACTGTCTCATCACATCCTCCAGTTCCCACGTGGCCTCCTCCGTGCCATGGTTCCGCCATAATACCTTCACCAGAGTACCGACTTCCACGCAGAACTTTGACATCCCGATCCAAAATCTGCACGGTTCTTCCTCGAAAGACAAATCGTGGCTCACCTCTATCTCCTCAATCTGGTACCACATGGGACGGATCGATCGATAAGCGCCTAAGCATTGAAACATGAAAGACGTCATGAATCTCACTCAATTCTGCTGGCAACTCAAGCTGATAAGCTACCGGTCCCACTCGCTTCAACACTGTATATGGCCCGATGAACCTAGGGCTTAGCTTGCCCTTCCGACCAAATCTCAATACTTTCTTCCAAGGCGATACCTTCAGAAAGACCTTATCACCTACTGCATTCTCAATATCCCTGCGCTTAAGATCGGCGTAAGACTTCTGCCTGTCTGACGCTTCCTTAAGACGAGCTCGAATTATCTTAACCTTATCCTCTGCTTTCACCACCAACTCCGGACCCAACATCTCGCTGTTCACCGGCTTCTATCCAACACGTCTGAGTACGACATTTCCGCCGTATAGTGCCTCATATGGTACCATCTCGAATACTCGCTTGATAACTATTGTTATGCGAACTCCGCCAAAGGTAGATACTCCTCCCAACTACCGCTGAAATCCGAACCTGACCCCTTAACATATCTTCCGTAACTGGATTACCCTTTCGATCGTCCATCCGATTGCGGATGAAAAGCCGTGCTAAAATCCAACCTTGTGCCCAAAGCCCGATGCAAAGCTTTCCAAAACCTCGGCGTGAACTCCGGGATCCCTATCCAAAATAATTGACACAGTACTCCATGCAACCGCACTATCTACGCCACATACAACTTGGCTAACTTCACGAGCGAATAATCAACCCTTACCAGGTATGAAGTGAGTGACTTAGTCAAACGATCCACTATAACCCAAACCGAGTCTTTCTTGCTAGGCGTAAGGGAAGCCCACCGACAAAATCCATCGTAATCCTTTCCCACTTCCATCGTGGAATCTTTACTACGTACCGCAATACCGATGGCAACCGATGCTCACCTTAAACTCGCTTGGCATGTCAAACACTTGCTTACAAACTCGTTACTTCCCGCTTAAGACCCGCCACGTAATTGTTCCTCAAATCACGATACATCTTATCGCCTTCGGGATGCATAGCGTATGGGCTGCTATGAGCTTCCTGAAGAATCCGCTATCTCAATTCAATATCCTTAGGCATACATACCTTCCCCTGAAATTACGAAGACTCCATCACTATCCAAGTTGTAATTCTCGATTCACCATCCCGCACTTGTAACCTCCGAGCACTCAAAACCTCATCTGTCAGCTATTTCTCCTTAACCTGATCAATCCAAGACGTCTTTACTTGCAATTCTGCCAAAAGACTTCTATCATCATAAAGACCGAGGTGAGCAAACATCAATCGCAATTCAGCTACCACCTTACGGCTCAACGCATCCGCTACTACGTTAGCCTTACCCGGATGGTACTCAATCGAGCAATCGTAGTCCTTCAACAACTCTATCCACCTTCGCTGCCTCAAGTTTAAATCCTTCTGAGTCAAGAGGTACTTCAGACTCTTATGATCCGTATACACTATCGACTTCTCCCCATACAAGTAATGCCTCCAAATCTTCAAGGCGAAAACCACTGCAGCTAATTCTAAGTCATGCGTCGGATAGTTACCTTCATGAGGCCTCAACTGCCTAGATGCATACGCTACCACTTTTCCACTTTGCATCAGCACACACCCTAAGCCAGTATGTGATGCATCACAATAAATAGTGAATTCCTTTCCTGCCTCAGGCTGAATCAGAACTGGAGCTTCAGTCAGAATCTTCTTCAACTTGTCGAAACTCTCTTGCTATTTCTCCGTCCACACAAACGGAACCCCTTTCCTCAACAACTTAGTCAACGGTGCTACGATCAAAGAGAAACCTTCCACGAACCTCCTGTAATATCCTGCTAAACCCACAAAACTCCGAATCTCCGCAACCGACTTGGGTGGTTTCCAATCCAATACCGCCTCAATCTTACGAGGATCCACCCTAATTCCCTCAGCTGATACCACATGACCCAAGAAAGTTACCTCCTTAAACCAAAACTCGCACTTACTAAACTTGGCGTATAATCGCTTTTCCTCGTAACTTGCGAGAACTACCCAAGATGCGCGTCATGATCCTCCTCGATTTTGAGTACACCAAAATGTCGTCTATAAACACTACTGACGAACCGATCCAAATACATTTGAAACACCCGATTCATCATGTCCATGAATGCTGCCGGCGCGTTGGTCAAACCAAAAGGCATTACCAAAAACTCGTAGTGCCCATACCGAGTAGGAAATGCCGTCTTATGAATATCAGCCTCCTTCACCTTGAGCTGATGATACCCCGACCTAAGGTCGATCTTAGAGAAAATTGATGCACCCTTGAGTTGATCAAACAAGTCATCAATCCTGGGCAACGGATACTTATTCTTGATTTTCAACTTGTTCGGTGGTGGTAGTCTATACACATCCGCATCGTACCATCCTTCTTTTTAACAAAAAGCACTAGAGCTCCCCAAGGTGATACACTCGGTCGGATGAAACCTCTGTCCAACAACTCCTGAATCTGAGCCTTTAACTCCACTAATTCTTTGGCGCCATCCTATATGGAGCAATAGATACCGGGCGCGATTCACGGGTAACAAGTCTATACCGAACTCAACCTCGTGGTGCGGAGGTATACCTGTGGAGTTCCTCCGGAAAAACATTAACAAATTCCCTACATTCGGACATTCTTCTGTTTGCATCTTTAACTTCCAAAGCACAAACATGCACCAAAAATGATTCACAACCCTTTCTAACCATTTTCTCAACCTTCAGTGCAGAGATAACATTAGATAAGTAATCTCTCCTATTACCTATCATCACCACCTCAACACCTTCCATGGTCTTCAACACCATGCGCTTAGCCGCGTAATCCAAACTAGCTTGATACTTAACTAGCCAATCCATCCCGAGAATCAGATCGAACTCCCCAAACGGCAGTTCCATCAAGTCAGCCAGACGCACGACCCCTTGAAGTTCTAGGGGTACATCCCTATATAGTTTACTTACTTCTACAGAGTAACCTAGAGGGCTTATCACAGTCATCTTCCTAGAAGTAATCTTAGAGTCTAAGTTCATGGTTTCTACTATGCTACTAGCAACGTACAAGTGCGTCGAACCAACATCAATTAAAGTATTATAAGGTACTCCAAAAATTAAGAACGTACTGGTTATGACGTCCGGTGTGTCGCCCTCCTCTTGACGCCTCACTGCGTAGACCAACCTAGGCTGTCTCACCTCTGTACCACCTGCACCTCTGCCCGATGCTCCACGACCCCTACCAGAGCCATTACCTCCCCTGACTGAACCACGGCCACTCTGGGGCTGCTGATTATCCCTCCTAAACTGTGCACGGTTCTGATCCTCAGACTGCAGCCTAGCTGATCTCTCGTGGACAATCCCTAACTCGATGCCCCATCAATCCACACTCAAAGCATCCCTCGTTACCACCCAACATTCTCCGTGTGAGACTTCCCGCATCGAGCACACCGCGCGGCAACATCGAGTATTAGCGCAGAAGAGAGCCTAGCGGCTTGATTCGGCCCACTATATCTAACCCTTTTCTGCTGGTTCCCAGAAAACCCAGATGATTCAGAACTCCTCTTATTCCAACCCCTATCCTGATTCCGCCTTACAGACTGTTTTACCCCTTCAGTAACCTTAGCTTTCTCCACTAGAATGGAAAATTCTCGTTCCTGCTATGGGGCAATTATCATCCGCAGCTCGTCCCTCAGCCCATCCTCAAATCTGACACAATGCTCATGCTCTGTGCCCACAATACCCCGTGCATACCGACTCAACCGAAGAAATTTTGCCTCATATTCTGCTACAGTTTTATTACCCTAGACCAAGTTCAAGAAAGCTCTACGCTGCGCATCAACATAGCTAGCCCTTATGTACTTCCTCTGATAGGCTGCCCTAAAGAACTCCCAAGTAAGGTCATCTGCTATCACTCCATCCCTAACTGTGAGCCACCACTGATACGACTCATCTCGCAGCAGAGATACTATGCCCTTCAGCTTTTCCTCAGCTAAAAAATCCAGATCATCCATGATGCGTTCCGTCGCCTCCAACCAACCAATTTTCACAGACTAGGTGCCACCGGATACACCTCTAAATACCTCTGTACCATTAGCCTTGAGTCGCTCGATCACAGATTTCCGAGCTCTATTTCCTACTCCTACACTCGCAAACCTCTCCAGCACTCGCAGCACAGCCTGTGACACTGCGTCATTACCACCCGTCTAATCCTGATATTCCGCGCCCACAGCTGGCGACGGTGGTACCTCATTTTCTGACCCATGTCCGGACCCTACCGGTTCCGAGACTGTCATCCTACCCCTACCTCGTCCACGAGTGTTACGCCCACGTCCACGTGCACTCATATCTACCGATATATTCAAGCTGATTAAAAGTTTTGTGCGTTAGACTTTTGTTCCATTGTCTTTTAGAGCACAGTTTTCTGAGAAGTTTTAATAAGGGGTTGTTTCGGGAGTACACATCATCCTATAGTTTATGTCTCTAAAGTAGTTCCTATTACTACTCAATCATGTCATCATCGAACCATACAATCATATCATCACAAGCAATAGTTGGGGTACTTACAGGCGATTGATGCAGGAGACTCTGGTGCCATGCTTTCACCACTGTGCTTTTTCTATAAAAGCCTTCCATAATCCTTTATAAAACATTTTTTGGCCTCGGACCCACAGCCGAGCTGTTGAAACTTGGCTCTGATACCAAAATTGTAACACCCCAAACCCGGTCAACACACCATGACCGAATCTGGCGTTTTACGGAGTGAAAACATTTTTGGAAACACAAGTTACCGGTTAGATTTTATAAAACCCTTTTATCGTATACAGGTAAAAACTTAGTAGTAGGTGATGTTAAGATTGTCTTATAGGTGTTAAGAAATTTGGGAAAACTCATGTTTGGAAACCCATTTGTTAATACCAAAGTTAGAAAAACATTTGATTTTGACTAAAAACGGTTGTGTGGAGAGTTTATCCATATGCCTTTGAAGTTGAGAGAAAGATTTAGAGTTTGTAAAATCATCCAGTTACCTCGATTATGTTATGATCGTTGTTACCCGATGGTAACGTTTGAAAACCCGAAGAGATATAGTTTAGAAAACCTTGCCTTTTACCAGGTTAATTTTATCATATCCATAAACCCAACATGTAATTTATAAGCGAGAATAAAATCGGTGAAAATAAAACCAAAATAAACTTATGACCTTATTACAAAACCAAAACCAAATTTAGGGAAAATCAAATAAACCAAAATAATAAGTTAAAGTTGAAAACCCGAAAACAAATCGCATGGCCACCCCGAGTCCTCCAGGCTTCATATCCGCGATCTATGCCTCATCCGCAAAATGTAAGGGAAGGGTGAGTCACCAAGACTCGATGTATAAATCCCTAACCCGATAATTCAACCACTTACACAGATCATTAGCAAAACATGCAAATCATGCAACCCATAACCTAACCATCTAATCTCCTTTAACTACCCCGTGTGGTCAAAACCACTGGTGACCGAAGTCACAAATACATATATATCAATGATGGGGCCAACCCATCGTGTGGTCAAAACCACTGATGACAATCCCGTAATATCATGTGGGGCCAACCCACTGTGGTACCAAACCATTGGGACGAGTCATAATAATCCATGTATGGTCAAAACCACTGGTGACCATAGTCACAAATATCAATCGTGTGGTCAAAACCACTGGGACTTAGTCACAAATCATATCAATAGTGTGGTCAAACCACTGGTGACCGTAGTCACAAATCAACTGATGGGGCCAACCCATCTTGTGGTCAAAACCACTAGTGACAGTCCAAATAAGTCATTCCCCCTCCTCTCATCAACCCATCATCATGTTTATCACATACGTGTCATAATATCGAATGGTCATGCAAAACATAAATTACATAGCATTTAGCAGAACATGATGACATAGATATATATATATCGTAAATCACATAATAGGGGACTTACCCGGAATCCAAGCTTATGCCGCAAGGCAAAGTCACTAATACTGTGGGTTATACAAAGAACATAATAAGCATCGTTAAACTAATAAAGTGTGTAAGCGTTTACTCACCTGTTACTAACGCAATCATTGAATCCCAAAGTCCCGATCTACTGCACTAGATCTCGTGTCCTACATTCGGCCAAACCACAACCATTAACAAGGCCATTCGGCCATACCAATAAGTCCCGAAGGGTTAACGCATGGAACCCCAAACCTTACCTTAATGCTCTCTGAATACTAATCAAAACACCAAAATATGCGAGACTGATCCTCCCCCTATAATCGGCCAACAACAAAACTTAGTCTCAATAGCCTTCGGCTTTACAAACAACTTAAAGAATGATTTAATCGTCATGGATCCTTACCACAGACTTGAAGAAATCGATTGACAGAGAATAGATGGCTCAGATCTACTGCTTCAGAATCCCGGAGATCCTAAAAAAATCGGTTTTCAAAGGTGATTAGTAATCTTGTTATCAAATGCCAAAATTCGGCTTCTGCTTCCATGAGAGTCGACAGAGAGAAGAGAAACGAAACAAAAGAAATTCGGCCATGAACACTTACCCCCTTCCAAAACCGATTGGAGAAAAACCAAAAGAGATCTAGGCTTGAGTGATATTCGGCCAAAATAGACAAGAAGAAAACAAGGATATTTCGGCAATAGAGTATGGTTAATAGAAGAGCAAAGCAAATAACATTCAGCTAAAACAAAAAGAAGAGAAATGGAAGAGATATAAATGGTATTCGGCTTAGGCTTAAAGAAAAAGGGACTAAGGGGTTTCGGCAAAAAGAAAGAAGAGATGAAGATGTGGTTTTGAGCAGTTATGAAAAGAAGAAAAAGAAAGATGGGAGAAAGAGAGGTTCGGCCAAGCACCTTAATTGCCGAAAAAGAGAAGAGAAGAAGATGTCAAGTGAGGTTTCGGATTCAAAGGGGAAAAGAGAGTTTCCAAATGGTTCTTGTGTGGATTCGGCTAGGTGCATACAAGAGATCTCGACAGATGCTAAAAAAAAAAGGGATTTCGGCTTTTACTTTGATATGGTGCACTAGGGAGAAATCGGCAAGGCTCAAAGGGTTTTTGGCTTGACACAAAACAAAGAATGAGGCCCTCCAAGCTAGTCGAAAATGATCACCTAACCACTAAGAAATTTGGCAACCCCTACTCGACTTCCTAACCGACACTCCTCTTCAAACAGGAGTTCAAATTTAAACAACTTCTCCAAGCTTCTCGGCCACTAATTCAAATGAGTTTGAATTAGTCAAGCTCTAAATTTTCTCCTTGCCACCCATTTAAATTAATTTGACTTATTCCAAGCTTATCGACAGAGTTTGTTCTGAGCACAACTCCTCCCTCTTGGCGTCAAAATGCTAAGCAGAAAATGAGATTTTTGCTGCTCGAACCTGAGCTCTCCCTTCCCTGCATGTGGCGTCACCCTCAAGGCCCCAAGTGCCACCTCCTTGCCACTTTACCAAGGCAATTTGTGTGCTTAAATTTTCCACAAATTACACTTATCTCCTAGCTCCCTCAGCTCCCCTTACTAAAACTTAAAAACAAGCATTTTCCTATAGCTTGGGCCTACCTTTGGCTCATAACTAGCCCCCAGAACACCTCAATTAATAACACAATAGTCCAAACTCATGCAAAGCAATTCAAATACACTAACCCCTATTTGAGGATGTTACACACACTATCAACTAGCATTTTGGGTATACTTAGTAAGATCATTTTGGGTATAATGACATGTATCGGACAACTTTGCCAATAGTGGCTGAAAATGTTATTTTGTAACCTAGCCATTGGAATGGCTAATATTGGTTCATTTTTGTAACACCCCAAACCCGGCCTAGACGTTATGGCTGGATCTAGCATGTCACATCGAAAGGTAGTTGAGAAACTAAGCACTCGTTGAAAATGTTGCATCTCTTTTGAAAAATCTGAGTTTCGATCTTTGTTTGTAAAAACCCAATTTACTAAATGTCCATTTTTATAAAGTTGTAATTATTTTGAAAAATTGTGTTTGTTGTGGAAGTTGAACTTTAAAAGTTACAGAAACGTGATATTTTGAAAAACAGTTATTAATATTTTAGAAAACTCAGTATTCAAACATCTAAGAATTTAAAAATAGCCGAATTGAAGGTTAAAAGAAAAATAAAATCCAAAGGCCTTATTACAAAATACTAACCCAAACTAAATAATCTTAAAATAAGGTAAAAAACTGAATTTACTAAAGTTCACGAGAAATAACCCCGATGTATGGCCACTACCGAGTCCTCCGTGGCTCCAAATCCTCTATCATTGGGGATCACCTACAAGGTTAAAGCAGAGGGGTGAGTTACGAGAACTCAGTGTGAAATCCCCTAATAGATCATTAACTGGGCCCGAGCCCATACGGAAGTAGTCTGGGCCGAGGCCCTATTCCGTGACAATCTGGGCCTTAGCCCTATAAACATGATAATGCAAGCAGAGAATACAGCCTAACCCAATCCAACCAAACATACCCCCGTACCAACCCTACACACCTGTGGGGACCAAGTCAACCCACCCAGCCCTACACACCAAGAATGCAGTCGAGCCGCCAGATTATAAGCGGCTTAGAGCCGTCGGTGGGTCCACAGTCGTATCGGGCAACCCGTGTGACCCTAACAGACAAATCAGTGGGTCCACAATTGTCTCGGGCAACCCATACGACCCTAACAGACAAATCAGTGGGTCCACAGTCGTCTTGGGCGACCCGTTCGACCCTAACAGATCAATCACTTCCTCCAATTACAATATCTCATCCCAATGCAATATGTAGTGACATATTAATTCAGTGCATGCAATAATGTACCATCATAACAGTTAAATAGAACACACAGAATCATACTAAATCAACCCCTAAGGGTATAACGATAATTTTACCCACCGAGGGTATTTCAGTAATTCTACCCACCAAGGGTATTTCGGTAATTTACCCTCTAAGGGTATTTCAGTAATTTACCCTCTAAGAGTATTTCGGTAATTTTATTAATAAATGACCTTTTTGAAGGCCTACTGTCGCCTCGAGCGACACAGGACCCTTGTTGGGTCTCTACGGAGCTATTGGGCCTAAAATCCATTTCAGGCCCACACGCTCGTGTGGCCCATTTCGAATGATTTTAGTCTCAAATTTTCAAATTTCGCAATCGTACTTACACTTTGACAGGTTTCTATCAATTTTTTCCATGTGGGTCGGATAGCCCATTGGGCCCGTTCAACCCGTTTCGACTCGGTTAGGCCCGTTATAGCCTCAGTTTTGCGGGAGTGCTTGTGACACTATCAATGACTTACCATCAATATTTGTGTTTCGGTTACCACTACGAGCGCTCGCACGCTCGAGTGGTCACAGTTGCCGACTTTTCGGCTTTTTGGCATTTGGCCGATTCACAAAGCATCACATGCAATCATTTAGAGGGGTGTGAGATTACACACCTATTTTGGAATACGTATCACAATACTCTCCGAAGCACCAAGAACAACGACAACTCCTTGCTATGCATGAATGTTCAGTTTACTCCCTCTGATTACGAAATTGCGTCCCTAATGAAGAGCACGAGTTAGCGATGTTGTTTCAAAATAACAAAGAAACGGCCTTTCGGCCTGAACGAACCTAAAATGGAGAATGACCCTCCACTCCCCCTATTTGACCATAGATATACTTACCAAAGTGCCACAGATTCGGCAATTGTTCTAAGTTTCGGCGTCCACAAAAAAGAAAGAATAGATGATACTCAAGATGGAGAAGAGTACTCAGGTTCGGCCTTAGACAAGAAGAAGTAGAGTGAGAAATTCGGCTTCACAAGAGAGAAAAAGAGAAACAGGAAGGAAATAAAAGAAGAGAAAAACACTACCTTGCAACCACCAAAAAACGAGTAGGCAAAGAAGCTTCGGCAACCACAAGAACCAAGTTTCGGCTATGAGATTAACTGAAATGAAGGACCCAAAATGAGAAGAAATGGAGTAAGCCAATTGAAACTAGAAGAAAAGGGAATATAGGTTTCGGCTAATGAGTAGAAAAGAACAATTGGAAAAGATGAGAGGTTGAACCAAAGTTGCACGAGTGGTCAGATTCCAATAGATTCGGCCAAGTCCCAAAGAGAGAAAAAGAAAGAAGGGAGAAAACGATTTCGGTAAATAGAGAATTGCAAAGAGAAAGTGACCAAAAATGCACAAAATGCAAAGGAAATTTCGGCACCCTCCTACTCAAAACCGAATGTGCACTCATTCAAATGACAAGTCTTGACCGAAACTCCCCCATGCACTTCCCCATATTCGGCCACTACCTCCTCTCACCCCCAATCCCTTGATTCTCTCCCCTTTTTACTCCCCAACATGCTCTCCATCACCCATTCAAACCATTTGACCAAGTCTCCAACCTCCAAGGTAGAGTTTGATCTAAGCTCTGCTTCCTCCTTTCCTGAACACAAAATAAAAACTCCCATAAGCAACTTGTGGGATTCGAACCCCACTCCCCTTGCTCCACTATTGACGCCACCACCACTCTACCATATGCTCACTTGTGTTAGCAAAACACCTACCAATTCCCTTAAGCCTTGCTTCCAATAGTCCTCTCCACTAAAGGCCTTTAAACTTAAATTTTACCAGGGCTCCGACTCGACCCTAGGCCTCCCTAGAGCCCCTAAATACCCTCAAATAACCCGCAGAGCAAGCTCAACATACAATTGTACAAAAATCACAACCCCTACTTTTTGGGATATTACAATTCTACCCCCTTAAAGAAATTTCGGCCTCAAAATTTCTAACTACCTAATAATCACACAACACAGGTTACACCATTGTGCTTCTACTGCCCACTCTAATTTCGATTTCAAATTAGGTAAATAGTACACTATGGGTAATGTACGTACCAGTATTCATATCTGGAGCGTCCCCATCTTCTTGGCGACGTGCTGCATAAACCAAATATGGCTGCCTCGCCTCTGTATGACCAGCACCTCTACCTGGAGTTCTACGACCCAAACCGTTTCCCCCTCTGGCCTGGCCGCGGCCTCCCAATGGCTGCTGACCACCCCCCAGTGGCTGCACATTACCTCTACCCGTAGTTTGCATCTGATCCAACCTTCTAGGGCATTCTCTAACACGGTGCTCCATCGATCCGCATCTCAAACAGGCTCCTATCCTTCTCCAGTATTCACCCACATGGCATCTTCCACAATCAGCGCAAGGTGGCAGCCCAAAAGTGCTGAAAAGGGGCCTAGCTCTGCCTGGCTCATCAACTCTGGCCCTTTTTTGGGCCTCTGCTCAGAACCGGTGGGCTATGCATCCCTTCTGTTCTTCCCTTTGTCTTCCTCACGATTCTGGCGCTCTGTGCGCTTTACATCCTCAGTAATCTTGGCTTTCTCTACTAACGTAGCAAAGTCCCTCTCCCTCTGTGGAGCTATCAACACTCGAAGACTGTCTCTGAGGCCATCCTCAAACTGCACACAGTGCTCGTATTCAGTCGCAACTATGCCCCGAGTGTACCGACTCAAGCGCAAGAACTTTGCCTCATATTTCACAACGGACTTATTCCCTTGAACCAGTTTCAAGAATTCCTTTCTCCGGGCGTCCACATAACTAGCCCTGACATACTTCCCTTAGAAGTCCGTTTTAAAGAAATCCCAGGTTATACGATCTGCTTGTGTACATTCCCTTATCGTGAGCCACCACTGGTATGCCTCATCTCGTAGTAGAGACATTGCTTCTTTCAATTTCTGTTCCACTGTGCAGTCTAGGTCATCCATAATTCGCTCCACAGCCTCTAACCAGTACTCCGCTACATTCGGGGCTACACCAGAGATGCCCCTAAAAACTTCGGCCCCGTTCGACCGGAGTCGCTCAGAAATGGATCCCCAGGCTACCGACCCAATACTCGCTCCAGCAACCCATTCCAAAACTCGCAGCATTGCCTGGGACAAAGCATCCTCCCCTCTAGTCCGATCATGAGACCTCGTTTTCGCCACTGGCGATACTGGCACCTCGCCTTCAGGCACATCCCCGACTCTGAGGATCCAGCCCCAGCACCTTGGCCTCTACCATGACCGCGTGTACCTCGTCCACGTCCTCTCGTACTCATACTGCTGAATCGTGTTATTCTGATTAAGAATTTTATGAATAAGTCTATAATTCCAATGTTTGTTAACAAGTGTTTTATGGAAAACAGGTATAAAAGTTGTTCACGCGGATCGAATTTCTTACTCTTTTAGTCCCTACAGTCTTAATTCCTATAGCTAACAGTTCCAGTGTACTACCACTAACTCTAGTAGTTTTCTCTCTACAATTATCTCATCATATCATCAGATAAAGTAAGAGGACTTACGGATTTGGTGCCGGAGACTCGGGGTGCCATACTTCCAATAAAGATATATATTTTCTAAACCATATTTCAAACAAATTTTGAAAAAAATGTTTTAGAACCCATTCCACAGCCGAGTTTTGCAATCAGGCTCTGATACCATAAAATGTAACACCCCAAACCCGACCTAGACATTATGGCCGGATCTAGCATGTCTCATCGAAAGGTAGTTGAGAAACTAAGCGCTTGTTGAAAATGTTGCATCTCTTTTGAAAACTCTAAGTTTCGATGTTTGTTTGTAAAAACCCGATTTACTAAATGTCCATTTTTATAAAGTTGTAATTATTTTGAAAAATTGTTTTTGTTGTGGAAGTTGAACTTTAAGAGTTGCGGAAATGTAATATTTTGAAAAACGGTTATTAACATTTTGGAAAACTCAGTATTCAAACATCTAACAATTTAAAATTTACCGAATTGAAGGTTAAAAGAAAAATAAAATCCAAAGGCCTTACTACAAAATATTAACCCAAACTAAATAATCTTAAAATAAGGTAAAAATTTGGATTTACTAAAGTTCGCGAGAAATAACCCCGATGTATAGCCACTACCGAGTCCTCCGCGGCTCCAAATCTTCTATCGCGGGGGATCACCTGCAAGGTTAAAGCAGAGGGGTGAGTTACGAGAACACAGTGTGAAATCCCCTAATCAGTCATTAACTGGGCCCGAGCCCATACGAAAGCAGTCTGGGCCGAGGCCCTATTCGCTGACAATCTGGGCCTTAGCCCTATAGACATGATAATGCAAGCAGAGAATGCAGCCTAACCCAATCCAACCAAACACACCCCCGTACCAACCCTACAAACCTGTGGGGACCAAGTCAACCCACCCAGCCCTACACACCAAGAATGCAACCGAGCTGCCAGATTATAAGCAGCTTAGAGCTATCGGAGGGTCCACAGTTGTCTCGGGTGACCCGTGCGACCCTAACAGACAAATTAGTGGGTCCACAGTCGTCTCAGGCGACCCGTGTGACCCTAACAGACAAATTGGTGGGTCCACAGTTGTCTCGGGCGACCCATGCGACCCTAACAGATCAATCTCTTCCTCCAATTACAATATCCCATCCCAATGCAATATGTAGTGACATATTAATTTAGTGTATGCAATAATGTACTATCATAACAGTTAAATAGAACACACAAAATCATACTAAATTAACCCCTAAGGGTATAACGGTAAGTTTACCCATCGAGGGTATTTCAGTAATTCTACCCACCAAGGGTATTTCGGTAATTTACCCTCTAAGGGTATTTTAATAATTTACCCTCTAAGGGTATTTCGGTAATTTTATCAATTAACGACCTTTTCGAAGGCCTACTGTCGCCTCAAGCGACACAGGACCCTTGTTGGGTCTCTACGGAGCTATTGGGCCTGAAATCCATTTCAGGCCCAAACGGGCCCAGATGCTTGTGTGGCCCATTTCGAATGATTTCGGTCTCAGATTTTCAGATTTTGCAACTGCACTTACCCTTTGACAGGTTTCCAGCAATTTCGCCCTTGTGGGCCGGATAGCCCATGGGGCTGTTCGGCCGTTTCACTTCGGTTAGGTCCGTTATGACCTCGATTTTGCGGGAGTGCTCGTGACACTCTCAATGACTTACCGTTAATATTCGTGTTTCGGTTACCACTACGAGCGCTCGCACACTCGAGTGGTCACAGTTGTCGACTTTTCAGCTTTTCGGTATTTGGCCGATTCACAAAACATCACATGCAATCATTCAGAGGGTGTGAGATTACACAACTATTTTGGAATACGTATCACGATACTCTCCAAAGCACCAAGAATGACGACAACTCCTTGCTATGCTTGAATGTTCGGTTTACTCCCTCTGATTACGAAATTGCATCCCTAATGAAGAGCACGAGTTAGCGATGTTTCAAAATAACAAAGAAACGGCCTTTCGGCCTGAACGAACCTAAAATGGAGAACGACCCTCCACTCCCCCTATTCGGCCATAGATATACTTACCAAAGTGCCACATATTCCATAATTGTTCCAAGTTTCGGCTTCCACACAAAAGAAAGAACAGATGATACTCAAGATAGAGAAGAGTACTCAGGTTCGGCCTTAGACAAGAATAAGTAGAGTGAGAAATTCAGCTTCACAAGAGAGAAAAAGAGAAACAGGAAGGAAATAAAAGAAGAGAAAAACACTACCTTGCAACCACCGAAAAACCGAGTAGGCAAAGAAGCTTCAGCAACCACAAGAACCAAGTTTCGGCTATGAGATTAACTGAAATGAAGGACCCAAAATGAGAAGAAATGGAGTAAGCCAATTGAAACTAGAAGAAAAGGGGATATAGGTTTCGGCTAATGAGTAGAAAAGAATAATTGGAAAAGATAAGAGGTTGAACCAAAGTTGCACGAGTGGTCAGATTCCAACAGATTCGGCCAAGTCCCAAAGAGAGAAAAAGAAAGAAGGGAGAAAATGATTTCGGTAAACAGAGAATTGCCAGGAGAAAGTGACCCAAAATGCACAAAATGCAAAGGAAATTTCGGCACCCTCCTGCTCAAAACCGAATGTGCACTCATTCAAATAACAAGTCTTGACCGAAACTCCCCCATGCACTTCCCCATATTCGGCTACTACCTCCTCTCACCCCTAATCCCTTGATTCTCTCCCCTTTTTACTCCCCAACATGCTCTCCATCACCCATTCAAACCATTTGACCAAGTCTCCAACCTCCAAGGCAGAGTTTGATCTAAACTCTGCTTCCTCCTTTCCTGAGCACAAAATAAAAACTCCCATAAGCAACTTGTGGGATTCGAACCCCACTCCCCTTGCTCCACTATTGACGCCACCACCACTCCACCATATGCTCACTTGTGTTAGCAAAACACCTACCAATTCCCTTAATCCTTGTTTCCAACAGTCCTCTCCACTAAAGGCCTTTAAACTTAAATTTTACCAGGGCTCCGACTCGACCCTAGGCCTCCCTAGAGCCCCTAAATACCCTAAAATAACCCGCAGAGCAAGCCCAACATATAATTGTACAAAAATCACAACCCCTAATTTTTGGGATGTTACAATTTTGGTATGACTTAGTAGATTATTATGATATACATGTATTCACATGTGTTATGTTAAAAATATGTGATCAATGTTGGGAATGCCTAAGTTAAACTAAGGTAAGGTTTTGATGATGTATGCTTGTAGTGATATGCCTTGTGAATCATAGAAATTGCCTAATTTGAATGCTTGAATTGGTTGGTGTTGGATGTGTGTTTCAAATGAAAAACTTGGGTGAAATTTTTGGTGAGAAATGAAGCTAGAAATGGCTTCATTTTGTCCACACGGGCAGACACACGGGCGTGTGTCTAGACCATGTGTGACACACGGCCTAGTAACATGGGCATGTAGTTAGGCCGTGTGTCCCCTGCACCTAAATTTTGAGAAACAGAATGCTCAGAATTGGGCACACGGGCAGAGACACGGGCGTGTGTCTCAGCCGTGTGTGCCACACGGCCTATAACACGGGTGTGTGTCTTGGCCGTGTGAAACCTGCACCTGATTCAAATTAAATTAATTAATCACACGGCCAAGCACACGGGCATGTGGCATGGCCGTGTGGCGCAAGTAAGAGAGCATCCTAAATCGAACACGGCCTGTAGCACGAGCTTGTTCCAGGGTTACACGGGCGTGTCCCTTGGACCACACGGTCGTGTGAGCCCTGCACCTTAGAAAAAAATTGTAATTTTGCAAAAAATTCTTAGAGGTTCCGATTAAGTCCCGATTCGATTCTAATGCTCGTATTGGGCCTCAAGGGCCCGATCAAGGGACATTATGGATGATCTCGGTAATTGAATAGTAAATTTACGTAGTTTAATAGAAAAATGTTTTGAGTGTTCTGGTAATGCTTCGAAACCCTGTTCCGACGACGGGTACGGGTTAGGGGTGTTACACTGCCACACGCCCATGTGCTAGGCCGTGAGGTCAATTTAATTTTCACAAATTAGGTGCATGTTTCACACAGCCAAGACACACGCCTGTATTGTAGGCCGTGTATCACACACGGCTAAGACACATGCCCGTGTCTCTGCCCGTGTGCTCAATTTTGAGCATTCTATTTCTCAATTTTAAGATGCAAGGGACACACGACCAAACCACATACCAATATGCTAGGCTATGTGTCATACACGGTCAAGACACACGCCCGTGTGTCTACCTGTGTGGACAAAATAAGGCTATTTCCTAGCCTTATTTCTCACCCAAATTTAACCTTCAACCTACAACAACATTTGCATATATTTTCCAACCAAGTCAAGTCATATAAATCAAGCAAACATCAATAACATATATGAAATAACATCACATATATTCATATGATCAAACTTACCTTTTAATAAAGATTTATATTTTACCTAATTCATTCTAACCAACCACCTACATATATGTTAAACATGATATATATAACCTCATAATATACCAATTCAAACATCATTAGCCATACTAATGGCTAGATTACAAACATCCATTTACAGGCCATCATTTGGCCAAATTAACCTATACATGCCATTATACCAAAATAAGTTTACTGTTTATACCAAAACGAGCTAGTGGATAGTGTGATGATGCTCTGACTGATCTCCAACCTTTGTGAGCTTTCGAGCACTATAAAACAGAGAAAATAAAACCTAGTAAGCATTTAATGCTTAGTAAGCTCGTATAGCAAGAATTAAACTTACCAATTACATTCATTCAAATAAGTATACAATAACATGATTTCCAACAAATTGGCAAATTTGCCTAATCACATACACTCAAACAAATATGTTAGTCACATAATTCACGTGCACATTAAATAGCATGGATGAGCTCATCATGTTACAAATTTTCAGGAATTTCAGAAACACTCAAGATATAATTCTTTTAATCTCATAGATTCTCATTTCGGGAATTTATCCGTTGAATCATTGAAATTTCGATGGATATTTAGGTAGTACACACAAGGTGTACAAAACTGTAAACCGTCAACTCATAATCAAGGGTACCCATTTGGGCACTAATCATGGAGCACACTCTTGAGCCACATATTAGGATGCTCAGTTGAGCCATGTAACGGGATACTTATCCGGGCTAAATAGGAAACTCATAAGAGTTTTACTCAGGGAGCTTATAGAGCTTAACGGATAACTCCGAAGAGTTAATATCAGGGAGCACCGGATAAGGTAACAGGGAGTTCAAGCGAGGCATGTCAAGAAACTCATAAGAGCTTATATTAGGACGCTCACGTAGAGCTACGTTTGTGTCCGCATTATTTGCTGGATCACAACCGATCGAATCATGTAACAGGATGCTCACATAGAGCTACGGTAGTTCGCAACACATGCAAGATTAGTACCGATCAGAACGCTCGCAGGAACTATATAACAGGATGCTTGAGAGAGCTATAACAGGATTGCTCGTCTGAGCTATATATTTTGTCTGCAACATATGCATAACTACATATAATATGGGAAATAACATATATCCATCAAATTTCATTATTCAAACGAAACTTAATATTTTCCAGATATAATTGAACATATAATAATTTCACTTATTTTTAACATTTATTTAATTCAAACAATCACATACCACACTCAATTCAAGCATAAAAATCAACACAATTTAGTTACACGAACTTACCTCGATACTTGTTTGTATTTAAAAGTCTACTAATCTGAAACTTTTTCTTTTCCTCGATCTAGCTTCGAATTTGAGTTGTCTGGATCTATATAAATGAATTTAATCATTAATTTATCACATTTCATATTCAATTGGATTTAATTTACATCCTAGGAAAAATTACCATTTTTCCCCTATACTTTTCATAAATGACAATTTCATCCCTAGTCTCGGAAAATGAAATTCATGCAATTTAATCCTTATTCCAAGCCTAACCAAAATTTTCATATAATATTTACAGTACATGTATTTCACAAAAGTAAGAATTTTTTCCATAACTTTTACATCTTTACAATTTAATCCCTAAATCATAATTTCATCAAAATTCACTTTGTAAAAGTTGTTTATCTATCAACAACCTTTCATTTTCTACCATAAATTTCAAAATTTTAGCATATTCATCCATGGTAAAACTTTGATACTTTGATAACTTTTCATATTAATCCCCAAAATAGATAGATTAAACTATTCCGATCTAAAAAATATAAAAATTACTAAAAACGGGACAATAATACTTACCCAATTAGACCAAGAAAGCTTGTTTTCTCTTTCCTAGGGTTTCCATGTATTTTTGGGGAAGAAGATGATATAAAATAAGATGATATTTCTATTAGTTTATTTATCATCTTTTAATTATTTTGATTTCCAATTTAGTCCTTAACCTTCTCTAATTTTTCCATGGATGTATTACCAAAAATATCTACTAACTTTTCTTTATTAGTTTAATTACCGTATAAGGACCTCAAGTTTTGAATTCCATAGCTATTTGATCCTTCTAGCTATTAGAATTCAATTTTTGCATTCTATACAATTTGGTCCTTAATTAAGCACATAATCGATAAAAAAATTTTATCAAAATTTTCATATAATATTCATATCATATTACAGACCATGCAATAATATTAAAATAAATTTTCTTTCCGGCTCGGATTTGTGGTCCCAAAACCATTATTCCGATTTCACTAAAAATGGGCTGTTACAAGTATGGTCTGATGCTTTGTATGTGTGCACAAATGGCTCATATGAATATGCATGAATTGGTGTTGATAATGGCTTCTTTTAGGTGAATTTTAGGTCCACACATCCCGAGACACGGGCGTGTGACTCAACCGTGTGTGACACACGGCCTGGCGACACAGCCATGTGTTTTCTGAAGGTTCCTTTGCATGCAAATGAGTGAGTTACACGGCCTGGTACAAGTGTGTGTGGGGTAATTTCGAGAGTTACACGGTAAGGCACACGGACGTGTGACCCTACTCAGAGAGTTACATGAGTGAAGAGACGGGCTGGGACATGACCGTGTATCCCTAATTCGAAAGTTACATGGCTTGAGACATGGGCATGTGTCTCAGCCATGTGAGGCACACGGCTGTGTGACCCCTGTATCCAAATTTTTTGACTTTTTCCTAGATTTTTCAAATGATTTCAGATTAGTCTCGAATTGCTTTTATGGTGTTTCTAGGGCCTCGAAGGCTCGATTTAAGGATGAAATATACATGTATAATTGATATATGATGTGATTATGTTTGTGAATGAAATATTGTTTAAATGTCTCCGATTGTATAGTGATGCTCTATAACCCTAATTTGACGACAGATACGAGTTAGGGGTGTTACACAGACGAATCAATTTGGGTTACTAGACCCTACTCTACGTGAGCTCTCAAACCTCTAATATGAACACCTTGATTACTCATCTTTTGTTATCAAATTCTTAAGTTTTATCTGTCAATTAGAAATGGGCCTTTATTATCAATTCAGAATGTTTCAGTTCTAAAGTATTGTCACTATAGTATCAATATCTATAGTTTTCAGAATCTAAGTTTCATAGTATAGTTTTCAGAATCTAAAGTTTCATAATCTATAGTATTCTATAGTTTCACAATAAGAATTCAATAAGGCAGAAGTACTTATCTGGGCCAGCTTCAGAATCTCAGATTTTTAGAACAGAATAAAAATTTTTAACTAAGGCATGGATTTTCCCCAAAATACCCTTTTTCACAAACATGCATGTATTTTAGAAAATAAATCACAGTTTGAGTTTTTAAATAGGGCTCTGATACCACTAAATGTAACCCCTAAACCCGGCCTAAACGTTATGGCCGAATCTCAAAGATCACATTGGCCATGTTAATGGCGTAGAAAACCATTTAACTATTTACTCTCAATAATCATCTTAAATTTTAAAACGTTATCTTGATTTGCTTTAAAAGAGGTTATATATTGTCTATAATTTTCCTTTTGAAAGAATTCGTTGAAATCGTTTATCTTTTAGAAAAAAATCAAATATATATAGTTTTTAGAAAACGTAGTTTTTCAATTAAACATTACAGCGGACAATTTAAAATTTTAAAAACTTCTTCATCACTTTAGAAATGTAGATATAATATAACTTATAGACCATTAGTTTCGTGAGCAAGTAGTGTTAAGTTTTGAAAACAGAGTATCAAGTTTGAAAACACTATCGTTTAGTTGGATTAACCTTATTGTGAAAATTCATCATTGAATTATTATTTGATAAAAAAACTCTTAAGTACTAATTTTAAAACGTACGCCATGCAAAACCATCCAAAAACCACAATAAATCCAAAGCCCAAACGAAATTCCAAAGTAATTAAACACATCCCAAAATAACGAATACTAAAAATATTTTTCTAAAAAATTACTGAGAGCACCACTGTAGCCGAGCTCATCCTAACCTCAATTATTATATTAAAAATCAGAATTTAAAGGGATGAGCTTAAAAAGCCCAGTGTGGGTTAGAAATCATAATAACAGAATTTAACACATAACAAAAATAGTTTAAACAAATCATAAACATACTAAATATTCAGTCACAGAATCACAATTATCAGAATGTATAGTGATGATATCAATGCAACATTTTTTCATAAATCAATGTAGATTTTCAGAAAACAGATCCTACCCATGTCCGCTACACACCATAATGAGTTCCCCAGAACTCGTCCATCTAGTAACACACCAAAATTATGCACAAGCCACCAAATAGTGCAGTAGAGCTGGCAGAAACAGAATATTATGGTCGAGCCACCAGATAATATGCAAATATACTACTAGATATAGAATATTGTGGCCAAGCCACCAGAAATTTGCAGTTATACTGCCAAATACTATCTCTGTACATATTTTCCCAACCTCATGCATGTGATATGCCATTCAAAACAGATTTTTAGAAGGCATGCTTTACATGCGAATTCAAATCTCAATACGATTTATCACAGTGGCATGCTTAACATGCGAGTAAGAATATCAAAATATTATCATATTTATCATGCGAATCAAAACATCCATAATTCAATATCATGTTTATCGTACAAACATATTCCAATCGTCATATATCATATATCATGAGTATTAGGAATTACATATTATCACATTTAACAGAAAAATCACCAAATCACATATTAACAGATCTAAAGTTTTGAAAACACTTATTTGGAATCCTCTTTTATTGGATTTTATCAATTGTTATGAATACTTCACGTATTTGCCCAATACTATAATTCAGAAACTTATTTAAACATCAATTAAATATTTCTCCAATATAAACAATTTATATTGATTAATTATAGTATTATTTATTTAAATCAAATAGGTCCCCACACCTTGTAAATCTGATCGTGAAGATCCCGATTCAAACTTCAAACGAGAGAGTTCAATTCTCGAGTCTCTATGGCTAAGACCATACGCACGTATTAGTACGGTTTGATAAACAACTAACCTTCAATTAATCAATTCGGTCATAAACTTAAGCAATCGTTCGTCTAATCACACTCTTCTATAAGTAAGGGTATGAATCTGAAACTTTGAATAGCACTTCATAAAAGCACGATAAAATGAATTGTTAGCATAATCCCAATTGAAAATAAAAGCACGGGAGAATATCGTGAACGGAGGTTCTTCCATACTTACGTAATAACGAAGGAAAGATGGCTCAACAACTTTTCCCAATAAGTTGATTAGAGAGGAGGATTCGACACTATGATATAAATTAAAAAGTTAGAAAAATTGGTTCAGAATAACCCTTTAATGAATTAAAAAAATCAAATTTTATATGTTAAATAAATTGGTTATAGAAAGAGAGGAAGAAAAGAAGAGAAATCAAAAATTTTGGTGGTGGTCGACGGCGGCGAAGCGGAGGAGAAGACGCAGTGTTCCGTGTAACAGCCCATTTTTAGTGAAATTGAAACAGTGGTTTCAGGACCACAAATCTGATGTAAAAATATTTATTTTATTATTATTTTAATGTCCACATCGTGATAATAGATTCATATGAAAATTTCGTTAAGAAATTTTAACGTTTGCATGTTTAATTTGTGAAAAAAGACTAAATCGCGTAAAGTGCAAAAGTTGTGTTCTAATAGCTAAAGGTGTCTAATAGCTATGGAACTTTAAAGTGAGATCCTTATGTGATAATTAGACCAGTTATGTTGATAGTGGAATGTGATGGCTTTGTATAAGTGAAATTATGAATGTTTTTAAAGGTTATAATAGTAAAATGGTAAATAAATGATAAATTAAATAAAACAAAACCAAGTTATCATCTTTAACTCTTTCTTCAACCGAAAATACAAAGTAAAAGAAGCCATGGAAGCTTTCTAGGTTCGGCCATGGAGTTTTGAGTGCATGGTATGTATTTTAGTCCCATTTTTAATGATTTCTATGTTTTTGGAGTTGTTGTAGCTTAATCTAGCTAGCCCAGGGACTAATTTGCAATACTGTTAAAAGTATAGAGTTTTACCATGGATGTGTGTTGGTTGTTATTGATGCTTGATTGATGAAAATGAAAATTTAGTTATAGTTGAACAAGTTTTGTAAAGTGATTTTTGTTGAAAATGTCAAATAGGGATTTATTTGATAAAATGTGAAAATTATGTGGTAAATGTGTGAAATGATGAAATATATGAGCTACTAAGGGCTTAGATGAAATTCAGCTAGCATGGATATGTACCAAATTTCATGAATTTGCATTGTTATGAGCTAGGAACTATATTGTAAATAAGTTAAAAGTATAGGGGCAAAATGGTAATTTTGTCATAACATGAATTGGATTGAATTGAATAGAATAAATATTAAATGGTTAAATTTTTTTATATAGATCAAGAAAAGCAACGTATGGAATTAGATCGGGGAAAAGATAAAGTTTTGGACTGAACGATCGTTTTCCTTCATATGAGTTCGAAGTAAGTTCGTATGTTAATAAGCATTAAAAGATTGTGATTAAATGCTTTAATATTGCATTCTTGATGAATACGATTTCACGGAAATACTCGACGAAGATTTGGAAACGTACGAGATCCCAGTTGAAACTTAGGAATAGATAGGATACGAATGACATGTCATTAGGGGTTACCATGTTTTGGGAGTTGGTCCCGTACGTTCTATCGGTGGCTGAGTTTTCTGGCATGTGTTGTGGTTACTCGTCAGCTTGTGTGAGCAGCACTGTGTAGCTACATCTTAACCGTCAGCTTGTGTGAGCAGACCTAGTGATAGCTCGAGAGTGAGCATATATATGAGATATGAGATAGAGATGGTTTCGACCATGCATTGGCACTTAGTGTGCAATATACCCGAGTATCCGATATTATTCCAAATGGTTCAGCGAGCACAGTTATGTTTCGAGAGTGTATGAGTTAAATATGAACAAGTGCAGGTATGTGCATGAATCATGTGAGAATTGAATCTATGAGATTTGGGATTTCATGTCTAACTTTGTGGATGAATATGTGTTAGACTTATGGATTAAACTGAGTTGCATTAAGCTATGTTTATTTACCTAAAATGTAATTAATTGGTAAGCTAAGTTTTAGGTTATACGAACTTACTAAGCTTAATTGCTTAGTCTATTTACTTTTCCGTGTTTTATAGTGATTCGGAAGCTCGCTCGTTTTGGAAGTTGTCGGAGATTGCATCGCACTATCGAACTCTTATTTTGGTACTTTTGGACTTTATGTATTTTTTTTATATGGCATGTATAGGTCATTTGGCTAATGGAAGCCAATATGTTTTAGTTATGTAACTAGACATTTTATGTGGCTTGATTTGGTATATGTTGGTATGTATATATATGTGTGGCTAGCCTCATCTTGTATGATTTATGATTTCCATGGGAATGCTTTGATTGTGTATATTGGTAGATTGGTACTTAATAGGCGAACTTGATAAATGGTATGCATGTTATATTTAGGAAAGATAGTGCATATATGTAATTGACCATTTAGGTAGTTTTTGGAGGTTATTTTGGCATGTTTTAAAATGATCATTTGAGATGCCTAAGAGCTTAGGATTAACTTGGTTGTAATTGGTTTGAATGCCTATTGATGATATGGTCTTATGTTATTTGGTTTGTGTAGGTTGGTACCACATTGGGTGAGAAATAAGGCTTGGAAAATGGCCTATTTTTGTTCATACGGGCAGAGACACGGGCGTGTATCTCAGCTGTGTGTGACACACGGCCAGGTGACATAGTCGTGTGTCCCCTGATACTTCTTTAGCAATCAAGTCAGTAGCTTCACATGGCCTAGCACACGGGCGTGTGGTTTGACTGTGTTACCCAAGTCAGTGAGTTACACGGGGTCAGACATAGGCTGGGACACGGCCATGTGATCCCATTTTGAATGCCCACACGGCTTGTAGCACGGGCGTGTCTCTTGGCCGTGTTAGACACATGGCCTGGCCACACGGGCGTGTGTCCCCTACACTTTGAAAATTTTTAATATTTTTCCAAAATTTCCTTGAGTTCTTAATTTAGTCCCAAATTGTTTTTAATGTTTGTTTTGGGCCTCAAGGACTCGTGTTAAAGACTATATGACTGAATTTGAATGACTTTTCTTTGGATATGAGAAATGAATATGAAATGTATAATTGTTTAAATGATAAGTCTGGTAATGCTCCGTAACCCTATTCTGGCGATGGATACTGGTTAGGGGTGTTACATTTATTGGTATTAAAGCTACGGTTTAGTCAGTTATAGGACTAACGTAGCGTGTGTGACTCTAGCTATACATGCCATATTTAACCTATGATAATGTGATATCTCCTGACAGTTTTAAATCATGTTTTCATATAGTAATGGATTTGAATCGAGCAGACTCCGACGATGTAAAAAGTAATGCGCCAGCCTCCGTTCACGGAGCAGTACCATCTGGTTCGAGACCCGTATCTGAGGGTCATGGAGGAGAGGCCAAGGAAGCCTTCTTCCAAATGATGAATGAGTGGTTTTCTAAGTTTTTCTGAATGAATCCGGCTGCTCAACAACCTCCACCGCTAACTATTCCCCAACTGAATCCCGCAGCTTCTCAAGTTCTAGAACCCATACATTTAAGGAAACCACCTATGGATAAAATTCGAAAGTACAGGGCCAAAGAGTTTAGAGCTACAGTTGATGATGATCCTGAGAAAGCTGAGTTGGCTTGAGAATACGATTCGAGTTTTTGATGAACTGTCTTGTATGCCAACGGAATGTGTTAAATGTGTTGTGTCTCTTCTTAGAGATTCAGCTTATCAGTGGTGGAATACCTTGATATCTATTGTACCAAGAGAACGGGTCACGTGGGAATTCTTTCAGACCGAGTTCAGGAAAAACCAAATAAGTCAGTGATTTCTCGATCAGAAATGCAAGGAATTTCTAGAGTTGAAACAGGGTCGTATGACCATAACCGAGTATGAAAGAGAATTTGTGAGACTGAGTAAGTATGCCCAAGAATGCATCTCCACTGAAGAAATTATGTATAAATGGTTTGAAGACGGGTTGAATGAGGATATCAAGCTTGTAGTTAGAATTCTGGAACTGAAAGAATTTGTTGTTTTGGTCGATAGAGCTCACAAAGCCGAGGAGCTTAGCAAAGAAAAGAGAAGAGCTGATTGTGAGGCTAGAGATTCGAGAAAGAGGTCAATGGGTAAATCATATCATTCATCGTCAAAGAAATCAAAGGATTCTTATAATCGTTCAACTGCTTCAGTGGGGTATTCCAACAGAGATCGTGGAAAGCAACACACGAGTCCAAAAGCCCAAGCCACTTCATTATTGAGCATTGGTAGTGTCAAAGCCAGCAAACCTGAGTGCCAACAATGTGGAAGACGATATTTTCGAGATTGTTGGATGAATAATAAAGTTTGTTTCAGATGTGGCTCGCAAGAGCAGTTTATTCGTGATTGTCCTGAGTTACCTGAGAAAGACAAATTTCTGACTACAAGGCCGAGTAATACAGTTTCCAGAGGAAGACAACCTCGAAATATTGGAAATGTGAATAGTAGGAAAGGTGCAACAAAGGATTCTATTCTGAGATCTGAGGCTCGAGCACCAGCCAGAGCTTATGCAATTCGCGCTCGCGAGGATGCATTGGCACCAGATGTTATCACCGGTATTTTTTCTCTTTATGACACTGATGTAACTGCTTTGATTGAACCTGGATCGACCCATTCATATGTCTGTACAGATTTAGTGTCTAGTAAGAGTTTACCTATTGAGTCCACTGAATTTGTGATTAAAGTATCGAACCCCTTAGGCCAGTATGTCCTAGTTGATAAAGTTTGTAAGAATTGTCCTTTGATGACTCGAGGTTACTATTTTCCGGCCGATTTGATGCTTTTACCATTTGATGAATTTGATGTGATCTTGGGTATGAATTGCTTGACTCTGCATGTAGAAGAAAGACTATTGAATTGAAATGTCAGAATAGTGAAATTCTTCATATTGAATCCGAAGATTCAAGTAGGTTGCCTATTGTGATAACGGCTATGCTAGCTCAGAAATATGTGAGGAAAGGTTGTGATGCTTATCTTGCTTATGTACTGGATACAAAAGTGTCTGAATCGAATATTGAATCAGTACCTGTAACACCCCATACCCAAGTCTGAGACTGAGACTGGATACGAGACATTACCATACTTGAACTTAAGGAAACATGTACTTACGGGCTGTAAAATTTTGTTTCGAAACAAAAAATTCTCTTTCTTAATCAAAACATACATTTCATGAGACTACGAGGCCTTAAACACCTATCCGGAAACTTTCGGAACTCAATCAGGAACTTTTCCTCAAAACAGGGGTCACACGCCCATGTGACTTGGGACATGCCTGTGTACCCCTAAGACACACCCGTGTCTTCCACTCGTGGTCGACACTGACTAATTTCACACGGCCTTGATACGCCCGTGGCTTTGGCCCGTGTGCTAAACTTTGGCATTCTGACTTATCCACACGGTCCATACACACGCCCGTGTACTTTAGCCGTGTGGTAATTCAATTTACAAGTGCAAGGTGCAGACTTCACACGGCCAGGGCACATGCCCATGTGCTAACCGTGTGTCACACACGACCTAAACATACGGCCGTGTGATTAGCCCGTGGTCTATTCTGACTTAAAACACTAATGTGCAGGGGACACACGGCTTAGACACACGCGCGTGTGTCTATCCGTGTGGGCACCTAGAGGCTATCTTCCAAGCCAATTGCCACCCCGATATCAAGATCAATCCAATACTCAATTCAATAACTCAAGTATTACATCTAACATGAACAAGGATGCATACTTCATTGATAGATAAAAACATACATACTTAATCATTCATGACCCATCTCTTTGGCCATATACAAAAAGAATACTAAGCTTGATAGCCAACACTTTGGCTAATTCTAAAACATAACTCAAAATGAAATGCTTCCTATACATGCCATACTTAATATAAACAACTTGGCTATACCAAAATAGTGATTGATAGTGTGCTCCGAGCTCCGATGACGATGATCCACGAGATTAGCTTGGCGGGACTACATGGAAAGAAAGAATTAAAGACGTAAGCATTTCGCTTAGTAAGTTTGCATGTAATGCATATAACAATGTATATAAATATATATACTTAACATACTCATTCATCATAAGCAAAGGCATTGCTAAGTTCACATGCTTGAGCTTACTTACTCTTAATGATTCTTACACTTATCATGGTACTTACTAGTCTCGTGTTTGTACGGTAAACAAGGTACCTGTATCACTTAATCATATAGATTAGCATACTTTGTTTAGATAAGCATGATCTTAACTTCATCATTCATAACATGAATAATACTCTTAGTTCACTATGACTAACATACTTTGATGATAACTTTACTTGCTTAACTTTATTACTTTCTCATTTATTCTTTACTCTTTTGCCCGATGAATTACTATGAATAACCGAGGATGCTGAATCTCATCTCACAAATATCTCGATGCCAAAGCCATACCCTAGATATGGTCTTACATGGGATCTCTAAACTTGGTATCGATGCCATGTCTTGACATGGACTTACACGAAGTCTTCCTTGTGTGTTCCATTAGGAACTTACCATTGCCATGTCTTGACATGGTCTTAGTTGGTATCTTTACTCATGAACGGGTTAATTCCGAGCCTTGGCTTGGACTTATATGAAATCTTCCTTGTTACTCACCAATGCCATGCCTTGGCTTGGACTTACATGGGATCTCTATCTCATGATAACTTTTCAATGCCAAGACTTGTCTTGGACTTACATGACATTTTTACATGGAGACTCACCAATGCCATGCCTTGGCTTAGGCTTATATGGGTCTTCATCTCATAAACTCTTCAATGCCAAGACTTGTCTTGGTCTTACATGATAACTTGCTTGATTGCCGATGCCATGCCTTGGCTTGGACTTATACGGACTTCCTTGTCTCATGTGATAGATCGAGTATCCTAAGTAATTCAACTTCAATCGGGACTTTCTCATACTTAATCTCATTGATTTCTTTGTTTAGCATAGCATCAAAAATCTCATGGAATTAAGATATATTCTACATCATACTAAGCAATTCAATGATATTAATCATAAAGCTTAGAAATCATACAAACTTACCTCAATGTACAAAATGTATGTAGAAATGTAATTTAGTCCTCGACTTTGTTCTTACCTCGGTTTCGATCCGGGCATCATTTTTCGTGATCTATAGTAATAATTTAGCTCATTTAATACACACATTGACTAAATTGACTCTTAACTCATACTTCGGCAAAATTACCATTTTGCCCCTAAACTTCCTCATAATTACACTTTTGCCCCAAGGCTCATAAAGTGATTTTTATTCAACTTTCGTGAACTTCATGCTTAGCTGATTCATTCTCTTAACTATAGCAACAATCAATTCTCACTATTTCTATCATGTATGACAAATTTCACAACTTTTACAAACTAGTCCTTACTAGCATTTTTCATGAAATTCATTTAGGAAAAGATGTTTATCTAACATCAAACTCTCATAATATTTCATAAAACATCATTTTACAAGCATGTCATACATGGGTAGATTTATGAACATGACTTCTAGCTCAACTTATAGCTATAAATAGCTAATTCATAATACAAGGACTCCAAAAATATGAAGAATATTAAAAACGGGGCTAGGATGCACTTACTAGCAAGCTTCAAAAAATTGAAGAACCCTAGCTATGGAGTCTCTCAAATTTTTGGCACAAGGGGAAGAAGATGAATAAGATTTTTGTCATCTTTTTCCCTTTTTAATCATTTAATTGATAAATGACCAAAATGCCCTTCTCACTAAACTTTCAAAATTTCTAACTCATGTCTATTTTTGTCCAAAAATTATAATTTGGGAAAATTTCTATTTAAGGACTTCTAATTAATAATCCAAAGCTATTTCATACTAAAAGCTTCTAGAATCTCAAATTTTGCAACTTTGCAATTTAGTCCTAGTGGACCATTCAATGGCAATTTCATAAAATCTCTACATGAAACTTTCATACTATCATGCAAACATATCATAAACCTCAAAACTCATTTCACTACTTTGGATTTGTGGTCTCGCACCACTGTTCTGACTAGGCCCTAAATCGGGATGTTACAGTACCATTGGTTTGTGAATATCCAGATGTGTTTCCAGAAGAGTTACTTGGGTTACCACCAGTCAGAAAAGTTGAGTTTGCTATTGAGTTAGTACCGAGAACATTACCGATATCGATAGCTCCATTCAGAATGGCTCCTACAGAGTTAAAAGAGTTGAAATCTCAGTTGCAAGAGTTAACATATAGAGGATTTGGATGACCTAGTTTCTCGCCCTAGGGTGCACCAATTTTATTCTTAAAGAAGAAAGCTGGATCAATGAGACTGTGTATCGATTATTGATAGCTTAACAAGGTTACGATTAAGAATAAGTATCCTTTGCCGAGAATTGATGATTTGTTCGATCAATTGAAAGCAGCAACAATATTCTCAAAGATTGATCTGCGATCTGGTTATTATCAGTTGCGGGTTAAAGATTTGGATGTGCCGAAAATTGCATTTAGGACCAGGTACAGGCATTATGAATTTCTTATTATGCCATTTGGGTTAACTAGCGCTCTTGTAGTATTTATGGACTTAATGAATAGAATTTTTAGACCGTATTTAGATAGATTCGTAATTGTATTCATTGATGATATTATGATTTTTTCCCGAGATGAGTTTGAACACGCTGAGCATTTGAGGATTATGCTACAAACATTGAGAGATAAACAACTATTTCCTACATTCAGAAAATGCGAGTTTTGGTTCCAAGAAGTTGGATTTTTAGGACACATTGTTTCAACGAAAGGCATCTGAGTTGATCCAAGTAAGATTTCAGCAGTTGTTGACTGGAAACCACCAAGAAACATTTCTAAGGTCAAAAGTTTCTTGGGGTTAGCGGGCTATTATCAGAGATTTTTTAAAGGTTTCTCAATGATAGCTACACCGATGACATGGTTATTGCAGAAAGATGTAAAGTTTTAGTGGTCTTAGAAATGTCAACAGAGTTTTAATCAGTTGAAAGCACTCATTAATCAAGCACCGATTTTGGTTCAAATTTGAGCTAGGTAAAGAGTTTGTGATTTTTAGTGATGCGTCATTGAACGGTTTGGGATGTGTTTTAATGCAAGAAGGCAAAGTGATAGTGTATGCTTCCAAACAGTTAAAGACGCACGAGAAGAATTATCTGACACATGATTTGGAGTTGGCCACAATCGTGTTTGCATTAAAAATTTGGCAACACCACTTGTTTGGTGAGAAGTGCCACATATTTACCGATTACAAGAGTTTGAAGTATTTGATGTCACAGAAAGATTTGAATTTGCGACAACGAAGATGGCTTAAACTGTTGAAAGACTACGAGTTAGTGATTGATTATCATTTGGGTAAAGCGAATGTAGTTGCAGATGCTTTGAGTAGAAAATCTTTGTTTGCTCTGAGTGCGATGAATATACGATTAACCTTTTCTGATGATGGTTCGATTTTAGCCGAGTTAAAAGCTAAACTTATGTGTCTCTAGAAAATCTGTAAAGTTCAGAAATGTGACAATGAATTGAAAGCTAAACGAATACAGTGTGAGTTAATTCCTGATTCAGAGTTTCAGATCGGATTCGATGATTGTTTATTGTTCCGAGGTAGAATTTGCATGTCGAAAAGTCCAGAGCTTATACATAAAATCTTGCAAGAAGCACACAGTGGTAGCTTGTCTATTCATCCAGGAAGTAACAAGATGTACAACAATTTGAGACAGTTGTATTGGTGGTCAGGTATGAAACGAGATATTACTGAATTTGTTTCCAAATGTCTTATTTGTCAGCAAGTTAAAGCTGAACTTCAAGTACCTTCAGGACTATTACAGCCAGTAAGGATACTTGAGTGGAAATGGGGTAGAGTTACGATGGATTTCGTGTCGGGATTACCCCTATCTCCGAAAAGAGAGATGTTATCTGGGTTATTGTTGATCATTTGAAAAAGTCTGCACACTTTATTCCAGTACGTACAGAATTTTCACTTGACAGATTAGCTGAATTATACATTTCAGAGATTGTCAGATTGCACGGTGTTCCAGTCTCCATTATTTCAGATAGGGATCCGCTATTTACATCACGGTTTTGGAAGAAATTGCAAGAGGCTTTTGGTACACGGTTGTATTTTAGCACTGCATTTCATCCCTAAACTGATGGTCAGTCTGAGAGAGTAATTTAGATTCTCGAGGATATGCTTCATTGTTGTGTCTTAGAGTTCGAAGGTAATTGGGAAAAATATTTACCGTTGGTTAAATTCATATATAACAATAGTTTTCAATCGAGTATAAAGATGGCACTGTATAAAGCTTTATATGGTCGTAAATGCTGAACTTCGTTGTACTGGACTGAGCTTAGTGAGAAAGAGATTCACGAGGTTGATTTGATCAGAGAGACTGAAGAGAAAGTAAAAGTGATTCGTGATAGTTTGAAAGCAACTTCAGATCAACAGAAATCATATGCGGATTTCAAACATAGGGATATTGAATTTCAAATTGGTGACAGAGTGTTTCTGAAAGTATCGCCATGGAAGAAGATTCTTCGATTTGGTCGCAAAGGAAAATTGAGTCTGCGGTTTATTGAGCCGTATGAGATTATAGAGAGAATAGGGCCAGTGGCATATTGACTGAAATTATCGTCAGAGTTGGAAAATATACATAATGTGTTTCATGTATCTATGTTACGACGGTATCGATCAGATCATTCACATATAATTTCTCCGGTAGAAGTTGAAATTTAGCCTGACATGTCGTAAAATGAATAACCGATCAGAATTTTGGCCCGAGAGATTAAAGATTTAAGAAACAAAAGCATAGCTTTAGTGAAAGTTCTTTGGCAATGTCACGGTATTGAAGAGGCTACGTGGTAACCCGAGGAAGCTATGAGAAAATAGTACCCTAACTTATTTTCTGGTAAGATTTTCAAGGACGAAAATTTCTAAGGGGGGAGAGTTGTAACAACCCATTTTTAGTGAAATCGGAACAGTGGTTTTGGGACCACAAATCTGATGTTAAAATATTTATTTTATTATTATTTTAATGTCCACATCATGATAGTAGAGTCATATGAAAATTTCGTTAAAAAATTTTAACGTTTCCATGTTTAATTTGTGAAAAATGACTAAATCGCGTAAACTGCAAAAGTTGTGTTCTAATAGCTAAACATGTCTAATAGCTATGGAAATTTAAAGTGGAGGTCCTTATGTGATAATTAGACCATTTATGTTGATAGTGGAATGTGATGGCTTGGTATAAGTGAAATTATGAATGTTTTTAAAGGTTATAATAGTAAAATGGTAAATAAATGATAAATTAAATAAAACAAAACCAAGTTATCATCTTTAACTCTTTCTTCAACCGAAAATACAAAGTAAAAGAAGCCATGGAAGCTTGCTAGGTTCGACCATGGAGTTTTGAGTGCATGGTATGTATTTTAGTCCCGTTTTTAATGATTTCTATATTTTTGGAGTAGTTGTAGCTTAGTCTAGCTAGCCCAGTGACTAATTTTCAATACTGTTAAAAGTCTAGAGTTTTACCATGAACGTGTGTTGGTTGTTATTGATGTTTGATGGATGAAAATGAAAATTTAGTTATAATTGAACAAGTTTTGTAAAGTGATTTTTGTTGAAAATGTCAAATAGGGATTTATTTGATAAAATGTGAAAATTATGTGGTAAATGTGTGAAATGATGAAATATATGAGCTACTAAGGGCTTAGATGAAATTTGGCTAGCATGGGTATGTACCAAATTTCATGAGTATGCATTGTTATGAGCTAGGGACTAAATTGTAAATAAGTTAAAAGTATAGGGGCAAAATGGTAATTTTGCCATAACATGAATTGGATTTAATTGAATAGAATAAATATTAAAATGGTTAAATTTTGTTATATAGATCAAGAAAACCAACGTACGGAATTAGATCGGGGAAAAGATAAAGTTTTGGACTGAACGATCGTTTTCCTTCATACGAGTTCGAAGTAAGTTCGTATGTTAATAAGCATTAAATAATTGTGTGTTAAATGCTTTAATATTGCATTCTTGATGAATACGATTTCACAGAAATACTCGACGAAGATTTGGCGACGTACGAGATCCTGGTTGAACCTTGGGAATAGATACGATACGAATGACATGTCATTAGGGGTTACTGTGTTTCTGGTGCTGGTACGTACGTTCTACCGGTGGCTGAGTTTTTTGGCATGTGTTGCAGGTACTCATTAGCTTGTGTGAGTAGCACTTTGTAGCTATGTCTTAACCGCCAGCTTGTGTGAGCAGACCCAGTGATAGCTCGATAGTGAGCATATATATGAGATATGAGATAGAGATGGTTTCGACCATGTATTAGAACTTAGTGTGCGAGATACCCGAGTATCCAATATTATTCAAAATGGTTCAACGAGCACAGTTATGTTCCGAGAGTGTATGAGTTAAATATGAACAAGTACAGGTATGTACATGAATCATGTGAGAATTGAATCTATGAGATTTTTGATTTCATGTCTAACTTTGTGGATGAATATGTGTTAGACTTATAGATTAAATTGAGTTGCATTAAGCTATGTTTATTTACTTAAAATGTGATTAATTGGTAATCTAAGTTTTAGGTTATACGAACTTACTAAGCTTAATTGCTTACTCTATTTACTTTTCCGTGTTTTATAGTGATTCGAAAGCTCGCTCATTTTGGAAGTTGTCAGAGATTGCATCGCACTATCGAACTCTTATTTTGGTACTTTTGGACTTTATGTATTTTTGTTATATGGCATGTATAGGTCATTTGGCTAATGGAAGCCTATATGTTTTTGTTATGTAACTAGCCATTTAATGTGGCTTGATTTGGTATATGTTGGTATGTATATATATGTGTAACTAGCCTCATCTTGTATGATTTATGATTTCCATGGGAATGCTTTGATTGTGTATTGGTAGATTGGTACTTAATAGGTGAACTTGATAAATGGTATGCATTTTATATTTAGGCAAGATAGTGCATATATGTAATTGACCATTTAGGTTGTTTTTGGAGGTGATTTTGGCATGTTTTAAAATGATCATTTGAGATGCTTAAGAGCTTAGGATTTTTGGTAATGAAATTGTATGATTTAGACTTGGTTGTGATTGGTTTCAATGCCTATTGATGATATGGTCATATGTTATTTGGTATGTGTATGTTGGTACCACATTGGGTGAGAAATAAGGCTTGGAAAATGACCTATTTTTTGTCCACACGGGCAGAGACACGGTCGTGTGTCTCAGCTATGTGTGACACACGGCCAAGTGGCACGGTCGTGTGTCCCCTGATACTTTTTTAGAAATCAAGTCAGTAGCTTCACACGGCCTAGCACACGGGCGTGTGGTCTGGCCGTGTGACCCAAGTCAGTGAGTTACACGGGGTCGGACACAGGCTGGGACACGGCCATGTGATCCCATTTCGAGTGCCCACACAGCCTGTGACACGGGCGTGTCTCTCTTACACGGCCTGGCCACACGGGCATGTGTCCCTTGCACTTTGAAAATTTTTAATATTTTCCCAAAATTTCCTTGAGTTCTTAATTTAGTCCCGAATTATTTTTAAAGCTTGTTTTGGGCCTCGAGGACTCGTGTTAAGGACTATATGACTGAATTTGAAAGAATCTTGTTTGGATATGAGAAATAAATATGAAATGTATGATTGTTTAAGTGATAAGTTCGGTAATAGTTCGTAACCCTATTCCGACGATGGATACGGGTTAGGGGTGTTACATTCCGGTGGTGGTGAGGTGAAGGTTCGATGGCCTTTAGTGGTGGAGGAGTGGAGGAGAAAAGATAAGAAAGGGTGGTGAAACAAAAGAAAATAGAAGAAAATAGGATGAGTAATGAGGAGGGGTGGCTAAAGGAGAGGAGGAGAGCAAAAAGGAGAAAAAATAAATGGAGAGGGTTTCTAGGTGCAATGGCCCGCCAAGGTAGTCTGTGGCAAAGAAATGGTAGATTTGGGGACAAGGGAAGTGAAAAATGGATCATGAGGGAATAAAGGAGTGAAAAGGGGGTTATGAAAGGTATGTTGACTCAATAAAATAGGAAACAAATCATCCCTACATGACACGTAAAAAGGGATGACAATAGAGGGTTTAACCTTCTAGAACTGTCAAAAATTAAAACAAAAATATGATAGTGTGGGGGGTTGAACATGGGACCATTTGGAAATAATTAACACACTTAACCACTAAGCCAATTTATTCCTTGTGAACAACTAGTGCAGAATAATAAATAAAATCTAGGGCATGACTAATACCAAGGCCAAAATGAAAGAAAATCTTCCCACGTTAAGGTCTAACCTTATGTTGCATGCCTAAGTCACCATGGGTCCTTTTGACGTGAGTCAAGTGGACTTCAACTGCATGAAGAAACGTACTTCTACTAACATCAACTTTGATGTTCTCACTCAACCCTTTGTTCGTGAAATGGGAAGAATTTCTGAAATAATTGAGAGATTCAAGCTAACTCTTCCTTCCCCCGAGAACCTGAAGTGACTAGCTCTGCTCCTATAAAAGGAACTGGCCATGAAGAAGAAGCCCAGAGGATACCGCCACTCCTACCCTACTAGTTGAGAAAGGGAATTAAAAGTTTTCTCGTAATTGTACTTACCTCTCTTCAAATTCTTGCCATCTATGAAATTTTAAACTCTTCTCTTTATTTTTATGATTGCTTACTTTCCTTGCTTACTTTCTTTTCCTTATGATTATGATATACTTGTATTCAAACCAATAGATTGAGAGGCTTTCCCTCCCACTTTTCATGAACTATCAGCTAGCATGATTTAACTCTACAATACATAACACATCTTATTAATAGTTCGAGGAACTGAACCGGGATTAAGTAACATGCATTCAGGGGCTAACTTCTAAATTTTTACTTCTTGAGGATTGGCTAAATCGATTCTTTGATACCACTATAATTGTAACACCTCATACTCGACCTGATAGTCAAACCCGGACTATAGGGTGCTACGCTCCATGTCCGAATTTAACTAACAAACCCATTAATACATTCCACAATTCATATTCACGTAATAGAAATATTATTTAATACAGTTAGCTAATTGACTTCGCCAAATATAATAATGCGAGCATGGACCCAACCAAAACCCTTGATGTCGAACAAGTAACTCGTGAAACCTTGCAAGATCTAATCAAGCTTCCAAGAGGGCCAATTACTCGTGCACGAGCCAAGAAGTTTAAAGAAGCTGTCACGGGTTTAATTGGTCGAGTTTGGGCATGCACTCCGTGCATTCCATGCAAAATATTCATTTCATGCATTCCATGCAACCCATGCATTTTATGCGAACCATGCATCTCATGCAATGTGCTGCATGTAAAACTTTAATATTTGTGTGTTTAAATTAGGTTGCAGGAAATAAGGATTTTATCCGTTTACTTATTTTTTAGTTTTAATTATGTCTTAGTTTAGACATCTTAAATGTGCGTCTTAAATACTGAACTTTAATTATGAGTCTTTAAATGTGTCTTAAATACTACACTTTAATTATGAGTTTTTAAATGTGTCTTAAATACTGCATTTTAATTATGTGTCTTAGTTTTTACATCATAAATACTTGTCTAAGTTCATACAACTTAAATGTGTATTTTTTGTCTTAAATTATTTCATTTGAACCTTGTCTTAGTTTTGACTAGATTGTTCACATTACTGCTTCTAGGAAGCTTCCTCCCAAACTATTCGTGTTGCATAAACAAAATTTAAAGAGTTGAACACAACCTCCCATAGGCCATTTCATGAGAAGCAAAGCATCAAGTGTTTTAACACTTGACCGTTCGATTGGCTACCAAGTTCACACTTATGGAACCATTCACTTCTTGCTGTTCACACCTTAAGACTCTTCGTGCGACACAATTTGCACTAATGATCTACATATCCCAAATGACCATTCGGTTATCAAGGCAGCATCAATTCATGTTCTCACTATTGAAACCATTCAATTCCATGCACATTCAACTAACTCTCAAGGACCAATGTAATTGGTTGTTTGGGAATTCAAATTTTACAATGTCAACAAGGCTTTTGGCATCATCAACATCTAGAAACTCTCAAGGGATGCTTTGAACGAATTAATGGACATCAAACACATTTATTCTGATTGTTATCTCATGCCTATTCGGTTTTTCCTTGTACAGCCTATAAATATGAGGCTTGAGACATTTTGTAACAACATTTTAATGAATTTTAAATTTATTGTGAGTGTTCACTCTCCTTGTTCTCATTTGACTCAAATTGACTTATCAAGCATTCATTGTGGCGTCAATCTATTTCATTGACCGCTGTGATGTCAGAGTTTTAAATTTATAAAAAGAATGATCGAACCTGGAAACTAACTATGACAACGATTTGAGGCAAGCGCACCTATTGAACAGTAGTATAGCTTAGGCAAGACCGGATTGTCGAACCCAAAGGAACCAAAAGTACTAATACTAACTTTCTTTTTATTATCTAGCCTAAAATAAGTGAAGTTGTTATTTAATTTTTATTTAATCTCAATTTAACTAACTACTAAGCTAAAGACGCAAAGACAAAAAGAATGAACTGGAGAAATACTGTTGGAAAAACTCAGTTGATTAAGACGACACCCTTAGGAAGAATCCACCTAGAGTTCACTTGTTATCTAACTCTGAACCAGATGATTTATTCACTTGACTTGATCCGTAAAACTCCCTAATGTATATTAAACCCTCTCTCGAAACGAATAACGTCTAACCCTAGGTTGATTAATTGGAATCTCTTTCTATTTAAAACCCCTAGAATTGTATTAACTCGATCTATGGACTCCCGTATTAGGTTTCACCCTAATCCGACAAATCTCGTCACCCTATCTCTAGGCGCACGATCAACTCCGCTTAATTATGCTAGATCTACTCTTAAGCAGGGACTTTTGCTCCTCCATCTAAGCACATCAAACTTGAATCAATATCTCAGAAATATTAACATAAGAATTAAGAACACATAATTAAGAACAAATCAAGTATTTATCATATAGTTCAAGCAAACGATAACAAGATTCATCTAAGTTTCATCCCCTTCTGTGTATCTCAAGGGTTTAGTTCATAACAATAAAAGAAAACATCTCGTAAGAAAAGATAAAACAAAACATAAGAAATCCCTAAAACCCCTGAAGGAATTGAAGGAGAGATCCGCCGTCTTGTGTAGAATTCCGGCTTCTTGAGATGGATCAACTGGCTATCTTCGAGTGTTTCCCACAAATCTGACCTTTTCGGCTCGGCTTCTTGGCCTAGCTCACCGCCCTCTTCTAGGTTATACTTAGGGTGTTTATATAGGCTTTTGAAATAGGTTTCTTTGCCCCTAAGTATCATTTTTTGAGTGAAATTGCTATTTTCCACGACAGGGACACGGCCATGGCACACGCCCGTGTGAATCGTCTTTAGGCCGTGTTCGGACTTTAATGAGGTGACCCACTCGTGTAAATCGTGATCAGGTCGTGTTCTAGTCTATCAGGGAGACACGGTCGTGTTGGCTCAAGTCGGGGCCGTGTCGATTTACACTTTGGCCCAATTTGGTTCGTTTTAAGCCCGTTTCTCGTTCTTTCTATCCTCCGATGCTTTCCTGAGTATAAAACATGAAAAGAAAGGATTAAGAGCACCTTTTTACATAAATCAAGGGATAAATCATCCAAAAGTATGCTAAATATGGGATTAAAATATGTTACTTTTACGGTTTATCACATACCCCCACACTTAAGCTTTTGCTTGTCCTCAAGCAAAATTCTCAATTTACAATTAAAACGAACTTCCCATGATTCAATATTCCTATCAACAATGTCTCATCATAATTCATAGATAATTTATACATGGATAATTTAACTCAAAGAGTCCTAAAGATTCAAACAATATAAGTCATACATTTGTAGCACAAAACATAGGTGTTTCCCTCATCTAAATAATTACCTCTCGATCCAAAACCTACAAGGATTGACATCCTCACAAAAGATTCACTCAAATCACTCAAGTGTTTAAGGTTCAGAATTAAGCACTCAAATGTCAAACTGAAAAGTTAATCCCATAGGCTTGCATGAAAATCAAATCTCCACCACTGTAATATGAGATGATGCACAAATCAAAAGGTCTTTGAAAGGGTTGTAACGGGGCTTGGGTTAAGGTGTGGATAAAGGCTAAATTAGAGGGTTAGAATCGAGATTGACCTGAAAAATTACCTAACTAGAAACAACGAATTGAAAAATAAATAGTTACATGAATTGAAACTTTGAAACTAATAATACGAGTTTCTTCTTCAATAAATAGATGTTAACTGTACAAGCTTGCTTTTCATCATACTAATACTGAATATACTTCGATTTTTTTTAACAAATCAAGTAAGAACTTTAACAACTAAAATAAAGAACATAGTTAGGCAACTGGTCAAAATCAAATCTCGACAAAAAGGGTAGTCAAGAAGAATGGTGATAACAAATACAAAGGGTTTTGGGTTAATATTAGTGGGTGAGTTAATAAAAAGGGTTGTTAGGATCAAAAGGGGTTCACTAGGGGTTAATTATGAAGGTAGGCTTTTTATGGAGTAAATGGGTTAAATCCTAGGTGCCTTTATCATTTTTGTATATCAAATCAAAGATGTGGTCTGAACATGTATAATCGAGGCAAGTTCTAGAATAACAGTTCAATGTTGACACACTCATAATAAAAAAGTGAGCATGAAAAAGAATATATGCTCTTATAAGGCTCAAAATCTCACAAAAATTATGGGTATTTTGATATCAACCTTGTAAATTTCAAATTTCAAATTCAGGTTAACAACCTAGAAAAAAATTTTATACCGAAAAAAAGACTTATCATGCTTGATTCTCTAGTATCTTAGAATTTAATTATCAATGCACAATTATCAATGACTTAATCTAAAATATATCAATAAAAATCATCAATCATGGAAATTTCATTCTAATGATAATATGAGAAATTTACTTTAAGACAAGGCATAATTCAGGGATTTGAGAACAATGCAAAAAGTTTGGCACCTAATTTCAGGAATTTGAGAATAATGAAAAAAATTAGGCACCTTTTTAGGTTGTTCATCCCCCCACACTTAAGATGTACATTGCCCTCAATGTACAAAGATATAGATAATTGCATGATAATACTTAAACCAAAAGAGAAGAGGGGAAGTGACACTTCCTGAATTTTGGATAGATTCCTTGAGTTGGAGGTGACAGATGACTTATGTAGCAGTGAGTTACTCCTAATGATTTGTTCGTTATTTTTGAGTGTATAATTGAAACTGCGAAGTCATCAGTTAGATGTCTAGGGGGCGGAATTAAACAAGTGTTTGTTAGTAATACTCTAAGGTTAGATAGCCAATGATAACATGAATAAAATAAAGGTATGAAACAAAGAAGGCAAAAGAGTTTAAATTAAGGCAAATAAAAATTAGAACGAAAGAACTAAAAATAAAGAAAAGAAAACTAAAAATAAGGAAAATAAAAGGACTCAGAGGTCCTCATCATCAGTTGGGTCCTGCGGTGGTGTCGGTGAAGAAATGTCGAAGTGATGACAAATCTGCTGGAGGGTGGCCTCGATACCGTCAAAACGTCAAGTTGTGTCAATGAATTGCCGAGTACGTGATTGCTCGAATCGAGTAAGGCATGCGTAAATGTCCAAAGTGAAGTCTGCTGCATGGGTGGCGCTGGCTCGGGAGTGGTGGCTCGTGGTGGTGGGACATCATCGCACGTCCTCGTGCTCCTCCTCATCGGGGAGGGCTAATCGGTATTGAGGAGGATCGGTCCCACGACGATATTTGATCATCCTCATGTGCGTGATAGTTTGGATGCCTAGAGGTACCATCCGCCCAATTGTGAGAGAGGAGGTCCGGTTGTCGTGATTGAGGAGGCCAAGTACGTGAGCTAAACGTGTGATGTATGGGCCTATCGATAGGATTCCCTCCCATGTGGCTCCGTCTGCGCCGGATGGCACGGGCTATGAAGTAGGCTAGGTCGAAGACGCGCCCGCTTGACATGCACCATAGGTAGTAGACGTCGTGGAGTGTTTACGACTTGATGCTCGCGCGTCGTTCTATAAGAGTCTGAGCCAAAATTGCATGCACGTACCTCAGAGACGGGACCAGGGCCGTCACCTTGGAGCGACTGGGTCGTAGTTGGCCTTGTAGGGGGCTAAGTCGTACCAACAGCTGACGGGGGTACGGTGGATGTGGCGATGTAGCTCGGAGAGGTCATGTTCTGCGTGTAAAGTCCGAGTGCGGCCCCAAATTCTGGCACATTCAGTCGTCGTACGGTGCCTCCTAAATGGAATTGTATCGTACCTAGATCATCATATTGTGCCATCACCGTCTAGAGTTGAAAAGCGGAGCAGAATTCTAAGTTAAGTTCCAAGTACGTGGGCTCGATGATGGTGAAAAATTTATCCCATGGATCGGTTGTAAGCAGGGCTCGAACATCATCTGCGAGACCGACCTGCTCTAAAGCGGCCCAATCAATGCACCTACCGGTGCCGAGGGGTCACGTGTAATATCCCGGGTTAGGGGCTATTTTGTTGTTGCATGATATTGCATGTGTCTAGTGTGCTGCGTGGCTATTTCTATGTTTTGGGGGCTTAATTGAAGTCTAAGTGTTTGCCTGAGTGAATGGGAAAATTTTGATTTTTGGGTGTTAAGTCAGGGGAGCTGTTGGAGCTGGGGTATAAGAGTTTTATTTGGTGTTTTGTTGCACAAAAGAGGAGCTAGCTTAGTGGCAAGCATGCGCTACATGGGGAGCTTGGTGTGGCGTCATCTACTTGTGGAGGAGGTCCATTGTTCGAGCTGCAGAGTCCCTATTTTGGCTTCTTTTTGGGACGGCATGGAGGAGAGGTAGAAGACTAGTGAAATTCTACCTTGGACCAAGTCATACCTTTCAAATGAAAGGTGGAGAGCATTTGTAGGAGGGAGACTTGGTCTTGTTGGTTTGAATGTGTGGATGTGAGTGAATGGGGGGATTTGGCCGAATTTGTGGGGTGTTGGAGTGGGGGAAGTGGACGGCTTGGGTTGGTAGTGTGGCTTTGGGGTTGTGCCGAAACTCTTTGGGAATTTTGGGTGCACAATCGGTCTTGGGAGGTAGCAAAAGGCAAACCGAAATTGCTAGTGAGTTCTCCCTTCTTTCTTTTGCAAACCGTAGGTCCAAAGGCATACTTGTCGAATTTTTGCTTTTGTTTTCTACACTTGGTGTTGTTGGTCGAATGCTTTTCTCCCTATTTTCTTCTTCTCTTCATTTTGTATGTTTCAGAAACCTATATCACTTTTTCTCACACTTTCTTCTTCTTTCTTTAATTGTGCAAGCCTAAACTTACCTTGTTCCTAAACCAAAATCTCCATACATTCTTTCCATTTCTCCTCTGCTAGACTCTCTTTTATTCTCATACAAAGCCGAAAGTAGGGGTGTTAAGCACTCAAGCCGAACCCTTCTCATCCATTGGCGATTTCTTCTCATCTCTTAAACCATATTTTTCTTTGTTGCACTTCCGAGTTCTAAGCCGAATACCTCCCTTCTCTTAGTGTTTTGTTGGCTGAATTCTTTCCTTCTTTTTGATCAAGGTGTTGGCCGAATCGTCCCTTCTTCTAGTGGTTCACTTGGCCGAATATCGATTGGGGTATTTGGGGCCTTGTTTCAATCGTTTGGAATCTGGTAAGTGATTGGCCGAATGGTCATTTCCCTTCTTCTTTATGCATTGCCGATGTTGGTTAATTAAGAGTCGAATGTGGCCTTGTTGTGAGTGCTAATCGTTTGGTGATGGAACCGATTGTGTTATAGGGCATCGGGGACTTCAAGGCGATCAAGCGGAGTCTCCATTGTTGGGTAGTCATTTGGGTAAGAAGGTGTCTCATTAGTCTTTTGTTTAGTTTCTTTTAGTCAAGCTATTAAGAATTAATGGTTCTTCTTATTAGGTGGTGGCCGATTAGCAAAAGAACCATCGTTGGTTCGAGGTTTGGATGGAAACCAAATCATCTTCAAGGTAAGGGATGGATATTGACCCCTTTGGTTAATTGATGATGGCCGAATGTTATAGATGCCTAACCCTATGTGTTGGCCGAGTGTAGGAGCTAGTAATCGAGGGACTTAGATCGTTTCGTTGGGATTTTAGACTCGTGATTACTGTGTGTGTGTAACTAACACACCCATACTTAGTAATATTGTGATTAAACCTGTTTGCCTATTAAAATCATGACAAGATGATGGATTATTGGATACCCAAACGGGTATGTGTGCGTATCCGGTAAGTCATTATTGTTACTAGATTACTGATGATCTATATGGTATCATGACTATGTATGTATGTGATATGGGGCATGAGTCAAACATATTAGCATGATATGCATAATTTGTATGATATGCATGATTACATGAGTATGGTATGTTGATGGGTGATATGAGTGGAGGGAGCATGATATTTTGTGCCGATTTGAGCACCGTTGTTTTGGTAACACACTTTGTGACTTTGGGTCACCAAAGTGCTTTGGTAGCACATTTGTGTCTTTGGGACACCAGAGGTTGGGCACCTCATTGCGACTTGTCCCCGTGGTTAACACCACCAGTGGGTTGGCCCCACATTGAGATATGGGATCGTCGCTAGTGATTGGGTATCACACGATGGGTTGGCCCCATCATTCGATTATTGTGACTACGGTCACCAAAGTGCTTTGGTAACACATTTGTGTCTTTGGGACACCAGAGGTTGGGCACCTCATTGCGACTTGTCCTCGTGGTTAACACCACCGTGGGTTGGCCCCACATTGAGATATGGGATCGTCGCTAGTGATTGGGTATCACACGATGGGTTGGCCCCATCATTCGATTACCGTGACTACGGTCACCCGTGCTTGGGTAGCACATTGTGTCTTTGGGACACCGTTGTTTTGGTAACACATTGTGACTATATGTCACCAGTGGTTTGGCACCACCGCTGGTTTGGTACCACACGGGGTAGAAAAAGGAGATACTGGATGGTTAGGATCGGGTTGCATTAATTATGTTGCTATGTATGATGTGTGTTAGCATGTTGTTTCATCGGGAGCGGATTTATGCATCGAGTCACCGACTCACCCTCTCCTTTGACATTTCAGTGACTCGAGACGCGGACATGGAGCCGGATGGACTCGGGGTGCTCATGCCATGCTTAATAAAGTTTTACTCCAACTCTATCATTTGGGTACTTTAGTTTAATTAATGTTATTTGGGTTTTAATTTGGATTTGTAAAAGGCCTTTAAACTACGTTTTTTTGATGGTTATGTTTTAATTAGATTCTCAACCTGCTTAACAAATAACTTGGCATGAAATTTACTAAAACTTGGAAAGACAATGTTTTCAAAATTAGATCGCAATGTGTTTCAAACTATACCATCGGGTATCTCGCTATGTTTTGCTATACAATAAACTCAAATGATTTCCGAATCAAACTTGATTTTCTACTAAGTCTAAAATGTGTCAAAATGGCACTAAGAAACTATTGGAAGTGCTAAATGAAATCAACTCGTTTCTTCTATATACTCGGATAAGTTTTCAAAAATTTGGTCACTCAAAGACGTTTTTCCCCGTAACATGCTAGATTCGGGCGTGGCGTCTTGTCCGAGTTTGGGGTGTTACAATTGTGGTATCAGAGCTAAGTTCAAAAGCTCGGCTGTGGGCCTGAGGCCCAAAAATGTTTTCAAAAGGTTGTTTTGTTAGTTTTATTCTTAAAGTATGGTTTGAAAGGCATGGCACCGAGTCTCCGGCACCAGTTCGCCCAGGTAAGTACCCCGTACTATTGCTTGTGAATTGATTGGATGTGATATGATTTGATGAATAGCAATAGTATACTACTTTAGAGATTGAAACTGATAGGATTCTGTGAACTCGCGAGAACAAATCCTCTTAAAATATTCATAAGACTTGCTTTTAAACAAGTGGAATAAATACTGATGCATAAAAATTCTTAATCAGATACGTAGGAAGATTAGTCATGAGCGCTAGAGGTGGACGTGGTCGTGGACGCAGGTCGTGGTAGGATGACGCTTTTCGAGCCCGTGAGGATCTGGTCGTGGTTCAGAAAATGAGATACCGGTTCCGCCACCACCGGAGGTGGTGAGTTCCAAGATCGATCTGGGACGACGCAGCGTCACAGCGCGTCGCGAGTGTTGGAAAGAGTAGCCGTGTAGGTGGTGGTGCAGGAGTTAGGAAATTGCTCGAGCGACTTCGGGCCAATGGGGCCGAATTCTTCCGAGGTGTTTTCGTGTTGCTCCCAAAGATCGCTGAATATTGGCCGAGGCGATCGAGCTGATCATGGATGATCTAGACTTGATAAACCAAGAGAAGTCAAGGGCATCGACGCTTCTCCGGATGAGTCATATCGCTGGTGGCTCACGGTTCGAGACAAAGGTGGCGCAGAGGATCTAACATGGGATTATTTCTGTGGTCGCATATCAAAGGAAATACATCGGAGCTAGTTATGTCGACTCCCAATGAAAAAGGCTTTTCCGAGGCTTGTTCAGGGGAGTAAATCGCTGTCGAGCACGAGGTGAGTTCCGGCCGAGTAGGTATGCCGTGGGGCATTGTGGCCACCGAGCATGAGAGGTGTGTTCGTTTCGAGGATGGTCCGCGAGACGACTTGAGGTCGCTGATTGCTCCTCAGCCAGAGCGCGAGTTTGCTGTCTTAGTTGAGAAGGCTAAGGTAGCCGAGGGTGTTAAGGAGTCGCGAGGCAGGTATGGACGTAAATAGGCATAAGAGGAGCTTTGGGTCTTCCGGATCGCCGTGTAATCCGCAGAAGAGAGCTAGACCGAGTGGGCCGAACCACCGCTAGGTTTGTTGTCGCAGGCGAGGACCGCCGCAGTGTGATCGGGTGGGAAATCTCATTGGGGTGGTCGCTAGACCGGAGGGAAAGGTTGCTTTTGAGTGTGGTTCTCTGGAGCATCGTGTGAGGGATTGTCCGCGAGGTTGGCTAGGATTCGCCCGAGAGGCGGCCGTAATCGATTCAGAGGTAATGGACCGCCACCGCAGAGGGGCCGTGGTAATGGCAGAGAGGTGGTAATGGTTCCGGTCGGGCCGTGGAGCATCGGGCGCAGGTGCGAGTAGTTCGATGCTAGACACCGGATTAGTGTGGCGTTGCGAGGCGCCGAGAGGGAGGCGACGCATCGGACGCCATAACCAGACGTTCTTGATTTTTGGTTCTCCTTATAACGCTTTGATTGATGTGGGTTCAACGCACTCTTATGTTGCCGTGAGTATAGTAGAGACCATGGATTTAGACTCGAGATATCTTCTAGGCGATGATCGTGATGAGCCCTCTAGGTCACTCAGTAGTAGTAGATAAACTGTTTAGAGAGGTACCCTTAGAACTTCAAGGGGTAGTGTTTGTCGCCGATCCGATGGAACCGCTGTTTGGGGAGTTCGACTGATTCTTGGGATGGACTGGTTGGTCAAGTACCAGGCAAGGTTGGATTGCGCGGCCAAGCGCATGGTTCTTAAGACGGTTGAGGGTGATGAGGTGGCTATGATAGGTAATAGGAGGGATTACTTATCAAATGTGGTATTTGCTCAAGCGCGCAGAAGATGGTCAGAAAGGTCGTGAAGCGTATGTAGTTCATGTGTATGCCTTGGAGGCTAAGGAGTCCGCTGTGGAGAAGGTTCGCACTGTTAAGGAGTTTATCGATGTTTTTCCCGAGGAGCTTCTGTGTTTGCCGCCGCCGATCGCGAGGTGGAGTTCGGGATTGATCTGTTACCCGGAACTGCGCCAGTGTCTATTGCTCCGTATAGGATGGCGCCAAAGGAGTTGGTGGAGCTTAAGGCTCAGATCCAGGGGTTATTGGATCGAGGTTTTATTAGGCCAAGTGTTTCGCCGTGGGGTGCGCCGGTACTCTTTGTCAAGAAGAAAGATGGCACGATGCGGATGTGTATAGACTACCGCCAGGTTGAACAAGCTGACGATTAAAAACAAGTATCCGTTGCCACGGATAGACGATTTGTTTGATCACTGAAGGGGTGCGTATTTTCAAGATCGACTTGAGATCCGGGTATCACCGATTAAAGGTTAAGGAGGTCGATATCCATAAAACAAAGCGCCGGACTCGGTGTGGGCACTACGAATTTCTCGTAATGCCGTTCGGGTTGACTAACGCACCGCAGCGGCGTTTATGGACATGATGAATAGGTGTTTCAACAAAGATCCGATCGGTTCGTCGTGGTTTTCATAGACGACATCTTGGTGTACTCAAGGGCAGAGGAAGAGCATGATAAGCATTTGCGAGTGGTGTTGCAGATTTTGAGGAAAAGCAAACTCATGCTAAGTTCGAGTAAGTGCGAGTTTCGCTTAGAGAAGTGACTTTCTTGGGTCATGTAGTGTCGGCTGAGGGGATTCGAGTAGATCCTCGTAAGATTGAGGAGTTTTGGATTGGAAGCCGCCTAAGTCGTGGTCGAGATTCGAGTTTTCGGGTTTGGCCGGATACTCACCGAAGGTTTGTTGAGGGTTTCTCGTTGATAGCAAATACGATGACCAAGTTGCTCGAGGAAAGAAGTTCCGTTTGTATGGACCGAGAAGCGCAGGAAAGCTTCGACAAGTTAAAGAAGATTTTGACCGAGGCTCCGGTTCTAATTCAACCCGAGGCCGGTAAGGAATTCACGATCCATTGCGACGCATCACATACGGGCTTGGGTTGTGTCTTGATGCAAGAAGGTAAGGTTGTGGCTTACGCTTCGGGCACCGAGGCCACATGAGGTCAATTATCCGACGCATGACTTGGAGCTAGCGGTCGTAGTCTTCGCGAAAGATTTGGAGGCACTACTTGTACGGAGAGAGATCGATAGTCTACACAGATCACAAGAGTCTGAAGTATCTACTGACTCAAAAGGATTTGAATTTGAGGCAGCGCAGATGGGTTGAGTTGCTGAAAGATTATGACTGTTCGATTGAGTATCACCCGGGCAAGGCTAACGTGGTGGCTGACGCGTTGAGTCGCAAGGTTGTTTCGGACTTAAGAGCTTTGTTCGCCCACTTGAGTTTGTATGACGATGGGAGTATTCTCGCAGAGTTGCGAGTTGCCTACTTGGGTTGAGCAAATCGTAGAGAAACAGTTATTGGATGAGGTTCTGAGTGCGCGAAGGTTGCAGGTGCAGGATGGTGGTTTGGAGGGTTACAGCTTGTCTGGTGATGGGGTTCTGTGTTTTCAAGGTAAGGCTTGTATGCCTAAAGATGTTGAGCTGAGGCAGAAGATTCTTCAGGACGCACATAGCAGTCCTTATGCTATGCATCCCGGAGGTAGCAAGATGTATAGGATCTTAGAGAGCGCTTTTGGTGGCCTGGCTTGAAGAAGGAGGTGACAGAGTTTGTTGGGAAGTGTCCGACTTGTCGCAGTCAAGGCCGAACATCGCTGCCGTCGGGGTTGCTTTCACCGTGAAGATTCCTCGTTGGAAGTGGGAAAGGATAACCATGGATTTCGCGGTGGGTTACCGCCACGCCAAGCAAGAAAGATTCATTTGGGTAGTGGTGGATCGATCGACTAAATCACTCACTTTATTCCGGTGAGGGTTGACTACTCACTTCGTAAGCTAGCGGTCGTATGTGTCGAGATAGTGAGGTTGCACGGTGTGCCGCTTCGATAATCTCGGATAGGATCCTAGATTCACGCCAAGGTTCCGGAAAGCACCGCATCGCTCGGGTACTCGCTTGGATTTCAAAGACGGCTTTTCACCCGCAATCGACGGCCAATCGTAAAGGGTCATTCGTGTCTTAGAGGATATGCCGAGAGGTTGTATCTTGGATTTCGTGAGGTAGTTGGGAGGAGTTTCTACCATTAGCCGAGTTTGCCTACAACAACAGCTACCAAGCGAGCATCAAGATGGCACCGTATGAGGCGTTGTATGTAGTAGGAAATGTCGCTCACCCACGTGTTGGGACGGAGTTAGTGAACGCCGCTTGTTGGGACCCGAGTTGGTTGTCGAGACCGAAGACAAGGTTAAGTTAATTCGCCTAGATTGAAGGAAGCTTCGACCGGCAGAAGTCTTATGCCGATCTTAAGCGAAGAGATATAGAGTTCGCCGTGGGGATCGAGTGTTCTGAAGGTCTCGCCTTGGAAGAAGGTGTTGAGGTTCGGGAAGAAAGGCAAGCTAAGTCCGAGGTTTATTGGGCCGTATAAGGTATTGAGACGAGTTGGACCAAAGAGCGATCGCCTTGAGTTGCCAAAGCAGAGCTTAGTCGATTCACGATTTTTTCCATGTTTCGATGCTTCGAGGTATCGCTCGATCCGTCGCATGTGGTAGCAATGGAAGAGATCGAGGTAAATCCAGATTTGACCATGGAAGAGGAACCTGTGCAGATTCTTGATCGAGATGTGAAGGTTCTGCGTAAGAAGTCTGTGCCTTTGGTTAAGGTTCTTTGGCGGAATCATGGCGTAGAAGAAGCTACGTGGGAACCCGAGGATATGATGAGACAAAGAATACCCGCAACTCTTTTGATCGTGTAATTTCGAGGTCGAAATTATTTTTAAGGGGGTAGAACTGTAATATCCCGGGTTAGGGGCTATTTTGTTGTTGCATGATATTGCATGTGTCTAGTGTGCTGCGTGGCTATGTCTATGTTTTGGGGGCTTAATTGAAGTCTAAGTGTTTGCCTCGAGTGAATGGCAAAATTTTGATTTTTGGGTGTTAAGTCGTGAGCCGTTGGAGCTGGGGTATAAGAGTTTTATTTGGTGTTTTGTTGCACAAAAGAGGAGCTAGCTTAGTGGCAAGCATGCGCTACATGGGGAGCTTGGTGTGGCGTCATCTACTTGTGGAGGAGGTCCAGTTGTTCGAGCCCAGAGTCCCCATTTTGGCTTTTTTGGGACGGCATGGAGGAGAGGTAGAAGACTAGTGAAATTCTACCTTGGACCAAGTCATACCTTTCAAATGAAAGGTGGAGAGCATTTGTAGGAGGGAGACTTGGTCTTGTTGGTTTGAATGTGTGGATGTGAGTGAATGGGGGATTTGGCCGAATTGGTGGGGTGTTGGAGTGGGGGAAGTGGACGGCTTGGGTTGGTAGTGTGGCTTGGGGTTGTGCCGAAACTCTTTTGGGAATTTTGGGTGCACAATCGCCTTGGGAGGTAGCAAAAGGCAAACCGAAATTGCTAGTGAGTTCTCCTTCTTTCTTTTGCAAACCGTAGGTCCAAAGGCATACTTGTCTAATTTTTGCTTTTGTTTTCTACACTTGGTGTTGTTGGTCGAATGCTTTTCTCCTATTTTCTTCTTCTCTTCATTTTGTATGTTTAAACCTATATCACTTTTTCTCACACTTTCTTCTTCTTTCTTTAATTGTGCAAGTTTCTAAACTTACCTTGTTCCTAAACCAAAATCTCCATACATTCTTTCCATTTCTCCTCTGCTAGACTCTCTTTATTCTCATACAAAGCCAAAGTAGGGTGTTAAGCACTCAAGCCGAACCCTTCTCATCTGTTGGTGATTTCTTCTCATCTCTTAAACCATATTTTTCTTTGTTGCACTTCCGAGTTCTAAGCCGAATACCTCCTTCTCTTAGTGTTTTGTTGGCCGAATTCTTTCCTTCTTTTTGATCAAGGTGTTGGCCGAACTGCCCCTTCTTCTAGTGGTTCACTTGGCCGAATATCGGGGTATTTGGGGGCCTTGTTTCAATCGCTTGGAATCTCGGTAAGTGATTGGCCGAATGGTCATTTCCCTTCTTCTTTATGCATTGCCGATGTTGGTTAATTAAGAACCGAATGTGGCCTTGTTGTGAGTGCTAATCGTTTGGTGATGGAACCGATTGTGTTATAGGGCATCGGGGACTTCAAGGCGCTCAAGCGGAGTCTCCATTGTTGGGTAGTCATTTGGGTAAGAAGGTGTCTCATTAGTCTTTTGTTTAGTTTCTTTTAGTCCGTTTATTAAGAATTAATGGTTCTTCTTATTAGGTGGTGGCCGATTAGCAAAAGAACCATTTGTTGGTTCGAGGTTTGGTTGGAAACCAAATCATCTTCAAGGTAAGGGATGGATATTGACCCCTTTGGTTAATTGATGATGGCCGAATGTTATAGATGCCTAACCCCTATGTGTTGGCCGAGTGTAGGAGCTAGTAATCGAGGGACTTAGATCGCTTCGTTGGGATTTTAGACTCGTGATTACTGTGTGTGTAACTAACACACCCATACTTAGTAATATTGTGATTAAACCTGTTTGCCTATTAAAATCATGACAAGATGATGGATTATTGGATACCCAAACGGGGTATGTGTACGTATCCGGGTAAGTCAAGATTGTTACTAGATTACCGATGATCTATATGGTATCATGACTATGTATGTATGTGATATGGGGCATGAGTCAAACATATTAGCATGATATGCATAATTTGTATGATATGCATGATTACATGAGTATGGTATGTTGATGGGTGATATGAGTGGAGGGAGCATGATATTTTGTGCTTTGTGAGCACCGTTGTTTTGGTAACACACTTTGTGACTTTGGGTCACCAAAGTGCTTTGGTAGCACATTTGTGTCTTTGGGACACCAGAGGTTGGGCACCTCATTGCGACTTGTCCCCTCGTGGTTAACACCACCGTGGGTTGGCCCCACATTGAGATATGGGATCGTCTCGCTAGTGATTGGGTATCACACGATGGGTTGGCCCCATCATTCGATTATTGTGACTACGGTCACCAAAGTGCTTTGGTAGCACATTTGTGTCTTTGGGACACGAGAGGTTGGGCACCTCATTGCGACTTGTCCCCGTGGTTAACACCACCGTGGGTTGGCCCCACATTGAGATATGGGATAAATCGCTGCAGTGATTGGGTATCACACGATGGGTTGGCCCCATTATTCGATTATCGTGACTACGGTCACCAAGTGCTTGGGTAGCACATTGTGTCTTTGGGACACCAAGTGTTTTGGTAACACATTGTGACTATATGTCACCGGTGGTTTGGCACCACCAAAGTGGTTTGGTACCACATGGGGTAGAAAAAGGAGATACGGATGGTTAGGATCGGGTTGCATTAATTATGTTGCTATGTATGATGTGTGTTAGCATGTTGTTTCATCGGGAGCGGGATTTATGCATCGAGTCACTCGACTCACCCTCTCCTTTGACATTTCAGTGACTCGTGAGACGCGGACATGGAGCCGGATGGACTCTGGGGTGCTCATGCCATGCTTAATAAAGTTTTACTCCAACTCTATCATTTGGGTACTTTAGTTTAATTATGTTATTTGGGTTTTAATTTGGATTTGTAAAGGCCTTTAAACTACGCTTTTTTGATGGTTATGTTTTAATTAGATTCTCAACCCGCTTAACAAATAACTTGGCATGAAATTTACTAAAACTTGGAAAGACAACGCTTTCAAAATTAGATCGCAATGTGTTTCAAACTATACCATCGGGTATCTCGCTATGTTTTGCTATACAATAAACTCAAATGATTTCCGAATCAAACTTGATTTTCTACTAAGTCTAAAATGTGTCAAAATGGCACTAAGAAACTATTGGAAGTGCTAAATGAAATCAACTCGTTTCTTCTATATACTCGGATAAGTTTTCAAAAATCTGGTCACTCAAAGACGTTTTTCCCCGTAACATGCCAGATTCGTGCGTGGTGTCTTGTCCGAGTTTGGGGTGTTACATCACGCCCGTAGTGTCTTGTACTGTTCCTCTTGGGCCTCTTGAGTAAATTGGAAGAACCGGTGGTGCACGTCGGAGGATGCACTAGTGGAGGATGAGCCGGGTCCCTTCCGTTTCTTAGAAGTGGCGGCTACTGTTCGTTTTGCTCGTGACGATGACATTGTACTTGAAAATAGTTTATATTCAAATAATTGTCTACGAAATAATATCAAGTATTTTGATCGGTACCCAGCAATATTTGAATGCTAAATAAAACATTTCAACCATGAGACATTATATTTATAAAATTGACTAATTCGCAATCAAATTAGTTCTAAAATTCAAGAAATTATTCTACATAATACTAAAAGTAAAAAGGAACTAAATAACATGCAATTTTAATCAAACAATAGTTAGAATAGATGAAAATGAAATAGTGAAGAGTGACCAGCAGTGTTTTGGGGTGTGTGGCGACGTGAACGGCAGAGCACGATCGTGGGCGTTGGTGCACGGTCGTGTACTGTGAAATTTTTGGATTCGCACGGCGGTGACGAGGGCGTGGGCTTCTGTTTGACACGGGTGTGGCTGCATTTTTGTGTGGGTATTTGAGAGGAGGGAATGTGGGGGAGTTGTGGGGGTCAAAATGGTGGTGATTTCTTTGTGGTGGCCAGATTAGGGAAGAAGGGGGCTGAGAGAATCGGTTTAGGGTTGTGGTTTGGGGAAGATGAGAGGTTAAGTTCTTTAAATAGGGGTGAGAGCACGGGCAAGGGCCACGCCCGTGTTCGATTTTAATCAGCCCGTGTTTTTCGTGATTTAGAATTTTGGGCGCGTTCAGGGTGTTGGCCACGACCGTGGTCAAGGTGCCACGCCCGTGTTCTTCTTCACACGGTTGTTTAGAACGGGCGTGTTTAGCCCGTGTTCAACAAGTCAGTATAGTCCACGGTTGCTCAGCACGGGTGTGTCCTTCTCGTGTTTGGTAAGTCAGTATAGTCTACGGTTGCTCAGCACGGGCGTGTCCTATTATCGTAGCCCGTGTTGGGAAAAAATTTCTTCTTTGTCGTGCATGGCTACTAGCACGCCCGTGGTTTGTCCCCTGGCTTCCACACGGCCACGGGCACGCCCGTGTGCAAGGCCGTGTGGTCTAAACCCTGCGCTTTATTGGATTAATTAGTATGAGATTAAATGCTAAATATTAAGAATCTAATGTTAGTGAGGTTAGTGCTCGGGTTGCCTCCCGAGAAGTGCTTGTTTAAAGTCTTAAGCTAGACTTACCCTGTTTTCATTTCTAGAAGAAAGTTCACGGAGATGAAGCTCCTCTCTCATATCCTTAAAATTTTCACCATTATAGATTTTGAGTCGGTGACCATTTACCTTGAATGTGCCTTGAGTGGGATGAGTTACCTCTATTGTGCCATAGGGAAAGATTGTAATCTAAAAATTTTATAGCCCAAAAAGCTTTGTGTTCTAACTCGAATGGTAGATGACAGCTTTTCCCGTAGACAAGTTTGTATGGGGATGTTCCTAACGGGGTTTTAAAGGCTGTTCTATAGGCCCATAAAGTGTCATCTACTTTTATTTCCCAATCTTTTCTATTTGATTCAACCGTTTTTTTCTAGGATGCATTTAAGTTCTCGGTTTGCGACTTCAACTTGCCCACTGGTGTAATATCCTGGATTAGGGGCTATTTTGATTATTGCATTGTTTGCATGTATTTGGCCTGCAATGTTGTGTTTCAATTGTTTTGGGGCTTAGTTGTAAGCTTGGTGTAAGCTTTGAGTGGTTGGGGAAACTTTAGTTTTAAGCTTTAGGTGAGGGAGCCTGAATGAGGTGGGGTTTATAAATATTTTTAGGAGAATGTTAGCACAAGAATTGAGCTAGTAGAGTGGCAAGTTAGGCGCCACTTGGAGCTTGGGTTTGGCGTCACTTGCAGGAAGGAGGTCCGTGTTCAAGCTGCAGAAGTCTCATATTTTTGCTTCCATTTTGTGGCGGGGAGAAGAAGAAGTTGTGGGCGTTCAAACTCTGCCATAGGCCAAGTCAAATTGTTCAAATGGTGGGTGGAGAGTAAATTGTGGAGGTTGACTAGTTCAAACTAGTTTGAATTAGTGGTTGAGAGTGTTTGGAGGTGGTGGCCGAATGTTGGGTGCTTCATAGGGGGAGTGGCCGGTTTTGGTAAGTGGGTAAGTGGAGAGGGCCGAAATTCTTTTTGGCATTTTGGAGCATTTTCGGTCAAATTTGTGTAAGCCAAAATCCTTCTTTTGTCAAAAGCAAGCCAAAATTTCAAGTGAGTTTCTGCATTTTCTTCTTGAAACTGAAAGTCCAAGCACATACTTTCCAAAAATTGCTTGTTTCTCTTGATATTCTTTGATAGCTGAATGTTCTCTTCCATCTTTCTTTCTTTTTCATTTGTGTAAACCGAAATTAGTACCCTATTCTTCTCATACTTTCTTCCTTTCTTCTCTTGAAACCTTGATAGCCAAAGTTATTCCCAAAATATTTTCTCCATTCCTTCTTCTTTTCAAAACCGAAAGTACTTTCCTTCTTCTTCTTCTTTTCCCATTTCGTTATTTGCCAAATATCAACCCCTTTCTTTTCATCTTTCTCTTGTGTTCTCCTTCTTTGTGTAAGGCCGAATCTTCTTCTCCTTTTTGTTTAAGTCTTGGCCGAATATTGGTGTGGTGTGATCTCTCTTGTGTATGGTGTCCAATCGGGTTTAGAGCAAGGTAAGTGGTTGGCCGAATGTTCATTTCTCTTCTCCCTTGTTCTTTGTCGATTTTGGTTTGGTTAAGAGCCGATTTTGGCCTTTGTTGATAGGAGTTAATCTTTTGTGTTGGAATCAATTTTATCATAGGGCATCCAGGATTTTAGAAGCAAGCAAGAGGAGCCGTCTTCCTCTGTTAATCGATTGGTAAGTGGTGGTAAGGGTTGGTTCTTTTAGTCCACTATTTTAGTTTCGTTAAGTCAAAGTTTCAAAGGATTAATCTTTCCTCTTAATAGGGTGTGTCGTGTGCATAAAGAAGAACCATCGTTTGGTTCGGGATTTGGTAGGAAACCAAATCAAGTGTAAGGTAAGGGTTCAAACGTTAACCCCTTTGGTTTAATGGTTTTGGCCGAATGGCCTAGGTACTAATCTCATATGTGGCCGATTATAGGAGCAAGATAATCGAGGGTCTTAGATTGGTTCCTTGGGATTAAGGCTTGCGTTTTAACAGGTGTGTAAACTAACACACTCTTTGCTTAGTAATATGCTTAATAATCTGATTGTTTAATAAAGCCAAAACAGTATGGTTGATTGATATGATACCCGATTGGGTATGTGCACGGATTCGGGTAAGTCCGTTTCATTACGAGTTCTATTGTTGACATACTTGAGATCATGACCTATGATGTATGTGTTATGAGATGCAACATTAAACATGTAGCATGATTTGTATGATTTGCATACTTTACATGAGTCGATATGATAATGGGTGATATGAGAGGAGGGGGAATATGATATCCGTGTCTTTGGGACACTAGAGGTTTGGCACCTCCAGTGGTTTGGTACCACAGATTATTTTGTGACTTTGGGTCACCAGAGGTTTGGCACCTCATAGTGTCTCGTCCCAGTGGCTTAGCACCACAGTGGGTTGGCCCCACAGTTGATAATACGGGATTGACACCAGTGATTTGGTATCACACGATGGGTTGGCCCCATCACTTGATTCGTGACTTTGGTCACCAGTGATTTGGTATCACATTCGTGTCTTTGGGACACCAGAGGTTTGGCACCTCATAGCGCCTCGTCCCTGTGGTTAACACCACCGTGGGTTGGCCCCACTTTTGAGATATGGGATCGTCGCCAGTGATTTGGTATCACACGATGGGTTGGCCCCATCATTGGATTCTTCATGACTTTGGGTCACCAGTGGTTTGGCACCACACTTATGGATATCGTGACTTTGGGTCACCAAAGTGGTTTGGCACCACCAAAGTGGTTTGGTACCACACGGGGTAGAAAAGGTGTTGTGGATGGCTAGGATTGGGTGCATTAATGACATTGCTCTGTATTGTGTGTGTTAGTATGTTGTATTAATCGGGAGGGGGATTTATGCACTGAGTCTTGCGACTCACCTTCTCCCTTATCATTTCAGGTGACACTTAGATCGCGGACATGGAGCCGGGTGGACTCGAGGTGACCATGCCATGAATAAAGTCGGTTTTGCACTGATTTAAGCACTTGGTACCTTATTTCATTTATTTTCATTTGGTTTTGTTGGGATTGTAAATGGCCTTTTAAAATTATGCTTTGATTATCTATATGCTTAAAATTTGATTTCAATTTAGCCTTAATAAATTACTGGGTTAATAATGGATAAAACTTGGAATGAAACGGTTTTCAAGACTACAAAGCGATATGTTTTAAACTTTACCAACGGGTATCACATTAAAATCTTTAAATGAACGCAACTCAAATATTTTCTAAACTTGTGATCTTCCACACTAAGTTCAAAATGTTTTAAAGTAACTAAAAGGAATTTCTCGGCCTTCTAAATGATAAAACTTACTTTTCAACTAAGCTTTCAAATTCCGGGTCTTCAAAATGCACTACCGGTTTTAAAACAATCATGCCCAAGTTTTTTTTTTTTTACAAGCACGGATACATCAAATAGTTTTCGTTAAACCTTTCACCGGAAACCTAACCTCTCAAATATGATTTTCCCGTAACATACCAGATTCGGTCGTGGTGTACTGACCGGGTTTGGGGTGTTACATTTGTGGTATCAGAGCTAAGTTCAAAAGCTCGACTATGGGCTCGAGGCCCAAAATGTGTTAAATATTGGTTTTAAAGTGTTTTGTTTTAAAGTATATGGTTTGAAAGGCATGGCACCGAGTCTCCGGCACCAATCTGCCCATGTAGGTACCTCTTACTATTTCTTGTGATTGATGGGTGTGATATGATTGAAAGACTAGCAATAGTGGATTACTTTAGAAGCCAAATCGATAGGACTCTGTGGACTTGTGAAAACAAAACTTCTTTAATAAGAAATATTCATAAGACTTTGCTTTAAAAGACAAAGTGGAAAAGGTATCGATGCATAAAACTTCTAAATCGAGATAAGTCGAGATTTTAGTCATGAGCACTCGAGGTCGGGGTCAGAATACACGTGGACGCTTGGTCGGGGTAGGATGACGGTTTCGAACTCGTAAGGTCCGGTCGGGTCGAGAGAATGAGATATCGGTACCACCACCGGTGGAGGTGGTGAGTTTCGAGATCGACCGATGACGCAGTTGTCGCAGCGGCGCCGCGAGGCCGGAAAGGGTAGCTTGGAGTAGGTGGAGGCGCAGTGTTCAAAAAATGCGGGCCGAAGCGACTCGAGCAAATGGGGCGGAAGTATTTCGAGGTGTTTCGGTGTTGCTCAAGCACGGGTGAGTATTGGCTGGAGGCGACGGAGCGGATCATGGATGATCCGGACTTGACCGCCGAGGAGAAGCCGAAAGGGTAGTATCGCTTCTTCGGGATGAGTCATACCAGTGGTGGCTCACGGTTCGGGACAGTGCTGCAGTAGAGGATCTTACTTGGGATTATTTCAAGGCTGCATATCAGAAAAAGTACATTGGATCTAGCTACATTGATGAGCAACGAAAAGCATTTCTCGAGGTGGTTCGAGGGAGCAAGTCCGTGTCGAGTACGAGGCGTAACTTGAGATCGAGCCGGTATGCTAGGGGCATTGTGGCTACCGAACACGAGAGGTGTGTTCGATTTGAGGATGGTCTCGAGAGATGAATTAAGATCGCTTGATTGCTCCACAGCAGGAGCGTGAGTTTGCCGTCCTAGTTGAGAAGGCTAAGGTAGCCGAATGAGTGAAGGAGTCTGTGAGGCAAAACGTGGATAGGAACAGACATAAGAGGAGTTTTGGATCTTCTGGGTCATCGGGTAATCCTCAGAAAAGGGCTAGACAGAGTGGGCCAAATCAGTCTAGTAGGTCATTGTCGCTTAATCGAGGACCCGCACAAATGCAAATCAAGTATGGGAAATCTCATTGGGGAGGATGCTGGACGGTGGAAAAAGATGTTTTGAGTGTGGCTCATTGGATCACCGTGTGAGAGACTGTTCGCGTAAGTTAGCTAGGATTCAGTCCGAGGGTCAGGGCCGTACTCAGTTCAGGAATAATGGACCGCCACCGCAAAGGGGTCGTGGTAATGGCAGAGGAGGCAATGGTTCTGGTCGGGGCCGCGGAGCACCGGGCAGAGGTGCGGGTAGTTCTGAGGCAAGACAGCCTAAGTTGGTGTATGCAGCGAGGCGCCGAGAGGAGGGCGACGCACCGGACGTCATAACCGGTACGTTTTTGATCTTTGGTTCTCCTTATACTGCTTTGATTGATGTGGGTTCAACGCATTCATACGTTGCCAGGAGCATAGTAGAGACCATGGATTTAGACTCGAGACTACTTCTAGGTAGGTGTGATGAATTAGCCCTCCGGGTCACTCAGTAGTTGTAGATAAGCTATATAGAGACGCACCCTCAGAACTCCAAGGGGTAGTGTTTGTGGTCGATCCGATGGAACCGCCGTTTGGGGAGTTCGATCGGTCTCGGGATGGACTGGTTGGTTAAGCACCAAAGCGAGGTTGGATCGCGCGACTAAGCGCATGGTTCTAAAGCACGGTGAGGGTGATGAGGTGGTCATGATAGGTAATAGAAGAGATTACTTATCCAACGTGGTATCCGCTCTCAAGGGTGAGAAGATGGTCGGGAAGGGTTGTGAAGCATATGTGGTTCATGTGTATGCCTTGGAGGCTAAGGAGTCTGCTTTTGTAGAGGAGGTTCGAACAGTTAAGGACTTTGTTGATGTGTTTCAGAGGAGCTTAGGGTTTTCCACCGGATCGCGAGGTGGAGTTCGGGATAGATCGCTACGGAGGAATCGCGCGGTGTCTATTGCCCGCATGTGATGGCGCCAAAGGAATTAGTGGAATTAAAGGCTCGAGATCCAGGAGTTGTTGGATCAAGGCTTTATCAGCCAAGTGTTTCACCTTGGGAGCGCCAAGATACTTTGTCAAGAAGAAAGACTGCATGACGATGCGAATGTGCATAGATTACCGCCAATTGAATAAGTCGACGATCAAAAACAAGTATCCGTTGCCACGAATAGATGACTTGTTTGATCAGCTGAAGGGTGCTTCGGTATTCTCGAAGATCGATTTAAGGTCTGGGTATCACCAATTAAAGGTAAAGGAGGCGGATATCCACAAGACAGCGTTTCGTGCACTCGGTATGGGCACTACGAATTTTTGGTAATGCCGTTTGGGTTGACTAACGCTACCGGCAAAGCATTCATGGATATGATGAATAGGTGTTCCAGCAAAGATTTGGATCAGTTCGTTGTGGTTTTTATCGACGACATCCTGGTGTACTCAAGGTCAGAAGAGGAGCATGATGCGCATTTGCGAGTGGTGCTGCAGATTTTGAGGGAGAAGCAGCTTTATGCTAAGTTTAGTAAGTGCGAGTTCGGCTTAGGAGGTGACTTTCTTGGGTCATGTAGTGTCGGCCGAGGGATTAGGGTGGATCCTCGGAAGATTGAGGCGATTTTGGATTGGAAGCCGCCTAAGTCGGTGGTCGAGATTCGAGTTTTCTGGTTTGGCGAGGATACTACCAAGATTTGTAGAAGGATTTTCGTTGATTGCAAAGACCGATGACTAAGTTTGTTAAAGAAAGGAGTTTCGTTTGTTTGGACTGAGAAACAGCAGGAGAGTTTCGACAAGTTAAAGAAGATTTTGATTGAGGCTCCTGTTCTGATTCAACCTGAGGCAGGAAAGGAATTCAGAGTGTATTGCGATGCATCACATACGGGATTGGGTTGTGTGCTGATGCAAGAAGGGAAGGTTGTGGCGTATGCATCTAGGCAGCTGAGGCCACATGAGGTCAATTATCCGACGCAAGACTTGGAGTTAGCAGCAGTAGTCTTCGCCTTGAAAATTTGGAGGCACTACTTGTACGGAGAGAGATCGATAGTCTACACAGATCATAAGAGTCTGAAGTACCTTTTGACTCAGAAAGATTTGAATTTGAGGCAGCGCAGATGGATTGAGTTGCTCAAGGACTACGACTATTCGATTGAATATCATCCGGGCAAGGCTAACGTGGTGGCAGACGCGTTGAGCCGTAAGGTTGTATCGGACTTAAGAGCGATGTTTGCCCATTTGAGTTTGTATGACGACGGAAGTATTCTGGCAGAGCTGCAGGTTAAGCCTACTTGGGTTGCGCAGATCAGGGGGAAACAGTTAGTGGATGAGGTTCTGAATGCGCGGAGGTTGCAAGTGCAGGATGGTGGTTTGGAGGGTTCTGGTATGTCTAGTGATGGGGTCTTTGTGTTTTCAAGGGAGAGCTTGTATGCCGAAGGATATCGAGTTAAGGCAGAGGATTCTTCAGGACGCCCATAGCAGCCCGTACGCTATGCATCCTGGAGGTAGCAAGATGTATAGGGATCTAAGAGAGCAGTTTTGGTGGCCAGGTCTGAAGAGAGAGGTGACAGAGTTTGTTGGAAAGTGTCTGACATGTCAGCAGGTCAAGGCTGAACATCAGTTGCCGTCAGGGTTGCTTCAGCCAGTGAAGATTCCCCAGTGGAAGTGGGAAAGGATAACTATGGATTTTGTCAGTGGATTACCTCTTACGCCGAGCAAGAAGGACTCAGTTTGGGTAATTGTGGATCGTCGACTAAATCAGCTCATTTTATTCCGGTGAGGGTCGATTACTCCCTTGAGAGGTTGGCGGCTGTATGTGTCGAGACGGTGAGGTCGCACGGTGTGCCGATGATCGATCATCTCGGATAGGGATCCCGATTTACATCAAGGTTCGGAAAGCGTTGCATCAAAGCTCGGGTACGCGGTTGGATTTCAAGACGGCATTTCACCCTGATCGACGGCAATCGGAGAGGGTTATACTGATCTTAGAGGATATCTTTGAGAGGTCGTGTTTTGGACTTCGAGGTAGTTGGGAGGAGTTTACGCCATTAGTGAGTTCGCCTACAACAATAGTTATCAAGCAAGTATCAAGATGGCACCATATGAGGCGTTGTATGGTGGGAAGTGTCGCCACCTACATGTTGGACGGAGTTGGGTGAACGTCGCGTTGTTGGGACCAGAGTTGGTTGCGAGAGATCAAGACAAGGTTAAGTTGATTCGAGCTCGGTTGAAGGAAGCTTCGGACAGCAGAAGTCTTATGCCGATCTCAAAGCGGAGAGATATAGAATTTCTTTGTGGGAGATCAAGTTTTTCGAAGGTCTCGCCATGGAAGAAAGTGTTGAGGTTGAAAAGAAGGGCAAGTTAAGTCCGAGGTTTATTGGGCCATATAAGGTGCGAGACGAGTGGGACGGTAAGAGCTTATCGCCTTGAGTTACCAAAGCAGAGCTAAGTCGATTCACGACGTATTTCACGTTTCGATGCTTAGGCGCTTATCGTTCGAGATCCATCGCATGTCGTAGCGGTGGAGAGATCGAGGTAAATCTGGATTTGACCATGGAAGAAGAACCGGTCTGATTCTAGACCGAGATGTGAAGGTTCTGCGTGAGAAAGTCGGTTCCTTTGGTAAAGGTGCTATGGCGGAATCATGGCGTAGAAGAAGCTACGTGGGAACCAGAGGATATGATGCAAACAATACCCTCAACTCTTTTGACTGTAATTTCGAGGCCGAAATTATTTTTAAGGGGGGTAGAACTGTAATATCCCGGGTTAGGGGCTATTTTGATTATTGCATTGTTTGCATGTATTTGGCCTGCAATGTTGTGTTTCAATTGTTTTGGGGCTTAGTTGTAAGCTTGGTGTAAGCCTGAGTGGTTGGGGAAACTTTAGTTTTAAGCTTTAGGTGAGGGGCCAATGAGTGGGGTTTATAAATATTTTTAGGAGAATGTTAGCACAAGAATTGAGCTAGTAGAGTGGCAAGTTAGGCGCCACTTGGAGCTTGGGTTTGGCGTCACTTGCAGGGAAGGAGGTCCTGTGTTCAAGCTGCAGAAGTCTCATATTTTTGCTTCCATTTTGACGGCAGGGAGAAGAAGAAGTTGTGGGCAGTTCAAACTCTGCCATAGACCAAGTCAAATTGTTCAAATGGTGGGTGGAGAGTAAATTGTGGAGGTTGACTAGTTCAAACTAGTTTGAATTAGTGGTTGAGAGTGTTTGGAGGTAGTGGCCGAATGTTGGGTGCTTCATGGGGAGTGGCGGTTTTGGTAAGTGGGTAAGTGGAGAGGGTCAAATTCTTTTTGGCATTTTGGAGCATTTTCGGTCAAATTTGTGTAAGCCAAAATCCTTCTTTTGTCAAAAGCAAGCCGAAATTTCAAGTGAGTTTCTGTATTTTCTTCTTGAAACCTAAAGTCCAAGCACATACTTGCCGAAAATTGCTTGTTTCTCTTGATATTCTTTGATAGCCGAATGTTCTCTTCCATCTTTCTTTCTTTTTCATTTGTGTAAACCGAAATTAGTACCCTATTCTTCTCATACTTTCTTCCTTTCTTCTCTTGAAACCTTGATAGCCGAAAGTTATTCCCCAAAACATTTTCTCCATTCCTTCTTCTTTTCAAAACCGAAAGTACTTTCGTTATTATTCTTCTTTTTCCCATTTCTGTTATTGGCCGAATATCAACCCCTTTCTTTTCATCTTTCTCTTATGTTCTCCTTATTTGTGTAAGGCCGAATCTTCTTCTCCTTTTTGTTTAAGTCTTGGCCGAATATTGGTATGGTGTGATCTCTCTTGTGTGTGGTGTCCAATCGGGTTTAGAGCAAGGTAAGTGGTTGGTCGAATGTTCATTTCTCTTCTCCCTTGTTCTTTGTCGATTTTGGTTTGGTTAAGAGCCGATTTTGGCCTTTGTTGATAGGAGTTAATCTTTTGTGTTGGAATCGATTTTATCATAGGGCATCCAGGATTTTGGAAGCAAGCAAGAGGAGCTGTCTTCCTCTGTTAATCGATTGGTAAGTGGTGGTAAGGGTTGGTTCTTTTAGTCCACTCTTTTAGTTCCGTTAAGTCAAAGTTTCAAAGGATTAATCTTTCCTCTTAATAGGGTGTGTCGTGTGCATAAAGAAGAACCATCGTTTGGTTCGGGATTTGGTAGGAAACCAAATCAAGTGTAAGGTAAGGGTTTAAATGTTAACCCCTTTGGTTTAATGGTTTTGGCCGAATGACCTAGGTGCTAATCTCATATGTGGCCGATTATAGGAGCAAGATAATCGAGGGTCTTAGATCGGTTCCTTGGGATTAAGGCTTGCGTTTTAACAGGTGTGTAAACTAACACACTCTTTGCTTAGTAATATGCTTAATAATCTGATTGTTTAATAAAGTCGAAACAGTATGGTTGATTGATATGATACCCGATTGGGTATGTGCACGGATTCGGGTAAGTCCGTTTCATTACGAGTTCTATTGTTGACATACTTGAGATCATGACCTATGATGTATGTGTTATGAGATGCAACATTAAACATGTAGCATGATTTGTATGATTTGCATACTTTACATGAGTCGGTATGATAATGGGTGATATGAGAGGAGGGGGAATATGATATCCGTGTCTTTGGGACACCAGAGGTTTGGCACCTCTAGTGGTTTGGTACCACGATTATTTTGTGACTTTGGGTCACAGAGGTTTGGCACCTCATAGCATCTCGTCCCAGTGGCTTAGCACCACGGTGGGTTGGCCCCTGATTGATAATACTGGGATTGACGCCGGTGATTTGGTATCACACGATGGGTTGGCCCCATCGCTTGATTCGTGACCGGTCACCGGTGATTTGGTATCACATTCGTGTCTTTGGGACACGGAGGTTTGGCACCTCATAGCGCCTGCGTCCTGTGGCTAACACCACCGTGGGTTGGCCCCACTTTTGAGATATGGGATCGCCGCCGATGATTTGGTATCACACGATGGGTTGGCCCCATCATTGGATTCTTCGTGACTTTGGGTCACCAGTGGTTTGGCACCACACTTATGGATATCGTGACTTTGGGTTACCAGTGGTTTGGCACCACCAGTGGTTTGGTACCACACGGGGTAGAAAAGGTGTTGTGGATGGCTAGGATTGGGTGCATTAATGACATTGCTCTGTATTGTGTGTGTTAGTATGTTGTATTAATCGGGAGGGGGATTTATGCACTGAGTCTTGCGACTCACCTTCTCCCTTATCATTTCAGTGACACTTAGATCGCGGACATGGAGCCGGGTGGACTCGAGGTGACCATGCCATGAATAAAGTCGGTTTTGCACTGATTTAAGCACTTGGTACCTTATTTCATTTATTTTCATTTGGTTTTGTTGGGATTGTAAATGGCCTTTTAAAATTATGCTTTGATTATCTATATGCTTAAAATTTGATTTCAATTTAGCCTTAATAAATTACTGGGTTAATAATGGATAAAACTTGGAATGAAACGGTTTTCAAGACTACAAAGCGATATGTTTTAAACTTTACCAACGGGTATCACATTAAAATCTTTAAATGAACGCAACTCAAATATTTTCTAAACTTGTGATCTTCCACACTAAGTTCAAAATGTTTTAAAGTAACTAAAAGGAATTTCTCGGCCTTCTAAATGATAAAAACTTACTTTTTAACTAAGCTTTCAAATTCCCGGGTCTTCAAAATGCACTACCGGTTCTAAAACAATCATGCCCAAGGTTTTTTTTTTACAAGTACGGATACATCAAAGAGTTTTCGTTAAACCTTTCACCGAAAACCTAACCTCTCAAATACGATTTTCCCCGTAACATACCAGATTCGGTCGTGGTGTACTGACCCGGTTTGGGGTGTTACAACTGGTTTGAGGGTGATATGGGGTAGCTATCCTGTGGTGTACTCCATATTTTTTTAAGACTTTGTCAAATTGAGTATTACAGAAATGAGTGCCCCTATCACTAATGATAGCTCTAGGTGTTCCAAACTGAGAGAACAGTTTCTTGAGAAACTTAACTACTACTCTAGCATCATTGGTACGTAAAGCTTCAGCTTCCACCCATTTTGACATGTAATCAACTGCCACTAGGATGTATTTATTTCCAAATGAACTAGGGAATGGACCCATAAAATCAATACCCCATACATCAAATATTTCACATGATAGCATATATGTTTGAGGCATTTCATCACGTTTAGAAGCATTACTTGTTCTTTGGCATTTATCACGTAAGCGACATACTGTTGGCATCTTTGAATAGAGTGGGCCAATAAAAACTGATTCGAGTATTTTATGTGCTGTCTTAATGCCACTGTAGTGTCCTCCTAAAGGTCCTAAATTGCAATGTTCCAGGATTTTGCTTGCTTCCGCCCTTGTAACGCATCTCCGAATTACTTGATCTGTATATATGCGGAAAAGAAAAGGATCTTCCCAAAAATAGTTTTTCGCATCAGCAAAGAATCATTTCTTTTGATGATGTGTTAACCTTTTAGGTAAGATGTTAGCCGCTAAATAATTCACAATATTTGCAAACCACGGTACCTCAAAGTTGGTTATAGAAAAGAGTTGTTCTTCCGGGAACGATTCGTTTATCTCTCTTTCGTCGAGCTCTTTGATATGTTGGTTCTCAAGCCTGGAGAGGTGATCTGCTGCAAGGTTTTCAGCTCCCTTCTTATCCTGTATTTCCAAATCAAATTCCTGTAAAAGTAAAATCCATCTTATGAGTCGAGGTTTTGCATCAGGTTTAGTTAAAAGATAACGAAGAGCGGAGTGGTCAGTGTAAATGACAACTTTAGATAATACTAAATATTGTCTGAATTTATCAAATGCAAAGACCACAACTAGTAATTCTTTTCGGTGGTGGTATATATTTTTTTCTTGCTGTATTGTTAATGTCTTGTTGGTGTAATAGATTGGTTGGAAGTGCTTGTCTCTTATTTGCCCTAAAAGCGCACTCTTGCAAAATCACTTGCATCACACATTAGTTCAAAAGGAAGATTCCAATCGGGGGCAATTATAATTGGGGCATTTATTAACTTCTCTTTAAGGATATTAAATGCATCTAAACATTCCTGATTAAAATTAAAAGGTACATCTTTTTCTAGCAATTTCGTTAGAGGCTTAGCTATTTTAGAAAACTCTTTAATAAATCTTCTATAAAATCCTGCATGTCCTAAAAAGCTTCTAATAGACTTAACTGAACTAGGAGGAGGTAATTTTTCTATGGTTTCGACTTTTGCTTTATCTACCTTGATTCCTTTACTAGAGATTTTATGTCCCAATACAATTCCCTCTTGTACCATAAAGTGACATTTTCCCAATTTAAAACAAGGTTTGTTTCTTCACATCTCATTAGAACTCGTTTTAAATTTTTAAGGCAAAGATGGAAAGAATTACCGAATACCGAAAAATCTTCCATGAATACCTCCATAATGTCTTCCACAAGTTCGTCAAAGATTGCAAACATGCAACGCTGAAAAGTAGCAGGAGCATTACATAATCCAAAAGGCATTCTACGGTAAGCAAACGTACCGTATGGGCATGTGAAAGTTGTTTTCTCTTGATCTTCAAGTGCTATTGGGATTTTGAAATAACCGGAAAGTCCATCTAGGAAGCAATAGTACATATGCCCAGATAACCTTTCTAACATTTGATCAATGAAGGGCAGAGGGAAGTGATCTTTACTAGTGGCGTCGTTCAGCTTCCTATAATCAATGCAGACTCTCCAACCGTGGATCGCATTCGGTGGGAATTAGTTCATTCTTTTCATTGGCTACCACCGTCATGCCTCCTTTCTTTGGAACAACCTGCACAGGACTTACCCAATTGCTGTCAGAAATAGGATAAATTATTCCAGCATCTAGAAGTTTAATTACCTCAGCTTTCACAACTTCTTTTACGTTGGGATTCAATCGTCTTTGAGGTTGCACACATGGCTTGTATTCCTCTTCCATTAAAATTTTGTGGGTGCAAAACGATGGGCTTATTCCCTTAATGTCAGAGATTTTCCAAGCTATGGCTCTTTTATGTTCTCTTAGTACCATGATCAGCTCCTCTTTTTCCTTGGGTTCTAATTAAGAAGAGATAATACACCGTAGCGTAGAATTGTCCCCGATGAATGCATATTCTAAGTGTTTCGGCAACTGTTTTAATTCTAATTTGGGCGGCTCATCAATGGAGGGTTTTTGTTTTAGTTCATAATTAACTTTAACGCTCTCTTCTTTCATATGTCTAGATGAAGATGTATTCAAATTCAGCTCGTGAACTTCATCTTCTTCCCCCTCTTCTTGAGTCAGGCACAGTTCCATCGTGTCATCATGTATAATTTCCTGTAATGAGTTTTGAATGATATGATCAGTGGTATCAACAAAATAACAGGAATCTTCTTGTTCTCTAGAGTATCGGGTTCCTTCTAGTCATAAGCTAGAGGTACCTGCTAGGAAAAGAAAGAAAGAAAATTTAGCAAAGTAAAAAAAAAACAAAATAAAAATAAAAATAAAATTGCGGAAAATAATGGCTAAAGTAATAAAAATAGAGCTTTCTTAATATTTTAGTTCCCCGACAACGACGCCAAAAACTTGATCGCTGTGATGTCAGAGTTTTAAATTTATAAAAAGAATGATCGAACCTGGAAACTAACTATGACAACGATTTGAGGCAAGCGCACCTATCGAACAGTAGTATAGCTTAGGCAAGACCGGATTGTCGAACCCAAAGGAACCAAAAGTACTAATACTAACTTTCTTTTTATTATCTAGCCTAAAATAAGTGAAGTTGTTATTTAATCTAAATTTAACTAACTACTAAGCTAAAGACGCAAAGACAAAAAGAATGAATTGGGGAAATACTATTGGAAAAACTCAGTTGATTAAGACGATACCCTTAGGAAGAATCCACCTAGACTTCACTTGTTATCTAACTCTCAACTGCACGATTTATTCACTTGACTTGATCCGTAAGACTCCCTAATGTATATTAAACCCTCTCTCGAAGCGAATAACGTCTAACCCTAGGTTGATTAATTGTAATCTCTTTCTAATTAAAACCCCTAGAATTGCATTAACTCGATCTATGGACTCCCATATTAGGTTTCACCCTAATCTGGCAAAATCTCGTCACCCTATCTCTAGGTGCGCGATCAACTCTGCTTAATTATGCTAGATTTACTCTTAAGCAGGGACTTTTGCTCCTCCACCTAAGCACATCAAACTTGAATCAATATCCCGGAAATATTAACACAAGAATTAAGAACACATAATTAAGAACAAATCAAGTATTTATCATATAGTTCAGCAAATGATAACAAGTTTCATCTAAGTTTCATCCTTCTGTGTATCCGAAGGGTTTAGTTCATAACAATAAAAGAAAACATCTCAGAAGAAAAGATAAAACAAAACATAAGAAATCCCTAAAACCCCCTGAAGGAATTGAAGGAGAGATCCGCCGTCTTGAGTAGAATTCTGGCTTCTTGAGATGGATCAACTAGCTATCTTCGAGTGTTTCCCACAAATCTGACCTTTTCGGCTTGGCTCCTTGGCCTAGCTCACCGCCTTCTTCTAGGTTATACATAGGGTGTTTATATAGGCTTTTGAAATAGGTTTCTTTGCCCCTAAGTATCCTTTTCCGAGTGAAATTGCTCTTTTCCATGACAGGGACACGTCCATGGCACACGCTCGTGTGAATCGTCTTTAGGTCATGTTCGGACTTTAATGAGGTGACACGCCCATGTAAATCGTGATCAGGCCGTGTTCTAGTCTATCAGGGAGACACGACCGTGTTGGCTCAAGTCGAGGCCGTGTCAATTTTCACTTTGGCCCAATTTGGTCCGTTTTAAGCCCGTTTCTCGTTCTTTCCATCCCCCAGTGCTTTCCTGAGTATAAAACATGAAAAGAAAGGATTAAGAGCACCTTTTTACATAAATCAAGGGATAAAACATCCAAAAGTATGCTAAATGTGGGATTAAAATATGTTACTTTTACGGTTTATCATTCATTCAAACTTATCACTTCTTAGAAGTGTGGCATTCATCCTTTATGTCGATTGGTTCCTATCTTGCTAGATAGAGGGTCACGATTCTTATTTCCTTTTTACATCTGTTTTAAGCACTAATATAAGGATTGGGTCAGTATTGTTCTATAATATTGTTTCATTCTTGAGTCCTTAAACCGAATTTAAGCTTAGCCTTCCTTCTTCCTTTAATATCCATCAAACCACCTTTCCAAAGCCTGCCATTCACATTTTTAACCTTTACAAAATACATTACATTTGATACTTCTTAATTTTGATCGGGAACTCTCGCGACTCATAATCATCCTACGAGGACGAGCTTGCATCAAGAATTTATTTCAATTATATAACTTTAACTTCAGATACAAAAAAAAAATTACAAGAGTAATTTTACCATATCAAAATATTTACTTACTCTTGAAAATAATATTCTAACCACACTTAATTACTAATTCAACTATGACCCTGAGGCTCTGCCTCTAGGTTGCCCCATTGTATGCATATTACACCTGAGAAGTAAGTTCGCCTGAGCATGGCAAATTCTGGCCTAGTCCTTCCTTGAATCCTTGAATTTCCCTTTTCACCTACAATATATAATAATGTTGTAACACCCCAAACCCGGCCGACGTTACGACCGGATCTGGCATGTCACATGGAAAGGTTGTTAAAGAAACTTTGTGATCGTTTAAAAATTTCGAGTTTTGTTTCCATTTTGAAATGTAGGTGTGATTCAATGGTTTTCTTGCAAAATGTAGTTAATAATACTAACTACCGAAAACTTGTTTGGTGATACAAAACAAAAAAAAAAACTAATGGACTTCAGAAATGTGACATTTTGAAACAGTTTTTGTTATTCTAAGAAAAACCCGAGTTTAATTATTTATTGCTTGTGATCCGTTTGTTAATATTCTGGAAAAAAAGATTGTTTATAAAGTTTTTTAGAAAAAAACTCCGTATTTAACATTTCATAATATAAAATAACCGTATTAAATCAAAACCAAATTAAATCCCGGAGGCCTTATTACATAACAAATTCCCAAATTAAAATAAGTTTAAAATAAAGAAAACGGAGTTTACGAAAGAAGTAACGCATGGCCACCACAGAGTCCTCCTCGGCTCCAAATCCTCGAACTAGGGATTACCTGAAAAATTAAGCAGAGGGGTGAGTTACGAGAACTCAGTGTGTAATTCCCCCTACGAACGAAATCTGGTCTAAGCCCACGGAAACAAATTGGGCCTTAGCCCTCACAGTCACAAATTTGGCCGAAGCCCATACGTATCGAATTGGGCCGTAGCCCTAACAACATGGCATATCAGATAGTGAATGCAATGCAACCCAGCCCAACCTAGTATTCCATCCACTACACACCGCTCCATATGTCCAACCTCAACACACCTGTGGGGATTTCTACAATCAACCCTCCATCCGCTACACTCCTCATTGGCAGTCATGCTGACAGTCATGCTACTCAAAGCCGATATAATGTGACAGAGTCACCGTTATAAGTGGCCTAGCCACCAAAACAATGTGACAAAGTCACCGATATATATGTGGCCTAGCCACCGAAACAATGTGATAGAGTCACCGATATACACTGCCTCTTTTCATCAATATCATATCCCAATCCCATGCAACATATAATCATAATATGATGAGTGCAACATATATCAATGTACATCGAATAATCGGAGCATACACATATTCATGCTGAGTTATTTAAATGACATAATCAAAAGGTAACTAACCTGGTATCTCCGATTTTACCCCCAAGGGTAATTCACCAGCCGTTGTAGATATTTCGGCTTGTAAACAATCCACATATTTATTACTAATCAAACAAGGAAAGGTGTGAGAATTACACACCTGATTACGCGAAGAACTAAACACTCCCGATTGACGCTACTCTCACTATCATGAATAACCACTATCTGCCTACCCCAAACGGATGTCGGCTCTCTACCACAACCCAACAGAAAATCTCGAACCGCCGACACAGCACGTCGTTTGAACTTGGGAGCAGAGACTACGAGTCCACTCCCCTCCTCAGATCGGCTAGCACTCGCATCAATGAAGAGACTCTTGGTCAGTAATGTACCACAGTGAAATCAGCGATTGTCTAACAAAGAGATTTGGTTATGGCAGAGTACAACGAAGAGAAACTAATCGTATAGGACTAGAGAGAAACTCCTTACCTTAATTATCAACACAGCTTGGTTCTATACTTTCGGCAAACCAAAAGGGATGCTTCCTAATGTTCGACTAAAATCAAAAGGTGAAAGATACGGGTTTAGTTTGACACAAGAGGGGTTTCGGCTCAAGAGTAGAACAAGAGAAAGACAAAACAAAAAGTGAAGAAAGTGGGCAACTCAGGTTCGGCTAGCACCCAAAAGAAAAGAACAATTGCAGAGAAAAGAGATAAGAAGTAGCAAGGTTTCGGCTTGGTGAGAAAACAAATGGTAAAAAGAGAGGTTCGGCTATGTGGAGATGAAAATAAAAAAGCAAAGAAGAAAAAGAATATGAAATAGAAGAAGAAGAGTTCGGCTAAAGAAGAGAAAAGACTAGGAGAGGATTCGGCTATGGTATTTCGGCAATCACAATGGCAAAAAGAAATGTTTGCAAAGAGAAAAGAAAAGGAAGCAAATGGAGAGTTGGGGTTTCGACAATAAGAGAGGCAACAAAAATCAAATAAAATGCTCAATGAAAAGAAGAATTAGTGACCAAAAGGTACCCGAAATCTTGAGTATCAACTGCCAAAAATGTAAAAGAAAAACTAAGACCGCATAGAGAATTTTGGCACAACACCAAATGGTTCGGTTTTGCTCTCCTCCCTCTAATGCTGAATTTCCCCTTGCTAAACACCCTATAGTCGAAATTCACCTCCCCCCTCTCCAACATTCGGCCAACTCTCAACTCACCTCCCCACTTCCTTGATTTGCTCCTTGATCCACTCCCCCACTCACTCTCTATCCACCATTTGAAATGGTTGGCCACTTCAAACTCCCCCAACTCCTCTCCTCCATCCATTTCAAATCATTTGACTCATTCAACAACCACCTTGATAGAGTCCCAGCCAAATGTTACCTTTTCTCCATCCTGGCACAAAATAAATATTCCAAAAATTGCAACCTGTGGGATTCGAACCCACTCTCCCTTCCATGCTCCCTTGTGACGCCAACCACTAAGCCACCTTGCTCCTTGTGACATCAAATTACAACCAAACATACCTAAGGCATGCATCCACTAGCTTTCCTCCCTAAAGTGCCCTAAAGAGAAAAATTTACCAAAGCTCTGGCTCGAACCCGAGCCTCCCCAAGACCCCCAAACACACCAGAACAACAAGCATAGCTAAACAAATGCATGAAATAGTGCAAAATGCAGAACCCCTAATTCTAGGCGGTTATAGTTCTACCCCCTTAAAAAAATTTTGGCCCCGAAATTTACCTGATTTAAAGAGGTGAGGGTATTACTGTCATATCATATCTTCCGGCTCCCATGTGGCTTCCTCAGAACCGTGATTTTGCCATAAAACTTTGACCAATAGAACCGACTTCCTTCTCAACACCTTAACATCTTGATCCAAGATCTGCACTGGTTCTTCTTCAAAACACAGGTCGGGTCTTACTTCAATTTCTTCCACCGGCACTATGTGAGATGGATCCGAACGATAGCGCCTTAACATTGAAACATGAAATACATCATGTATCCGATTCAACTCCGGAGGTAACTCAAGCTGATAAGCTACTGGTCCAACACGTTTCAACACACGATAAGGTCCGATGAATCTGGGGCTCAACTTGCCTTTCCGTCCAAATCTTAGAACTTTCTTCCAAGGTGAAACTTTCAGAAAAACCTAATCACCCACTGAGAATTCTATTTCTTTACGCTTCAGATCTGCATACGATTTCTGCCTGTCGGAAGCTTCCTTCAACCGAGCCCGAATTAATATAACCTTTTCCTCCGTCTCTGAGATCAATTATGGACCCAACAACTGTCGCTCACTTAACTCCGTCCAGCAGGTAGGGGTACGACACCTACGACCATACAACGCCTCGTAGGGTGCCATCTGAATGTTGGATTGATAGCTATTGTTGTACGCAAATTCTGCCAACGGTAGAAAATCCTCCCAACTACCCTTGAAGTCGATTACACAGCCTCTTAACATGTCTTCCAAAATCTGAATTACTCTCTCTGACAGACCATCAGCCTGTGGATGGAACGCCGTGCTGAAATCCAGTCTTGTACCTAAAGCTTTATGTAATGCCTTCCAGAATCGCGATGTAAACCTAGTGTCTCTGTCTGATATGATAGATACGGGTACCCCATGTAACCTTACAATCTCTACTACATACAGCTTGGCCAACTTCTGCAGTGAATAGTCGATACGAACCGGTATGAAGTGAGCAGACTTCGTCAACCGATCGACAATCACCCACACCGAATCTTTCCTAGTAGGCGTAAGAGGTAGCCCACTAACAAAATCCATTGTTATCCTCTCCCACTTCCAAAGTGGAATCTTTACTAGTTGCAGCAACCCCAAAGGCAACTGATGTTCTGCCTTCACATGTTGACACGTCAAACACTTACTCACAAACTCGGTAACTTCTTACTTCAGACCTGGCCACCAATACTGTTCACGCAAATCTCGGTACATCTTATTCCCACCGGGATGCATAGCGTATGGGCTACTATGCGCCTCCCAAAGAATTATCTGTCTCAACTCAGAGTCCTTCGGCATACAAAACTTTCTACGAAAGCATAATACCCCTTCATTGTTCAGACCAAAATCTTCTGTCTCACCACCTTCCACTTGCTGAAGTCGAAAACTTAACAATTCGTCTAATAACTGTTTCTCTTTAATCTGACCTACCCATGAAGGCTTCACTTGAAGTTTGGCTAACAAGCTTCCATCTTCATACAAACTGAGATGAGCAAGCATTGCCCTCAAATCCGATATCACCTTACGACTCAACGCATTCGCCACCACATTAGCTTTACCTAGGTGATACTCGATCGAGCAGTCATAATCCTTCAATAACTCAATCCACCTCCGCTGCCTTAAATTTAACTCCTTCTGGGTAAGGAGATATTTCAGGCTCGTATGGTCGGTGTAGATAATTGACTTTTCTCCATACAGGTAGTGCCTCCAAATCTTCAGAGCGAACACTACCGCAGCTAGCTCCAAATCATGAGTGGCATAATGCACTTCATGTGGCCTTAATTGCCGAGACGCATACGCTATCACCTTTCCTTCTTGCATCAACACACATCCTAACCTTGTGTGCGACGCATCACAATAGACGAAAAATTCCTTCCCAGCCTCAGGCTGAATCAAAATCGGCGCCTCAGTCAGAATCTTCTTTAGCTTCTCAAAACTTTCCTGCTGCTTATCGGCCCAAACAAACGGTACTCCTTTTCGTAGTAGCTTTGTTAGAGGTGCAGCAATCAACGAAAACCCTTCCACGAACCTTCTGTAGTACCCAGCCAAACTAAGGAAACTTTGAATTTTCGACACTGACTTCGGCGGTTTCCAATCCAAAACAGCTTCAATCTTTCGGGGATCAACCCTAATCCCCACAGCAGAAACAACATGCCCCAAAAAGGTCACCTCCTTCAACCAAAATTCACACTTGCTGAATTTGTCATACAGTTGCTTCTCTCTCAAAATCTGCAGAACTATCTGAAGATGCGAATCATGCTCCTCCTCAGTCCTCGAATATACCAATATATCATCTATGAACACCACAACAAATCGGTCCAGGTAGGGTTGGAATACCCAGTTCATCATATCCATAAATGCAGCTGGTGCATTCGTTAACCCGAACGGCATAACTAAAAACTCGTAGTGACCATAACGAGTTCGAAAAGCAGTCTTATGAATATTCGCCTCCTTGACCTTTAGCTGATGATACCCCGACCTTAAATCTATCTTCGAGAACACCGAAGCTCCTCTTAGCTGATCGAACAAATCGTCAATCCTTGGCAACGGGTATTTGTTCTTAATCGTCAACTTGTTCAACTGACGATAGTCAATGCACATACGCATCAACCCGTCCTTTTTCTTCCCAAACAACACTGGCGCTCCCCACGGAGATATGCTTGGTCAGATAAATCCACGACCCAACAGCTCTTGGATCTGAGCTTTAAGTTCCACCAGCTCCTTTGGCGCCATCCTATAAGGGGCAATAGACACCGGAGCTGTTCCCGGAAGTAGCTCAATGCCAAACTCCATCTCGCGATCAAGAGGTAACCCCGGAAGCTCTTCAGGAAAGACGTCCGAGAATTCCTTCACCATTCTGACATCCCCTACGGACAATTCCTTGACATCCAAAGCACTAATGAAAACTTGGAACGCCTCACACCCTTTTCACACCATCCTTTCAGCCTTCAGTGCCAAGATTACATGGGACAGATAATCTCTTCTTTCCCCTATCATAATTATTTCCTTATCCTCTGGAGTTCTTAACACCATACGCTTAGCAGCACAATCCAAGTTTGCACGATGCTTAACTAACCAGTCCATGCCTAAAATCAGATCGAACTCACCGAACGGCAATTCCATCAAGTCTGCCAGAAACACTACCCCTTGAACTTTTAAAGGCACATTCCTAAACAACTTGTTCACAACCACAGATTGTCCTAGAGGGCTAACCACGAGATATTTCTCTAGCAGCAAGCTCAGGTTTAATGCTCAAAGTCCCGGATCTGAAGACAGCAACATATGAATGTGTAGACCCAATATCTATCAAAGCTGTAAAGGGTGCATCAAATACAAGAAATGTACCGGTTATGACGTCCGGTGCATCACCATCCTCTCAACGTTTAGCCGTATAAACCAATCCAAGCTGTCTTGCGTCTGTACTACCAGCACCTCTGCCTGGTGCTCCACGCCCTCGACCAAATCCATTTCCTCCTCTAACCGGACCACGACCTCTTGGTGGCTGCTGCCCACCTCTTCCGGGATGTGCATATCCACGACTCACCGACCGCGCATACAGCTAACTCTCTTGTGACAGTTCTTTATCAGATGATCCATAGATCCACACTTGAAACATCATCCATTTTTTACCCAACACTCCCCCGAATGTAATTTCCCACACCGAGCACACGGTCGAGACTGACCAACAGCAACAGGCATCGCAACTTGACCCGGCCCCTCAAACCTAGGCCTCTTTTGGAAACCCCCAGCAGATCCTGACGACCCAAAACTCCTCTTATTCTTACCCCTATCCTTATCCCGATTCTGCCTCTCAGACCGCTTCACCTCCTCGACTATTTTTGCTTTCTCAACCAGAATGGCAAAATCTCTTTCCCGCTGTGGAGCTATCAGTACCTGCAGCTCATCCCACAGACCATCCTCAAATCGAACACAGTGCTCATAGTCAGTCGTAACTATTCCCCGGGCATAATAACTTAAACGCAGAAACTCTGCCTCATATTCAGCCACGGACTTATTCCCTTGGACTAAATTTAGAAATGCTTTCCTCTAGGCGTCCACATAACTAGCCCCAACATATTTTCCTTGGAACGGTGTCTTAAAGAAATCCCAGGTAATACGATCTGCTGGAGTACCCTCCCTTACCGTGAGCCACCACTAGTACGCCTCATCTCGAAAGAGGGACACTGCTCCTTTCTACTTCTCCTCTACCGTGCAGTCCAGATCATCCATAATCTGCTCAACTGCCTCCAGCCAATATTCCGCTATGTTTGGGGCCACACCAGAAATACCTCTAAATATCTTAGCCCTGTTTGCACGAAGTCGCTCAGGAATAGATTTCTGAGCTACCGATCCCGTGCTTGCTCCAGCAACCTTCTCCAGAACACGCAGCATAGCTTGGGACAAAGCATCGTCCCCTCCAGTTTGGTCTTAAGATCCTTCTCCCACTCTCGGCGATGCTGGTACTTCGCCTTCCGGCCCATGTCCTGATTCCGAGGATCCAGCCTCAACACCCCGGCCTCTACCACGGTCGCGTACACCATGTCCACGTCCTCTAGCGCTCATGTTTACTGAATCGACTTAATCTGATTAGAAATTTTATGAATTAGTATACTGTTCCACTGTTTATTAACGGATAGCTTATGAAAACATATTTAGAAGTAGTTTTCGCAAATCGTATTTCTACAGGTCTCAATCTCTAAAATTTTATCTCTTATAACTAGCAATCACAGCACAAAAAAAAATCTTTTCATAAAATCAACCAAAGTAAAAAAACTTACAGTAAGGATTTGGTACCGGAGACTCGGGCGCCATACTTCCAGAAAGACAAACAAATTTGGAAAACACTTTTGAACCCATTCCACAGTCGAGTTTTGCAACTTGGCTCTGATACCATAATTGTAATACCCCAAACCCGGCCTAGACGTTACGACCGAATCTGGCATGTCAAATGGAAAGGTTGTTAAAGAAACTTTGTGATCGTCTAAAAATTTCGAGTTTTGTTTCCATTTTGAAATGTAGGTGTGATTCAATGGTTTTCTTGCAAAATGTAGTTAATAATACTAACTACCGAAAACTTGTTTTGTGATACGAAACAAAAAAAAAAACCAAAACTAATGGACTTCAGAAACGTGACATTTTGAAATAGTTTTTGTAATTTTAAGAAAAACCCGAGTTTAATTATTTATTGCTTGTGATCCGTTTGTTAATATTTTGGAAAAAAGATTGTTTATAAAGTTTTTTAGAAAAAAACTCCGTATTTAACATTTCATAATATAAAATAACCGTATTAAATCAAAACCAAATTAAATCCCGGAGGCCTTATTACATAACAAATTCCCAAATTAAAATAAGTTTAAAATAAAGAAAACAGAGTTTACGTGTAACACCCCCTTACCCGGGTTCTACACCGGGAACCGGGCCCGAGGCATTACCAAACTCAAACCGCTTAATCGCCACTTAGGCTCAACGTCATTACTCGACATAACCTCATTCTCGACTTACGAGGCCTCACTCATACACATGAGGGCCCTCGAGACTAATCCGGAACTTTTACGATCCTTAAAATTTTTCTCTTTTATACAGGTCTCACACGCCCGTGCAAGATTAGACACGCCCGTGCATGAGTACACACGCCCATGTCCCCAGACCGTGCCTAAAAACCCAAGCATTCTGCCAAATGCCCCACGGCCATGGCACGCCCGTGCTCCCCAACCGTGGTGAACATTGACTTCCCTCGCACGGCCTAGAGTCTAGACACACGCCCGTGTGGCTAGCCCGTGGCCAACACTGATGAATCCCACACGCTCTAGACACACGCCCGTGTGACTAGTCCGTGGTCTATTCTATTTTCAAATATTAACATGCAAAGGACGCACGGCCACAGCGCACGCCCGTGGGCTGACCGTGTATCACACATGGTCTAGACACACACCCGTGTGTCTACCCAAATGGTCAAGAACAAGACTAAGTGTCAAGTTCTTTTCACCCTTCTAACATACACAACATATACTCATCTAACACCATCATAATCAACTCAAATTAAAGTGCATTCTCACATAGAAAACTACACCTTTCTTTCATATAATGTAATAGCCAACAACCATGGCATTATACAAAATAAGCTATCCATCTATAGGCCAACACATCTTAGCCATTTACAACAAAATTTACTAACTTATCTAGCCCTTATACATGCCATATACAAAACATTAAGTTTCATGTACCAAAGTGTGCTGATATGTGGGCTATCTTCCGATGATCCTCATATCTCGATTCAACACTTTTAATCTATAAGACAAGGGAAAAGAAAGAGAGTAAGCTTTGAGCTTAGTAAGTTTACACATAAACAATTAAGCATCATAGTATAAGCCCAACCACAATTAGCATTATACCAACATATAATATACAACTATGCTTACTCTTTCTATCCCTTACCATATTACCAACACATCATGAGTCACATGCTCATAATTATTGAAATGCACCCCTACGTTCAATATCACATTTACACAATATACAACACGTCATTATTGCTCAATAATGCATCCACATAGCTAACTCACATAGCTAATCCACATATCTTATCCACACAGCTATTACACACAGCTAATATACACAATTAATCCACACAGCCAATATCTCGGTGGTTTCGCACTTAGCACACCACAATCAATTTATAAGGTGGTATCGCACATAGCCTACCACAAAGGTAATCATCGTGATCTCGCACATAACCACTAAATGATATACCTAACGATAGCATCGCACATAGCCAGCTCATCGTCAATATGCATTTGGATGGTATTGCACTTAGCCCACCATCTAGCATTATCACAACACATGCACAAGTCTATTTACCCAATTATTCATCCATTCACATCTATATTACATTCATTCTACTTGAACCACATAGGTTCCCAATCATTCTCATTCATTCTCATTCATGCTACACCCTAGCTAGCATTTACAAATTGTAAGTATGAATGCATTATTTATGCATAGACTTACCTCGATACTCAAAAGTACTTAAATGTGCAATCTAGTCCACCACCTTGCTTTTGCCTCGGTTTTGATCCGGGCTTCATATTTCTTGATCTATAATGAATAAATCAGCTTATTCAATACACACATTGACTAAATTGACCCACATCTCATACTTTAGCAAAATTACTATTTTGCCCCAAAACTTTCTCATATTTACACTTTAGTCCCAAAAGCTCGTAAAGTGATTTTTATTCAAATTTCTACTCTTTCATGCTTAGCCAAACCACTTACTCAACTAAAGCATTCATCCAATCTCACTAAATCACCCATGTATGACCAAACTTAAGATTTTCACAACTAAGTCCCTACATGCATTTTCATGGAAAACCACTTAGCAAAAGATGTTTCTACTACATCAAGCCTTCATATTCTTCCATAAAACATCAAAATACATGCATGTCATACATATGTACATTTTTGAACATCCATGATAGCTAACCAAATAGCAATAAATAGCTTACTCATGCTACCGGGACTTCAAAAATACGAAGAATATCAAAAATCGGGCTTAGGAACACTTACTAGCAAGCTTGAAAAATTGAAAGAACCCTAACAATGGCTTCTCAAATTTTCGGCAGCTATGGGAAGAAGATGAATGAATTTCTATCATCTTTTCACCTATTTTAATCACTTAATTGATAAATGACCAAAATGCCCTTTTTGATAAACTTTCAATTTTAACTCATCCATGCCCATTTTTGTCCAAAAATTAGAATTTGGATAATTTGCTATTTAAGGACCTCTAATTAATAATATAAAGCTATTTCACACATATAGCGTCTAGAAACACACATTTTGCAACTTTTGCAATTTAGTCCTTTTGGACAATTCAACCACAATTTCCCAAAATTACTTTATGAAACTTTCACACTAGCATGCATACATAATATAAGCCACAAAACCTCATTCATGACCCTCGAATTTGTGGTCTCGAACCACTATTCTGATTAGGCCCTAAACTGGGATGTTACATTATGAAAGAAGTAATGCATGGCCACAACAGAGTCCTCCTCGGCTCCAAATCCTCGAACTAGGGATTACCTGCAAAATTAAACAGAGGGGTGAGTTACGAGAACTCAGTGTGTAATTCCCCTTACGAACGAAATCTGGTCTAAGCCCACGGAAACAAATTGGGCCTTAGCCTTCACAGTCACAAATTTGGCCGAAGCCCATACTATCGAATTGGGCCATAGCGCTAACAACATGGCATATCAGATAGTGAATGCAATGCAACCCAACCCAACCTAGTATTCCATCCGCTACACATCGCTCCATATGTCCAACCTCAACACACCTGTGGGAATTTCTACAATTAACCCTCCATCCGCTACACTCCTCATTAGTAGTCATGCTGACAGTCATGCTGCTCAAAGCCGATATAATGTGACAGAGTCACCGTTATAAGTGGCCTAACCACCGAAACAATGTGACAGAGTCACCGATATATATGTGGCCTAGCCACCGAAACAATATGACAGAGTCACCGATATACACTGCCCATTTTCATCAATATCATATCCCAATCCCATGCAACATATAATCATAATGTGATGAGTGCAACATATATCAATGTACATCGAATAATCGGAGCATACACATATTCATTCTGAGTTATTTAAATGACATAATCAAAAGGTAACTAACCTGGTATCTCTGATTTTACCCCCCAAGGGTAATTCACCAGTCGTTGTAGATATTTCGGCTTGTAAACAATCCACATATTTATTACTAATCAAACAAGGAAAGGTGTGAGAATTACACACCTGATTACGTGAAGAACTAAACACTCCTGGTCGACGCTACTCTCACTAGCGGGAATAACCACTATCTGCATACCCCAAACGAATGTCGGCTCTCTACCACAACCCAGCGGAAAATCTCGAACCACCGACACAGCACGTCGTTTGAACTTGGGAGCAGAGACTACGAGTCCACTCCCCTCCTCAGATCGGCTAGCACTCGCATCCATGAAGAGAGTCTTGGTCAGTAAGGTACCACAGTGAAATCAACGATTGTCTAACAAAGAGATTTGGTTATGGTAGAATACAACGAAGAGAAACTAATCGTACAGGACTAGAGAGAAACTCCTTACCTTAATTATCAACACAGCTTGGTTCTATACTTTCGGCAAACCAAAAGGGATACTTCCTGATGTTCGACTAAAATCAAAAGGTGAAAGATACGGGTTTAGTTTGACACAAGAGGGGTTTCGGCTCAAGAGTAGAACAAGAGAAAGACAAAAATAAAAGTGAAGAAAGTGGGCAACTCAGGTTCGGCTAGCACCCAAAAGAAAAGAACAATTGCAGAGAAAAGAGATAAGAAGTAGCAAGGTTTCGGCTTGGTGAGAAAACAAATGGTAAAAAGAGAGGTTCGGCTATGTGGAGATGAAAATAAAGAAGCAAAGAAAAAAAATAAGATGAAATAGAAGAAGAAGAGTTCGGCTAAAAAAAGAGAAAAGACTAGGAGAGGATTCGGCTATGGTATTTCGGCAATCACAATGGCAAAAAGAAATGTTTGCAAAGAGAAAAGAAACGGAAGCAAATGGAGAGTTAGGGTTTCGGCAATAAGAGAGGCAACAAAGATCAAATAAAATGCTCAATGAAAAGAAGAATTAGTGACCAAAAGGTACCCGAAATCTTGAGTATCAACTGGCGAAAATGTAAAAGAAACACTAAGACCACATAGAGAATTTCGGGACAACACCAAATGGTTCGATTTTGCTCTCCTCCCTCTAATGCTGAATTTCCCCTTACTAAACACCCTATAGCCGAAAGTCACCTCCCCCTCTCCAACATTCGGCCAACTCTCAACTCACCTCCCCACTTCCTTGATTTGCTCCTTGATCCACTCCCCCACTCACTCTCCATCCACCATTTGAAATGGTTGACCACTTCAAACTCCCTCAACTCCTCTCCTCCATCCATTTCAAATCATTTGACTCATTCAACAACCACCTTGATAGAGTCCCAGCCGAATGTCACCTCTTCTCCATCCTGGCACAAAATAAATATTCCAAAAATTGCAACCTGTGGGATTCGAACCCACTCTCCCTTCCATGCTCCCTTGTGACGCCAACCACTAGGCCACCTTGCTCCTTGTGACATCAAATTACAACAAAACATACCTAAGGCCTGCATCCACTAGCTTTCCCCCCTAAAGTACCCTAAAGAGAAAAATTTACCAAAGCTCTGGCTCGAACCCGAGCCTCCCCAAGACCCCCAAACACACCAGAACAACAAGCATAGCTAACCAAATGCATGAAATAGTGCAAAATGCAGAACCCCTAATTCTAGGATGTTACAAATGTACAAGTAAGTTTAAATGAATTTAGTGAGTTGTTCATACCTTGTATCAATATAATGTTAGCAAGCTTGCACTTCATGGTTCAAAATTCAAGTTTGAATTTGTCTATACTAGGCCACATGATTGGCTCAACTTGTACTTAGTACGTCATCTATAATGACACCACCGCTTATTTACTTGTGCCTCTTGAAGAATTATTTAGCTTTCTCGACTGCATTGGATCTATTACAAATGACTTTTTTATAGGAGATTTCACATTCAAACTATACACATTCTTACATATTTAAGGTTGCTACTTAAATTCATAGACGTATAATTAGAAATACAGATTTATAGATGTTTGACATTTTGGTGGATTATCCCTGCGTATTCTATCTTCCTTAGTTGCCTTTGTGAACTCCTTTGCAATTACTTTCTTGAGAGGAAATCCTTACGGGTTCTTACTTGTGGACTTATGGAAGAAGACTCATAGATAATTCCCATGGCACGTGACTTGATCCAACAAATACGAATAGCCAAGTGAGGTAAGTCTTAGTGAATGGTTTCTACTACAGATTACTATTAGTAACTTGTCCAACAAACTCAAGTTTGTAGGATGATCCTTATGAGCCCATGTTCTAGACTCAAATATGCATATCCATAGTTGCAAAACATATAGATGGATTCATAAAAGAAGACTCCCACCTAAAGGTGGGTTCATAGATGATAAGCGATATCGCAAATATATATACATTTCGCATTGAGTCTTAGACAGATACATGCTTGAATAAGCAACTCACCCACTATGGATTAGTAAAGAAAATAATTTCTCAAATAGAAATAGGTTCAAATACGCAAAGTATTTTGCAGACTTCCATTGGACGGAATCCTATGTATGACTATCATGTAAGCGATTCTGGCGGACTGTCATGTCTTATATATACAGACTCATAAAATGCGAATCTGAAAAAGGAATTCCTTATATATAAACAAATTCTTATACTGAACTATTTCATGGACCTACATTAGGTTATGCCATGTAGGCGGATCTGGCTGACCTCCCTAGATCATGCTATGTAGACGAATCTAACGACCTCCTTGGATCATGCCATGTAGAAGAATCTGGCAGACCTCCCTAGATCATGCCATGGCCATGGATTTGCTTTCATTCATACGGCTTAAAGTTTTAGGGTCCGCGGAGTCTCATACTACCCGTAAAGGGATTTCATATCTATATGCACATATTCTCCGTACAAACCAACCGAACCTCCACAAAGTCGAATACCATTAATACTCATTCTTTGTGCAATCCACTCAAACCTTCGCAAAGTTGAATAATATGTGGATAAGAGTGCACAACGTGACATATCACCCTCTATCATTCGCTAGTACATCCCTCATTACTCCGCATATCATTCATAGACATGCATTTCATACACAAGCACTCAACCAATATTATTTTTCATACACGACACACATTACGCCAAACATTTTCTACACCACATGGTTAAACTTACAACCAGTCATGCATTTGCGTATCAACACGTAAAATGCATTTCGATACCTCAACATTAGGGTTACAGAGCATTACCGTACAAAAAAATATTTAAACATAAATTTCATACACTATCATAAACACACCATAAATAAATCATACATACACATTTCGTCCCTAAATCGAGCCCTCAAGGCCATAAAAAAAGTTTAAGACCAATTTGAAACAACATGGAAAGCTTAGGAAAAAGTTACAAAAATTGGAAGACAGGGGTCACACGGCCGTGTACCTCACATAGCTGAGACACACACCCATGTCTCTGGCCGTGTAACCTTCAAACTAGGGACACACGGTCATGTCCTAGCTCGTGTCCTAACCCATGTAACTCTCTAAGTAGGGTCACAATGTCGTGTCACACGCTCATGTGCCAAGTTGTGTAACTCACTGACTTGCATACAAAAGAACCTTCAGATGACACATGGTCGTGTCGCCAGGTCGTGTGTCACACACGGCTGAGTCACACGCCCATGTCTCAAGCCGTGTGGACCTAAAATTCACCTAGAATCAAACCATTTCGATACCATATCATGCTTAACTCCTCAAATCATTCATGCACATATTAAAGGAACTTAAACATACATCAAAATTCCATTTCAAACATCTTAAGTCAACTAACCAATGTGTCATTCAAAGACACCACATTTGCTTCCAAACATCATCTATTAATGTAACAGCCTGATTTAGGGCCTAGTCAGAATAGTGGTTGCGAGACCACAAATTCGAAGTATAAATATGTGTTTTATGATTTTTATGAGGCTTATGATGTGGTTTCATGATTGTGTGAAAATTTCATGAGGAAATTTATTTATTAGTGATCAATTTGTCCATTAGGACTAAATTGCAAAGATTAGAAAATATGAGATTCTAGAAGATTTAAGTATGAAATAGAATTATAAAAATTACAAGAGGTCCTTATTTAGAAATTAGAACATTAAATGTCAAAATGGACAAAAATGGACATGGGAAGGAAAAATCTCAAGAAAAGAGGCTTTAAGGGCATTTTAGTCGTTTGGTTAATTAATGAATTAAAAAGGGAAAAATAAGTCAAAATCGTGTCCATCTTCTTCCTCTAAGTGCAAAAATTTGCAAGGAGACATAGCTAGGGTTTCTTCAACTTCCAAGCTTGATAGTAAGTGCATTCTAGCCTCGTTTTTAATGTTCTTCGTATTTTTGAGATCCTCGTAGCTCGATTTAGTTATTTCTAGCTATATTTTGAGCTAGGGTTTATGTTCAAAAATTTAACCATTTATGACATGCATGTATTTTGATATTTTAAGGAATAATATGAAAGTTTGATGTGTGATAAACATATTTTTCTAAGTGATTTTCATGAAAAATGCATAAAAGGACCAAATTGTAAAAGTTATAAAATGGTCATACATGAGTGAAATAGTGGAAATTGGGGGCTGTTGTAGTTAAGAAAATAATTCAGCTAGGCTTAAAATACAAGAAAGTTGAATAAAAATCATTTTACGAGTCGAGGGGCAAAAGTGTAATTATGTGAAAGTTTAGGGGTAAAATCGTAATTTTTGCCAAAGTATGATTCATGAGTCAATTTAGTCAATGTGAGTATTAAACAAGTGAAATTGATATTATAGATCAAGAAACACGAAGCCTAGACTGAAACCGAGGCAAGAACAAAGTGTTGGACTAAATCGAACATCTACACACATTTTGAGTACCGAGGTAAGTTTGTGTGAAATTAAAGTTTCATAGTGTTTTTATATTTTAAATTGCTTGATCTTATGATAATGAATATCATTTCATGAAAATCGACTAATGAAGCCTCGATGAGAAAATGATGAGAATATATTAAGTTGAAGTCCCGGTTAAATATTCAGAATAATGAGGATACCTATGTCACGACATGTAATAAGAAAGGTCCCATATAAGGCCATGTTTGGGACATGGCATCGGCACCGAATGTAGATCCCGTATAAGACCATGTCTGGGACATGGCATCGGCACCGAATGTAGGTCCCGTATAAGACCATGTCTGGGACATGGCATTGGCACTGAATAAGGAAGGTCCCGTGTAAGACCATGTTTGGGACATGGCCTCGAACCAAAGGAAGATCTCGTGTAAGACCATGTCTGGGACATGTCATCAACATCTATGTACGATCTCGTATAAGACCATGTCTGGGACATGGCATCGACATCGAGTTAAGAGATCCCGTGTAAGACCATATCTGGGATATGGCATCGGTATCAAGATGTGATCCCATGTAAGACCATATCTGGGATATGGCATTGGCATCGTGATACATGCATGATGAGATTGAGTATCCTCCGATATTTCGAGTAGTTTAACGGGTAAAAGAGCTAAGTATGCAAAGATGACAAAGAGCTAAGCTATACAAAGATGACAAAGAGTTACATTTAAGTTAAGGATGATAATGATTTAAGTTTATGTTCAAGATAGCATAAGTGTTAAATTATGTAATGAAGTGACACAGGTACCATGAGTAAAATACGAGTTATGAAACCGTAATGTGATATGTAATGGGTAAGCGTAAGTATGAGTAACTATGTCAAAGTACTTGAGAACTTGTGTTATTATTGTTCTATGAGATGAATGGATTTTACCATGAGTACTTATGTTGCTATTTTAATTCATGCAAACTTACTAAGCTATATGCTTACCCCTTTCTTTTCCCTTTTCCTTGTAGTATCGCCAAGCTAGCTCGAGGATCGTAAAACGTCGGAGCTTGGATCACACTATCAATCATTCTTTTGGTATAGTAAAGTTGATTTATTTTGGGTATGGCATGTATAGGAACTTGGTCATCTTGTGTTATGTCATATTTGAAAGCCAAAGTGTTGGCTATTAATGTTATACACTCATTTTGTAAATGGCCATTAGGAATTGGCCGATTTTTTTTAAAATTTTATATCTTAATGATGATGAGTTTTATGAAGTGAAAGTTCATGCGATTGATGGAGTAAAATATGAAGTGTATGACTGATGATTAGTGATTCTTCATAGTGTATTATTGCCATGTTATGTGTTGCTTGTGTTGGCATATGTGTGTTTATATTTCAGGGTGGCAATTGGCTTGGGAAATAGCCTTTTAATTGTCCACACGGGTAAATACACTGGCATGTGTCTAGGCCATGTGTGACACACGGTCAGCCCCATGGGTGTGCTGATAGGCCGAGTGTCCCCTGCATCAAATTTGTGAGAATTCGATTCGCCACACGGGCCAGCACACGGGCGTGTGCCTAAGCCGTGTGCGCTTAAGAGCTTGCTGACGTCATAAACAGAATACCCAGGTTTTTCACACACGGGTGAGGACACGGGCATGTCTAGGCCATGTGAGGGACACGGGCCATAGACATGGGCGTGTGCCCGGCCGTGTGAAAACCCCTGTAGGTTCGAAATGAAAAATAAATTCCACGCGGGCGTGTTCCATTCCACACGGGCGTGTGGCCCTGTTTAGGCAAAAATTTTCTAAGTGCGCAAAAGTTTCCAGTTTAATTTCGAAACCTTCCGTATGTATGTTTAGGGCCTCGTAGGCCCATAATAAGGATGTTATGAATATGAATAAGAAGCTTTAAGTTGAAATGAAATCTTATAGCCCAATGTTGTATGTTTAAGCAAGTTAAGTCCGGTAATGCCTCGTATCCTATCCGGGCGTCGGACACGGGTAAGGGGTGTTTCAATCAAACATGTCAATATTGTCTTATTACAAGCTTGACTACCTAATTTCATGATGTAACTAGAATTCATTTCAAAAGACCATTTCCAAGTCATCATTATCTTATCATATGACTATGCACACCCATTACCTAAACATGCTCATAAGCCACCTTTCATGCTTACTAACTTAGTCCATATAGGTACTAAAACATACCACATTTGATGACCATCAAACATTTAAAACATACAAATAGATCATGTTTACCAATCACTAGAAGTGATCAAGTTGACCTTACTTATCAAGCCATACAAGTCCACCATAAAAACATAAACTTCAAGACATAAACATAATAGTTCAACCATTAAAAATGTCTATGAGCCATTGATAAACCGTAATAGTAACATATTTTAATCCCACATTTAGCATGCTTTTGGATGATTTATCCCTTGAATTATGGAATTTGGTGCTCTTAATCCTTTAATTTCATGTTTTATACTCGGGAGAGCATAAGAGGATGAAAAGAACGGAAAACAGGCTTAAAACGGGCCAAATGGGCCAATGTGAGAAATTGACACGGCCTGGGGTTTCACCACATGGCCGTGCCTCCTTAGCAGGCTAGAACACGGCCTACAACTCGACTTACACGGGCGTGTGCCATGGGCGTGTCCCTTCCGTGGAAAAGAAGAATTTTATTCAGATTAGGGTACTTAGAGGCAAAGAAACACATTCCAAAAGCCTATATAAACACCCTAAAGGCCAACCTTTAGGGGGCGTCCAGCTAGGCCAAGGAGCCGAGCCAGAGAGGTCAGAATCGGTGGATTTACTCGAAGAAAGCCAGTTGATTCATCTTAAGAAGCCGGAGTCATACTCAAGACGGAAGATCTTCTCTTCAATTCCTTCAGGGGGTTTTAGGGTTTTTCTTATGTTTTGTTTTATCTTTTCTTCTGAGATGTATATTTTTATTATTATGAACTAAACCCTCAGATACCTGAGGAGGATGAAACCTAAGATGGATCTTGTTATTGTTTTCTGAGCTATATGATAAATACTTGATTTGTTCTTAATTATGTGTCCTTAATTCTTGTTTTGATATTTTAAGATATTGATTCAAGTATTGATGTGCTTAGGTAGAGGAGGAATAGACCTTTCCTAAGAGTAGATCTCGCATAGTTAAGCGGAGTTGCTCGCGCGCCTAGAGATAGGGTGACGAAAATCTGTCGGATTAGGGTCAAACCTAATATGGGAGTCCATAGATTGAGTTAATGCAATTCTAGGGGTTTTAATTAGAAAGTGATTTCAATTAATCAACCTAGGGTTAGACGTTAGTAGCCTCGAGAGAGGTATTAATATACATTAGGGAATCCTACGGATCAAGTCAAGTGAATAAATCGTGCAGTTCGTGAGTTAGATAACAAGTGAAGTCTAGGTGGATTCTTCCTTGGGTATTGTCTTAATCAATTGGTTTTTCCCACAAGTATTTCCCCAATTCATTCCCTTCGTCTTAGCGTCTTTAGCTTAGTAGTTAGTTAATTTTAGATTAAACAATAATTCACTTCAATTCTTAGGCTAAATAATAGAAAGAAAGTTAGTATTAGTACTTTTGGTTCCCTTGGGTTCGACAATCCGGTCTTGCCACTAAATTATACTACTGTTCGATAGGTGCACTTGCCTCAATCGTTGTCACAGTTAGTTTCTAGGCTAGATCATTCATGATATAAATTTTTAAGACTCTGACATAACGATCAAGTTTTTGGCGCCGTTGCCGGGGAACCAAAATATTATGAACGCTCAATTTTTATTACTTTAGCCATTTTTTTTATTTTTGCAATTTACTTTTATTTTTTATTTTAACTTTGCTAATTTTTCTCTTTCTTTGTTCCTTGCGGTACCTCTAGTTTATGACTAGAAGGAACCCGACAGACCCTTAATTTATGATGTGGTGATATTGAAGAAACTGTTCGCAGTAAATCGTAGAGAAATAAGAAGCTTAACTTACATAGAAGAAGAGCAAGAAGACGAGAACAATACCATCGAAGAGATGGGTGAGAATAATCCGCTACCTCCGGAGGTGGCGAAAATCATGCCCCTCGTACTATGTATGATTATGCTAAGCCTAGTTTAGTTGGTACTTGAATCAAGTATTGTTAGACCTACTATTGCTGCAAATAATTTTGAATGAAACCTAACACAATTCAAATGATACAAAGAAATGCATTGGTTTGATGGTTTGCGGGATGAAGATCCAAACAATCACTTGGTGAATTTCCTAGAATTTTGCGATACTTTCAAAATAAATGGTGTTTCTGATGATGCCATTCGTCTTCGGTTATTTCCCTTTTCTTTGAGGAATAAAGCCAAACAGTGGTTGAATTCTCTTCCACGAGGATTAATCACTACATGGGAGCAAATGACCGAAAAAATTTTATTAAAATATTTTCCACCGACTAAAACGGCTAAGTTAAGGAATGATATCTCTTCTTTTGTGCAGATGGATTTAGAGACACTTTATGATGCATGGGAGAGATACAAAGATCTATTGAGAAGGTGCCCACACCATGGATTACCATTGTGGCTACAAGTCGAAACCTTTTATAACGGTGTAAATCCTTCAACCAGGTAGTTGATTGATTGAATTGCGCGCAGAACCTTGAATAACAAAACACCGAGTGCGCCACGAGTTTATTGAAGAGATGTCACTGAATAATTATCAGTGGCAAGTCACGAGGACAAGGCCAACAAAAGCCGCTAGTGTTTTTAACCTCGATGCAGTGACCATGCTATCAAATCAGGTAGAGATGTTAAATAAAAAATTTAATGGTTTTTGTGGTTCTTCACAGGTACATCCAGTTATGCAGTGCGATGCAAATGGAGGAGGAATGAGCAACAAAGAATATCCACTTTACAACCTGAGCACTGAAAGTGAGCAGATGAACTATATGGGTAATAATTTTAGATCTCAAAATAACCCCTATAGTAACAATTATAATCCAGGTTGGAGGAACCACCCCAATTTTTCGTGGGGAGGTCAAGGAAATCAGAGACAGCAACCCCCTCCAAACTTCCAACAACAGCCCTACCCACAGGAAAAGAAGCCGAACCTTAAGGATATGTTGACAAAATTCATAGCGGTGTCAGAAACACGTTTCCAAAACACCGAAACAACACTTAAAAATCAACAAGCATCGATTCAAGAGATCAAAAATCAGGTAGGTCAACTTACCAAGATCATGTCAGAACGACCACAAGATAGATTGCCAAGCAACACTGAAACTAACCCAAAGGAGCAACTTCAAGCCATAACCGCTCATGATAGTAAAGGGTTAGATGAACCCAAATTAAGGCAAGAGGATGTGGTAGAGGAAGGTAAGGTCAAGGTAAGTCATGATAAATCAAAACCAGTAACCAAAGAGTACCAACCTCGCATACCATATCCCGAAGCAATGAAGAAAGATAACACAGAGGAATAGTTCGGTAAGTTTCTTAAACTTTTAAAGAAACTACATATTAACTTATCGTTTCTCGAAGCTCTTTTGCAGATGCCAGATTCAAGGAAATTTTTAAAAGAGCTTTTGACAAACAAACGGAGGTTAGACGAGGCATCGCATGTAGAGCTAAACGCAATGTGCTCAGCAATTCTACAAAATAAACTACCATGAAAATTAAAAGATACAGGGAGTTTTACAATTCCATGTTTAATTGGTAGTTTATCTATTGATAACGCTTTAGCTGATTTAGGGGCAAGCATAAATGTTATGCCTTATAAAATGTTTAAACAACTAGGTCTAGGGAAACCCAAACAAACTAGGATGAGCATTCAATTAGCTGATAAGACTATTCAAATTCCTAAGGGTATAATCGAAGATGTTCTCGTAAAGATTGATAAATTCGTATTCCCAGTAGACTTTGTAGTTTTAGACATGGATGAGGACAATAGTATCCCCTTAATTTTAGGAAGGCCCTTTTTAGTAACTGCCAGAACTAAAATTGATGTTGGTACAGGAGAACTCATACTCCGTGTAGGTGATGAATCAATCAGCCTTCAGGCTCTCGACTCAACCAGGACATCAAGTGATAGAGGTGAGAAAGTAAATTCAATTGATAACCAATTAGTTAAACCTTCTTTTCAGGAAGCACCACGGAACAACACAACTGAGCCAGATCCTATATCTCATGCCAACAAAGAAATAACCCATGAGGAACGAAGGCTTCAGATCGATGAACTAGATGAGTGGAAGATGCATTTCAAGGAGAAATTAGGGATACACGCAGCAGAACCAAAGCCACTCTATGGGACAGACAAATTCAAAATCGAAGATCAGGTATTGTTAAATAAAGTGGACCCTCGGATATCTCCTCCTGACCCGAATACAAACAAAGAAATTCCTTTCAGGGTAATCAATGTCTTCCCATACGGAACAGTCGAGGTAAGTAATCCTACATTTTGCACTTTTAAAATAAACGCTACTCAACTTGAACTACATACTGATAATAGGACAGATAGCATGAGGAAGGGTGTTCAACTCTTCAAACCACCCTGATTATGCGAATGAGAGGTAAGTCTAGCTTAAGACTTTAAACGAGCGCTTCTCGGGAGGCAACCCAAGCACTAACCCTAATAATTTAGTTTAGTTTTATTTCTTTTATTTTATTTATATTTAGGCAAAAATTTCCATACCACTGACCTTGCTGCAGCCGTGGCCGTGGGTGTGTGGATACTCTGATTTCGTCTTGACATACGTAGTAGTACGAGCCAATGACGAAAGATTCCTAGATCACGGACGACTATAAATTGCCACGGCCGTGTGATATGGCCGTGGCCGACACTAAGGGAAGTCACACGGGCTCCGACTAAACACCATGGCCGTGCGATATGTACCGTGGTCGACTTAACATTTTATCAAACATGGGCGTGGTGACCACAAAACGGGCGTGGAAGAAACGAACAAAGCACAACACGACTGTGCGATACGGCCGTGTGACCCAACACGCCCATGGTACATGGGCGTGGGGATGTACCAGACATCAAAACTCTATTTAAACCACCCCCCTCTTCTCAACTACTCCCCATTCCTCCATACATTTTCAGACCCCCCTTCCATATTCTCCTTCCTTGGCCCTTTTCGAAAATCCAGATGTACACCATATCCATGTCGAAGAAGCGAAAGGATCCTAGCACAGTCTTCCTCTGTGAGACCGATCTACATAAGTTCATGTCGGCCGCTTCACTAACTCGACAAGCCAAGGACATTTGAGGCAATTTAGTTTTTCTTTTTCTTTTCTCTTCTCCTTTATTTTCCTTATCTTAACTTCTCTTCCACTAAACTTAGTGTATCTTATTTTAGTTTCTTGTTTTTAGGTTCTTCATGCTGCTTGGGAATCACACACCACAGCCTTAGAAATCACACCCACCTCGCGAACCATCTAACAATAAGGACTTTTCAGTCCATTTATCTATTCTTTTAATTTTATTTTACTTTCTATCTTCTTTCTCTTTATCTTTCTTGTCTTTAAATACATAATTAGTTTATTTTAAATGTGTCTTACTATTTCCTGGCTTTCTTCACGGGCCACCCAATTTCTTCATCTAGCGTAGTAATAGTGGGCGGCCACCACACCACGACCACTCCCAACTCAAGGAAGCCATCCAGAATTCAGGGAGTTTCACCCCTATCCCTATCTTTTGATTTTATACTATATTGTTTTTATATATCTTTGTACATTGAGGGCAATGTACATATTAAGTGTGGGGGGGGGGGAATCTTAAAAGTGCCTAACTTTTTGCATTATTCTCAAATTCTTGAATTATGTCTTGTTCTTAAATATTTTTCTCATATTACGATTAAAATGAAATTTCCTTTGATTTATGATTTTCATTGATATGCTTTGGATTAAGTCATAATTAATTGTGCAGTGATGATTTAAACTTTAGGAGACTAGAGAATCAAGCATAATAAGTCCATTTTTCAAAAATTAAAAATTTGTTAGGTTGTCTACCTGAATCTAATTATTACTTTGAAGTTTGAAATTTACAAGATTGATATCAAAAGCCCATAATTTTTGTGAGATTTTGAGCCTTTTAGAGCATACATTCCTTTTCGTGCTCACTTTATTGATTATGAGTGTGTCAACATTGATTTGTTATTCAAGAACTTGCTTCGATTATACATGTCGAGACCACACCTTTGATTTGATATACTAAGATGATAAAGGCACCTAGGATTTAACCCACTTACTCCATAAAAAGCCTACCCTCACAATTAACCCTTAGTGAACCCCTTTGATCCTAACAACCCATTTTATTGACTCACCCACTAATATTAACCCAAAACCCTTTGTATTTGTTATCACCATTTTTCTTGACTACCCCTATATCGAGATTTGATTTGATCAGTTACTTATCTATTTTCTTTATTCCAGTTATTAAATTCTATCTTATTATTATTGTACTTGATTTGTTCTTAATTAAAAAAAATGAAGTATATTCATTATTAGTTCTATGTTATTTGAGTTCAAACTGTTAATTTCATTATCTTTAGAAGAAGCTCATGTTATTAGTATTAAGTTTCCAATTGATGTAATTATTTATTATCAGTTCGTCGTTTCTAGTTAGGTAATTTGTCAGGCCAATCTCGATACTAACCCTCTAATTCAACCTTTATCCACACCTTTAACCCAAGCCCCGTTACAACCCATAAAAGACCTTTTGATTTGTGTATCATATCATTTTACAGTAGTGGAGATTTGATTTTCATGCAAGCCTATGGGATTAACTTTTCATGTTCGACTTTTGAGTGCTTATTTTTGAACCTTAAACACTTCGAGTGCTTTGAGTGAATCTTTAGTGAGGATGTCAATTTTTGTCGATTTTGAATCGGAGGTAATTATTTAGATGAGGGGAAACACCTATGTTTTCATGCTACAAAAAAATATATAACTTAGATTGTTTGAATCTTTAGGAACCTTCCAGTTAAATTATCAATGTATGAATTACCTATGAATTATGATGAAACACCATTGATGAAGGTTATGAATTGAGGAAGTTCGTTTTCATTGTGAGTTGAGAATTTTGCTTGAGGACAAGCAAAAGCTTAAGTGTGGGGGTATTTGATAAACCGTAAAAGTAACATATTTTAATCTCATAATTAGCATGCTTTTGGATGATTTATCCCTTGAATTATGGAATTTGGTGCTCTTAATCCTTTAATTTCATGTTTTATACTCAGGAGAGCATATGAGGATGAAAAGAACGGAAAACGAGCCAAATGGGCCAAAGTGAGAAATCGACACGGCCTGGGGTTTCACCACACGGCCGTGCCTCCTTAATAGGCTAGAACATGGCCTACAACTCGACTTACACGGGCGTGTGCCATGGGCGTGTCCCTGCCGTTGAAAAGAAGAATTTTATTCGGATTAGGGTACTTAGAGCCAAAGAAACACATTCCAAAAGCCTATATAAACACCCTAAAGGCCAACCTTTAGGGGGCGTCCAGCTAGGCCAAGGACCCGAGCCAGAGAGGTTAGAATCGGTGTATTTACTCGAAGAAAGCCAGTTGATTCATCTCAAGAAGCCGGAGTCATACTCAAGACGGAAGATCTTCTCTTCAATTCCTTCAGGGGGTTTTAGGGTTTTTCTTATGTTTTGTTTTATCTTTTCTTCTGAGATGTATATTTTTATTATTATGAACTAAACCCTCAGATACCTGAGGGGGATGAAACCTAAGACGGATCTTGTTATTGTTTTCTGAGCTATATGATAAATACTTGATTTGTTCTTAATTATGTGTCCTTAATTCTTGCTTTGATATTTCAGGATATTTATTCAAGTATTGATGTGCTTAGGGAGAGGAGTGTAATATCCCGAATTTAGGAGTTATGAAAATTTTCGCTTGAATGTGTACATTGTTGTTATGTGCTCTTTGTATGAGTTCTAGGGACTTTGGGAATTTTAGAAAGTAAAGGATTGCCTTAGAAAATATTAGATTTTAATCTTAGAAGGGGAACTAAGCAAGTTTGGCCTTAAGAGAATTAATTTGATGTTTTGATCATAAGTTGAGCTATTGGTAAAGTGGTGAAGGTGCATGGGTGAATGCATGAGGTGAGAGGTTCAAATCCTTTAGCTAGCAATTGAGAGGAATTTTAATTTTTGTTTTCTTCCCTATAGTGTCGGTCAAACCTTATCCTTAATAGATGGACTATTCTTTTATTTTTGGATAGTATACCAATAGGAAAAGGCAAGTTAGGAGTTATGGTAAGGAATCAAGTGGATAAGGAAAGTTTAGGGGACAAGAGGCTTGAAGAGTGGGTGTTGTTTTGGAAGCTTTTCCATGGTCATGTGACCATGAACCTAGACGGCATAAGGGGCTAAGGGAGTGGTTTAATTGTGTTGGAAATTATGGGGTTGATAGGGAAGAATTAAGGAGGAAAAAGGGGGATTGTATAGGCTATTGTGTTGGCCGAATTTTTGGTATGGGATTTGGGAGGTTTTAGTTGACCAAAAGTTGTCAATTTGTGCATTTTTCCTTTGTCCAAAAATATTTCTCTTAACCGAATTTATCAATAGGCATTTGGTAAAAAGTTTGCTTTGTTTTGGCCTTTGCATTTTGACCAAATAGATACTTTTATTTCTTATTTTCCTCTCAAGTTTACTTTCTTTTGGAACCAAAATATTGTCATCTTTGAAGACATTTACCATTCTTTTCTTCCTCTCTAGTGCCGAATCCATCTTACACCAAAAGCATTCTCTTTTATTTTCTTTTCATTCTCTTCCTCTCTTCCCTTTTCCTATCATAACAAGAAAATTATCCTATACCTTTTCATCATTCTTTTCCTTCCTTTTCTTTCTTTTGTTAAAGCCTAAATTATCATTCTTTTTCTTTTAAGTTGTTAAGGCCGAATTTCTTGATAGTTCTAGTAAGGGTTAATCGATCATCGTGTTCGGGTAAGGCTTTTCTATCAATGGTTTTTCTTTATTTTCTTTGGATTAATCGATTTTAGGAATCTAATCCTCTTATTTCTCCGTGGCTAAACCTTTGAAGGAAGATTTTGGGGTTGTCTTGTAGTCAACGTTAGGAAGAGATCATTCAAATTTGAATAATCCAAGGTAAGGGATAATGATATTCGGCCAAAGGCCATATCTTTTAGTGATAACCGATTTCTCACATAGTGATATGTAGGTTCGTCGACGTGTAGGCAAGAGTCGGAAATCCTAAAGTTTCTATCGCTCTTTGTGTTTGCAAGGTGTGTAACTTATACTAAACATCTAATTGATTAGTAGCTTTATTTATATGGATGTGTTTATAATGAAATATGAACGATTATAGCTTTGGGTACCACTCAATGGTACGATGAATTGAGGTACGTTTTTCCTTCGTACTATGTAAGTTTTTAATATGAAACATATTCAATAATTGATTATGATTTTGGGATTATGATTCAAAGGCATGATATTTATATCATAAATAATACTATATGCATAATATGAAATGTTTTCGATTCCGATATGATTATGGGGTATATGGCATGATATTGAAATAATATGTTATTGCATGGGCATATGGGCAATATTGAAAGGGGAAGTGTTCCGGTGGTTTTACCACATAATCCGGTGACTTCGGTCACGATATTATGAATCCGGTGACTTGGTCATATACTATAAATCCGGTGACTCTGTCACAATTATCCGTGGCTATGCCACAATTTATAAGGGCGATGTGCTAGTTGGATGCGCAAAGAATCGCTTCGATGGTGTGTAGCGGATGGAGGGTCGATTTAGAAATCCCCATGGTGTGATTGGTAGGTACGGGTGTTGTGTAGCGGATGGATATCTAAGTTGGGTTCGGGATTGCATTTCATTTATATGTATATGTGATTTAATCATATTATTATTGATTTGTTATATTATGGACTTTGTTACTATGATCGATTGGACTTTTAGTATAATGTTACACATTGAGTCAGTGACTCACCCTTCGTGGGATAAATTTTTTTCAGGTGATACACAATGATTTTGGACCGGGTCAAAGAGGATCGCGTGGTGGCCATTGCTCAACTCCAGTAAATTGAAATTTTCACTTTTTATTAAACTTACTACGTTTTCTTATATATTTCGGTTTTTTTTGGGATATGTTTTTGTAATAAGGCCGCCATTAGTTATGTTACTTTTTACGTTTTAAATTTATATTCGCTACGATCAATTTCAACTAATCAATTAAATATTTTCAATAATCATATTAAAAACGGTTTTTATCAAGTTCGTACTTAAATTTATTCTTTTACCCCAAAAATCACATCTTATTACAAAACGACAAAAAAAAATGAGTTTTTCTTAAGAAGCATACCATATCCGGTCGGGCTTGTGGGCCGGGTTTGGGGTGTTTCAAGGAGGAATAGACCCTGCCTAAGAGTAGATCTAGCATAGTTAAGCGGAGTTGCTCGCGCGCCTAGAGATAGGGTGACAAAAATCTGTCGGATTAGGGTCAAACCTAATATAGGAGTCCATAGATCGAGTTAATGCAATTCTAGGGGTTTTAATTAGAAAGAGATTTCAATTAATCAACCTAGGGTTAGACGTTAGTAGCCTCGAGAGAGGTATTACTATACATTAGGGAATCCTACGGATCAAGTCATGTGAATAAATCGTCTGGTTCAGAGTTAGATAACAAGTGAAGTCTAGGTGGATTCTTCCTTGGGTATTGTCTTAATCAATTAGTTTTTCCCACAAGTATTTCCCCAATTCATTCCCTTCGTCTTAGCGTCTTTAGCTTAGTAGTTAGTTAATTTTAGATTAAACAATAATTCACTTCAATTCTTAGGCTAAATAATAGAAAGAAAGTTAGTATTAGTACTTTTGGATCCTTTGGGTTCGACAATCCGGTCTTGCCACTAAACTATACTACTGTTCGATAGGTGCGCTTGCCTCAATCGTTGTCCCAGTTAGTTTCTAGGCTAGATCATTCATTATATAAATTTTTAAGACTCTGACATAACGATCAGACATCAATACAAAAGGCCTATGCATGCCATTATAAACCTAAGTCATAATACCCATAAACTACTGATTTGGTTGCTGGATAGTGTGATAGATCTCCGACGAGTTTCCAATCAATTCGAGATTCCGATGACCTATAAGACATAGTAAAGAAAATACATAAGCAACGAATGCTTAGTAAGCTCATATAAACTTAAACTAAACTTACCACTTCTGTAAGATAATTCTTAGAATAGGTATAAATCGAACCAGGTCATAATATAAGCCTATTGAAAGACCAACAATATACAAATTGGTAAGTTCATCAACATCACATAATCATCAACCTTTTCATAAAATTATGAACCATTCCATTTAATTTTCTTACATTTCATTCCAAATGCTTTCCATAAGCCTAAACAACATCATCAATTCACACGTTAGTGCACTTATCCATGATATAAGTGAGTTCATCCATAAGATATATGATTTACGATGTATAAACATACTGTTTTGCATCATCAATATTACCATAATGCCATAAATCCTTGCAATTTCATACTTACCATTTCATTTTCATAACAATAAGTAATAGCATAAGCATAACCCAAACCACAAGCTTGGCACAAGCCTATTCATCATCATCAACACATAAGTTAGTACATATATACATAACTCTTTTGAATTAACCGTTGGATAAGTCATTTCCATATGAAAATACATCATTTGATTCATTTATTATTTTCATGAACATATGCACAATTCCACTTGAGAACTTACCATTTCAATCCCTTTTCTTGCCCCTTGAACCATCTAGAATATCATCGGATACTTGGGAAAGCTCACACGAACTGTGCTTAAACATATAACCGTAACCTTTTCTTTACATCATTGCTCACACGAGTTGTGAAATGGGCATGCTCACACGAGCTGTGGGTCGAAATGTAAGCTACACGATGCTGCTCACACGACCTGTGGAGTATCCATAACAAATATAGGATCTCAGCCACCGACAGGACATTCAAGACCAGCACCCGAAACATGAAAACCCTAATGGCATGTAATTTGTATATTAAGAATTCCTAAGGTTCAACCAGGACTCGATATCCGTTAATTCATCATAATGTGGATACATTTACATATATATATTCATTTACATTAAAAAAAACATAGTAAATATTTAATTTAATTAACATTATAATGATTACAGTTCATACGAACTTAACTGATTAAATTGTAGCAATGACTAAGTATAGGGGTTGTTTGGTAAATTTCTCTTCTCCTCGATTTTACACTCGTGCTTGATCTAAAATAATAATTCCATTCAATTTACTAATTCAAACAGTAAAACCAATTCATTTTATGCAATTAAGACCTTTTGAAAATTTTACAAAATTACCCTCAAAGTTTACCCTTTTGCAATTTAGTCCCTAAACCCGAAACTTGCAATTTCATCATTTCTAAAAAAATTCATGCAACCCAATTTTTATCTATTCTTATAACAGCCCATATTTATCATCCATTTGCGATATTTTTCTTTAATTTTACCATTTTCATAAATAAGTCTTTATACTTAAAATCATCAAAATTTACTTAATAAAACATGTCTATTTAACAACCAAACTTAAAAATCTACCATAAAACTTCAAAAACATATCAAATTCATTCATGGTATAATCTACAACATTTAACAATTTTACAAATTAATCCCGAGTTAGCTAGACCTAGTTGCAACCATCCTAAAAACATAAAAATTACAAGAAATAAATAAAATATGGACTTACATGCATCAACCATAGCAAGACCGAAGCTTGGAGCTTTTCTTTTTCATTTTCCATGGTGACTTTCGGTGGTTTAAAGAACAAAACAAAGAGATGATGCCTTTTGTTTTATTTTATTACCTTTTAATTATTATTTTTAATTAATAAAACATATATATACATAACAAAACAATGCCAACCGTTCTACCTTTTTAACAATGGTATATTTGCCTCATAAACCCTTGTAGTTTGTCCATTTATCTTATTAACTAATAGAGACTTACTTTTGTAACTTTTACAATTTAGTCCTTTTTAATTAATTAACTATCTAAACATTAAAATTTCTTAATGAAACTTTAATAACCCCTTAATAATATTTTGTAAAAATTTAATAAAATATTTACGAATCGATTTATAAAAACGAGGTCCCGATACCTCATTTTCCAAAACCATTTAACTTTCAGGTCATACCACTTGAACCTAATTATTCATTCGAAAAACATAAATTGCCCATTTAAAATTTATTTTAATACCATATTTGTCTCGTAAATATTAAATAATAACATTTATGAACTTACTTGTCGGATTTGTGGCCCTGAAACCATTGAAAAATGGGTTGTTATAATTCAATCATAGAATAGCTCATCATTGCACAACATTTAGTTAAACATACCCAACAGACGATACTAAAAATAAATGAACAACCTGTAACAGCCCGTTTTTTGGGTCAAATTGGAACAGTGGTTTCGAGACCACAAATCCAAAGTAGAATTATTTATTTATTTATTTATTTATTTATTTATTTATTTATTTATTTATTTAAGGTCTACAACGTGATATAATAATTTTGTGAAAATTCCGTTAAGAAATTTTATTGATTGAGTGCTCAATTTGTCTAGAAGGACTAAATTGCAATAGGAGTAGAATTTAACTTATATAGGTTAAAGGTGTCTAATTGCTATGAAATTTTAAATTGGAGGTCCTTAAATGGTAATTAGACCATTATACTTCATAGTGGACAAAAATGGACATGCTTAGGTGAATTTCCAAAGTTTGGCATTAAGGGCATTTTGGTAAACTAGTAATTAAATGATTTAATAAGCTAAAAATAAGTCAAAATTTTTATTCATCTTCATCCTCCTATTCCGAAATTTCAAGGGAGTCCATAGCTAGGGTTTTGGCCACTTTCAAGCTCGATTGTAAGTACGTTCTTGCCCCATTTTTTTATGATTTTTATGTTTTTGAAGTTGTCTTAACCTAATCTAGCTATTTCAAGGACTAATTTGAAAATATGTCAAAGTATAAAATTTTACCCATGTAAAATATGTATGTATTTTGATATTTAATGGTAGAAAATGCATGTTTGTTGTTAGTTAAACAACATTTACAAAGTGATTTTTTTATGAAAATGTCAAAAAGGGACCTATTTGTAAAAGGTTGTAAAATGTGTATTAAAATGTGAATAAATAAAAAATGTGGGCTGTTATGAGTATGAATAAGTTTCGGCTAGGCTTGGGTTTTTAAAAAAAATTGAATGCAATTCATTTTACGAGCTTAGGGACTAAAATGTAAAAAGTCAAAGGTTTAGGGGCAAAAATGTAATTTTTGCCATAAGGTGTTTTTGGGCTAAATTGAATAATGTAATAATTAAATGAGATGAATTTGATATTATAGATCAAGAAAGATGAGGTTCTAACCTATATCAGGGGAAAAATAAAGTATTTAACGATTAGGTCCATTTCGCCATTTTGTACCGAGGTAAGTTTGTATGTTAAAAATAAGCTTTAAAATAATTGCATTTAAATGCTTTAATATTGTATAAACTGTATGTTCGATTATGTAGATGAGTATAACCCTATGGACGATTCCGACGATGATTCGACAAGCAAGAAATCCCGTTTGAACCTTAGGAATAGGTTAGGATACAAGTGACATGTCACTAGGGTTACCATGTATTATGTGATTATGTAATCTGGGTGCTGGTCATGTATGTCCTATCAGTGGCTGAGTATACCGACATATGTTGCGATTACTTGACAGCTTGTGTGAGCAGCACCGCACAGCTACGTCTGGACTGATAGCTTGTGTGAGCAGGCTCGTCGATAGCTCGAGAGCGAGCGATCATGTGATATGAGACTTAGGTAGCTTAGGCTACATATGTGGCACTTAGTGTGCAAAATTCCTGAGTATCCGACATTGTTATTCCGAGTGGTTCACGGGTATGTCAAAGATGAGAATATGTGTAATTTCATTTCGAAATGGTACAAGTATGTACATAAAACTTATGTTTATTGAATTTTGAGAAATGAGGAATTTAAGGTAAGCTTGTGAAGGAATAAATTATAAATGCTAAACTATGGTAATTTATATCATCTTATGTTATATCTCTTAAATGTTGATTACATGGTAGGGTTTGCTTATTTCTTGGATACGAGCTTACTAAGCTATATTGCTTACTCCATTTATTTTCCATGTTTTTATAGTATCGCCAAGCTAGCTCGGATTGGGGATCATCGGAGATTCGCCTCACACTATCAAAACTATCATTTTGGGTATTGATGAAATTTAGCATTTTGAGTATATGGCATGTATAGGGACTTGGTCATTTTGGGTATATGTGTCACTATGATTTGGCCAAAAGTAATGGCTTGTAATTGATAAATGTTTTATTTTGTATAAGGCCTTGAAAGATGGCCTGTCTTTGGTTAAATTGGATGTGAGTTCTGCATGGGCTAATGTTATTTGTGATATGCCTCTTCTTTGATTTGTGGATGAATGATTGTGGCTTAATAACTTTGGTGTTAAATGGGGAGAATTGGCTTGATGGTAAGTTAGTGGAATTGGGCTAGACTATACATATTGAATGCTTGTGGTTGTGCTTGTGGTATGTTCGAGTTTCGTAAAGTATGATGTTTTAAGCATGATAGATGTTGGCTTTTAAATGACATGTTTAGGCCTTAGTTATAATGGTATTGGTTGCTTGTTTGTACTATGAATTATGCCATTGAAGTTCTGTACAAGTGTGTGCAAATGAGGGTGGCAAATAGCTTGGTAAATAGCCTTATTTTGTCCACACGGGTAGACACACGGACGTGTGTCTAGGCCGTGTGTGACACACGGCCTATCCCACGGGCATGTGTTTCAGCCATGTGTCCCCTGCACCTTAATTTTGAGAAACAGAATGCTCAGAATTGATCACACGGGTAGAGACACGGGCATGTGTCTCAGCTGTGTGAGGGACACGGCCTCAGGCACGGGCGTGTGTCCCGGGCGTGTGAAGTCTGCACCTATTTTATGAAAATTAAATTAACCACACGGCCTAGCAAATGGGCGTGTGACTTGGCCGTGTGATCTCAATTTGTTCATGCATTGCAAAATAGAGAGTTACACGGGTTAGGGACACGGGCGTGTATGACCACACGGCCTGCCCACACGGGCGTGTCCCAAACCACACGGGCGTGTGACCCCTGTTTAGGGCAAAAATTTTCTAAGTTATGTAAAAAATTTCTTGAGTTATCGCTTTAGTCCCGAACCATTTCCAAAGCATGTTTTTAGCCTCGTAGGCTCGTATTAGGGACTTTATGATTGAATACAAATGGTTTTTTTAATTTAGGTGAAAATTTATGTCTCGATTTGTATGTTTGCTTGCGATGTAAGTCCAGTAATGCCTCGTACCCGATTCTGACGTTGAATACGGGTAAGGGGTGTTACATTTAGTGGTATCAGAGTTATGGTTTAGTCGATTCTCGGACTAACCTAGCGTGTGTAAGAGTCTAGCTATACATGCCATATATAAATTGTGATAGTGTGACGACTCCTGACAATTTAAATCGTGTTTTCATATAGTAAATGGATCCCGACCGAGAAGTAGCCGATGATGTTGAAAGTAATGCGTCGGCTCTCGCCCAAGGGACCGTGTCATCTGAAAGTAGACCAATGATGATTTGTCAGGAAGGAAAGGCTAGGGAAGCCTTCTTCTAAAGGATGAATGAGTGGTTTGCCAAGTTTGTTCGAACAAATTTGGCTGCCCAACATCCTCCACCCCCACCTAACCCTCAACCGGTTCCCATAACTCCCCAAGGTGTAGAATTGGTAAGACTGAACAAGCCTCCAGTCGGTAAGATTTGAAAGCGAGGGGCTGAAGAATTTAGAGCAAATGTCGATGATGATCCCGAGAGAGCAAAATTCTGGCTTGAGAACTCTATCCGGGTATTTGACGAACTTTCTTGCACACCGGAGGAGTGCTTGAAATGTGCTATATCACTTCCGAGGGATTCGACATATCAGTGGTGGAACACTCTAATATCAGTGGTACCAAGAGAAAGAGTCACTTGGGGTTTCTTCCAAAAAGAGTTCAGAAAGAAATATATCAGCGAACGGTTTATTGATCAGAAACGCAAAGAGTTCTTGGAGCTGAAACAAAGTCGAATGACTGTGACTGAATACGAGCGAGAGTTTGTTAGACTCAGTAAGTATGCTCGGGAATGTGTTTCAACAGAGGCTATTATGTGTAAGAGATTCGAAGATGGGCTAAATGAGGACATCAGGCTATTAGTTGGGATTTTAGGGTTGAAAGAATTTGTTGTGCTAGTTGAACGAGCTTACAAAGCTGAAGAGTTGTGCAAAGAAAAGAGAAAAACTGAGTTTGAGGCTAAGGATTCGAGAAAGAGGCTGATGAATAAGTCATTTCAATCTTCGTCAAAGAAATCGAGGGATTTGTATACTCGATCAAATGCTTCAGCTGGGTATCCCAACAGAGATCGTGGGAAGCAATGTTCGGGTTCTAAGGCCCAGACTACGTCAATAGCGAGCGTTGGTAATGCTAAGTCTAATAGGCCTAAATGTCAGCACTGTAGTAGACGACATCCTGGTGACTGTAGGATGAATAACCGGGCTTGCTTTAAATGTGGCTCCCCAGATCACTTCATTCGAGATTGCCCTAAAATGGCTGAGAAAGATAATTTTCAGAATGCAAGATCGAGCAACACTGCTGCTAGAGGGAGGCCAGTGAGAAATACAAGAAATGTAACTAGTAGCAAAAGTGCGACCAAGGATTTAGCTGTGAGATCGGAAGCTAGAGCACCTGCAAGAGCTTATGCCATTCGTGCTCGCGAAGATGCGTCATCCCCTGATGTGATCACTAGTACATTTTCTCACTATGATACTAATGTAGTTGCATTAATTGATCCTGGATCGACTCATTCTTATATTTGCATGAATTTGGTATCTAGTAAGAATTTGCCTATTGAGTCTACTAGTTTGTGATTAAAGTATCGAATCCCTTAAGAAAATACATTTTAGTCGATAAAGTTTGCAAAAGTTGTCCTTTAATGATTCGGGGTCACTGTTTTCGGGCTGACTTAATGCTTCTGCCATTCGATGAGTTTGATGTGATTCTTGGAATGGATTGGCTGACTCTACATGATGTCGTAGTGAATTGTAGACGAAAGATTATTGAATTGAAATGTCAAAATAATGAAATTCTTCGAATTGAACTGGAAGAGTCGAGTGAGTTGCCTATTGTGATTTCGTCGATGTCGGCTCAGAGGTATGTAAGAAAATGTTGTGAAGCATATCTTGCGTATGTACTGAATATGAAAGTGTCTGAATTAAAGGTCGAATCTGTGCCGGTAGTATGTGAATATCCGGATGTATTTCAAGAAGAGTTGCCTGGATTACCACCAATCAGAGAAGTTGAGTTTACTATTGATTTGGTTCCGGGAACTTCACCGATATCGATAGCTCCGTATAGAATGGCTCCGACCGAGTTGAAAGAATTGAAGTCTCAGTTGCAAGAATTGACAGATAAGGGTTTTGCGAGACCGAGTTTTTCGCCCTGGGGTGCACTCGTGTTGTTTGTCAAGAAGAAAGACGGATCCATGAGACTTTGTATTAATTATCGTCAGCTTAACAAGGTTACAATAAAGAACAAGTATCCTTTACTGAGAATTGATGATTTTTTCGATCAGTTGAAAGGGGCAACAGTGTTCTCGAAGATAGATTTGAGGTCCGGTTATTACCAACTGAGAGTTAAGGACTTGGATGTGCCGAAAATCGTGTTTAGAACGGGGTATGGGCATTATGAATTTATTGTTATGCATTTCAGATTAACTAATGCTCCTGTCGTTTTTATGGACTTGATGAATCGAATTTTTCGACCTTATTTAGACAAGTTTGTAGTCGTGTTTATTGATGGCATCCTGATTTATTCTCGAGATGAGTCTGAGCATGCCGAACATTTAAGAAATGTATTGCAGACTTTGAGAGATAAGAAATTGTCTGCTAAGTTTAGCAAAAGTGAGTTTTAGCTCCGAGAAGTCAGATTTTTGGCACACATTATTTCAACAGAAGGCATACAGGTTGATCCGAGTAAGATCTCAGCAATTGTTGAATGGAAATCGCCGAGGAATGTATCCGACGTTAGAAGCTTTTTGGGCTTGGCCGGTTATTATCAACGATTTGTTAAGGGATTTTCGATGATTGCTACACCTATGACAAGACTGTTACAGAAAGATATTAAGTTTGAATGGTCCGAGAAATGTCAAAAGAGTTTTGAACAGTTGAAAGCGTTGTTGACTGAGGCACCGGTATTAGTGCAGCCTGAGTCGGGAAAAGAGTTTGTAATTTTCAGCGACGCGTCTTTAAACGGTCTTGGTTGTGTGTTGATGCAAGAGGGCAAAGTGATAGCTTATGCCTCGAGACAGTTGAAACCGCACGAAAGGAACTATCCGATGCATGACTTAGAATTGGCTGACATTGTGTTTGCTTTAAAAATTTGGCGACACCATTTATTCCGTGAGAAGTGCCACATCTTTACCGACCACAAGAGTTTGAATTATTTAATGACTCAAAAGGATTTGAATTTACGACAATGGAGATGGCTCGAGTTGTTGAAAGATTATGAGTTTGTAATAGATTAGCATCCGGGAAGATTATCATCCGAGAAAGGCGAATGTAGTCACCGATGCTTTAAATAGGAAATCTTTGTTTGCTTTGAGAGCAATGAGTATGCGACTGACTTTATCCGATAATGGTTCGATTCTAGCTGAGTTAAAAGCTATACCGATATTTCTTCAGCAAATTTGCAAAGCTCAGAAAAGTGACAAAGAACTTCAAGCTAAAAGAGTTTTGTGCGAATCGACTAGTGATTCAGACTATCAGATTGGGACCAATGACTGTTTAATGTTTCGAGGTTGGATTTGTATACCGAGAGATACTGAGCTTATTCAAAAAATTCTTCACGAGGCACACAGTGGTTGTCTGTCTGTTCATCCAGGAAGTACGAAGATGTACAATGATTTGAAGAAATTGTATTAGTGGTCAGGTATGAAACGAGATATTTCTGAATTCGTATCAAGATGTTTGATTTGTCAACAAGTAAAGGCCGAACATCAAGTACCTTCGGGTTTACTTCAGCCTGTGATGATTCCCGAGTGGAAATTGGACAGAATTACGATATATTTCGTAATTGGATTACCTCTGACTCCGAAGAAGATAGATGTCGTTTGGGCCGTTCTTGATAGATTGATGAAATCGGCTCATTTTATTAAGACGCATGGACTATTCACTTGATAAGTTAGTTGAATTGTACATTGCTGAGATTGTTAGATTGCGTGGGGTGCCTATTTCTATTATTTCAGATAGAGACCCAAGGTTTAAGTCTCGATTTTAGAAGAAGTTGCAAACCCTAAACCCTAAACCCCATATTTCATTCGTAAACCGACGGTTAATATGAAAGAACGATTCAGGTTCTCGAAGATATGCTTCGCTATTGCGTTTTAGAGTTCGAAGGTAGTTGGGAAAATATCTACCTTTAGTCAAATTTGCTTATAACAATAGTTTTCAGTCGAGTATAAATGTAACAACCCGATTCTGACCCTAATCGGAACAGTGGCTTCGGGACCACAAATCCGAGTTAATAGAGCATTTTTATAATATATTTGATGTCTATGATCTATGATTGAGCATGTGTTAAAATTTCGTGAATTAATTTGTTCGTTTGTGTGTTTAATTTAAGAAAAAGGACTAAATCGCATAAGTGGTAAAAGTAGCTTTTTATTAAATTGAGTGTTTAATTGATTTGTCTTCTTTTATATGTGGACTTAAGTTGTAAATTAACCATTTAGCATGTTAGTGGATGGCATTTGGCTTTAATTTTATATACATAAATTATATGTTAAAGTTTACATTTTATAATATAAGTTAATAATAAATAAAACATCAAAAGAAAAAGCCATTATCATTCATCTTGGTGCCGAAAAACACAAGAAAAAGAATGAAGGAAAAACTCTTAGGTTTCGGCTAGCTTGAAGCAAAATTAAGGTATGATTCGGTTTCAGTTTTTGATAATTTTTACGTTTTTGAGATCGTTGCTTTGAGTTTTAGCTAGCCCATGTGTAAATTTTTGAATTGGTTGTGTTTTTCGTGAGATGCCATTGAAGGAAGCTTGATATTCTTGTTGTTTGATGATGAAATATTAATTATATGTGATAGATTAACAGGTGTTGTTCTTGAATTTTTGATGAAATTGAGTGATTTGGATTAAATTGCAAAAATAAATGTTGGAGGGACTAAAATGCAAAATAAATGGATTGTATGGATTTGTATGGGCATGAGTAACATTCGGGGTTGGATCGGGGAAAAGCAAAGTTGAACGAATAACCGGGAAACCTAATCCGTCAATTTCCGAGGTAAGTTTTTAAGCAATTGGGTTGAAATGAATTTTAGTCTATATCATTGTGCATATGTTAAATAGAAGTAAGTATGTTTAGTTTCATAGTGCCGAATGTGACATTTAATGAATTATGTATTAGCCGAATGTAAGGTTGATATATATATATAAGCTTTGATTATTTGAGTTGAATGAATATATATATGTATTAAGAGAAAGTTGAATGCGAGAATGAAAGGAGAGATGGTTGTAGTTTAATAGGTGGGTATATATGTGTATTGAATGTTGCCGAATGTGATGGTATTTGGTAGGAAAAATGAGTTGTTTTGAACATGTACATATATGTGTATATATGAATGAAAATGAAATCATATGTGTTTATATGAATGAAGAAAAAATCGGTTAATAGGCATGATGTGTGCGAGCTTAAATACCAAGCACTGTGTGTGCGAAATCGGTCGTTTGGCACTAAGTGTACAGAAAATAAGTAATGGCACTAAGTTTGCGATTCATTACAAGTAAATGGCACTATATGTGCACTTTATCAAAGTAACGGCACTAAGTGTGCGATACGTTACATGATTTGCACTATGTGTGCGGGTTTACGGATCCTTCGAGGATATCAACTAGTGAATTGTGATAAACGAAATGAAATAAACAGGTATGTGATTCATGGTAGTAGGGAAATTTAGTACTAATGTGGTAAGTTATATTAGCTTATGAAACTAAAGAAATGAGATGTGAACATTAGTTTTTGAATTTGTTGAGATGAAATAATGATGCTTAGTTTAAAATAAAATCTAATATGGAAATGTTGAGTATTCGGTTTGAGATTACTAAATATGATAGCTAATGAGTGGTAAAATGTTCTATACATATTGATATGAGCTTCGTTGATGATTGTGTTAAATTGATTTAATTTGTAAAATATTCAATTTTATACCTTACAATTGCTTATAACTTACTAAGCTATGTTAGCTTACTATGTGTGCGTTCATTTGACTATTTTATAGATTTTGAAGTCTAAGTTCGAGCTCAGGGATCATCGTCAAAGTCAATCACACTATCAACTATTTTTGGTACCTTTTTACAAGTTGAACTTTTGAGACTATGGCATGTATAGGCTAATTTATGTTTTTGGTTAGTTTTAAAGTTGTAAATATATATAAAGCCATGCGAAAATGGCTTGACTATTAGGTTTAAACTTGGTTTTATATGTTCTTAATTAAATGTTTGAGTGTTTGGTTTTGATAATTCGGATATGATATATATATTTGGTATGGATCATAACTCGTATGATTGGTATCTTGATCATATGTATTGATGGGTTTTGCCGTAAATAACTTATGATTTAGTTCATATTAGTAAGTTTAAATCATAGTATGAATGCTTGTAAGATTTTCCTTTATAATTCGGCTAAAGAGTATGAAAGAGCATGATGTATTTTTGATCATGAACTAACTTTATTTGAAGTTGCGGATATGCTATAATTTGATTGAGAGATAGATTTCGGTTGTGGTATGATGTTGGCTCAATGGGAATGTATGCTAATTGTAGTTATGTGCATAATTACATATGCGCATGTGTCATAACGGCTAATGTAATGAGTTAGTTGAGTAAAGACAAGTTGATTTGTTATTTGGACTTGCTAATACGTTAATAAATTAGGTGTACTATGAATTTATTGATTATGATTGAAAATGATGATTGGTATCTTAGTAAAATAATATAGTCATTCGCGAATGATCTTGTAAATAGAAAATAAGTATGTTTAGTCTTTAATAAACGGGTTAAATATGTTTGTTCATAATGACCATATCCAATGTCGTATATAATATTAATTATTAAGTTCATGTTTTATGTATATGTGTTTTAAGGTATTATGTGTGGCTTCGAGATATGATTCGTATATTTAGTGTGACTAATAATTTAAGTTAAATATTGAGTTAGCAAAATGTTACTTATATAAATAATTGCGAATAAGATCTATGTGATTATGTAATTGTACGAAAGTTGCATTTCCTCTGGTAATACCTCGTAACCCTAATCCGGCGACGGATACGGGTTAGGGGTGTTACAATAAAGATGTCACCGTATGAGGCATTGCATGGCCGCAAGTGTCGATCTCCGTTGTACTGGACCGAGCTCAGTGAGAAACAAATTCACGGGGTTGATTTGGTTAGAGAAATCGAAGAAAAAGTGAAAGTAATTCGTGATTGTTTGAAAGTAGCTTCGGATAGACAGAAATCGTACGCGGATCTAAAATGAAAGGAAATTGAATTTATTTCTAAAAGTGTCTCCGTGGAAGAAAATCCTTAGATTCGATCGCAAGGGTAAACTGAGTCCGTGTTTTATTAGTCCGTATGAGGTTATTGAAAGAATAGGGTCGGTGGCATATCGGTAAGCTTTACCGATAGAGTTAGAAAGGATCCAAAATGTGTTTCATGTATCGATGTTACGCCGTTATCGATCAGATCCTTTGCACATAATTTCACCGACGGAGATTGAGATTCGACCCGATATGACTTATGGTGAAGAACCGATCAAGAATTTGGCTCGGGAGGTTAAACAGTTAAGAAATAAAAGCATAGCCCTAGTGAAAGTTTTATGGCAAAGACATGGGGTCGAAGAGGCTACGTGGGAACCTGAAGAAGCTATGAGAAAACAGTACCCAAACCTCTTTTCTGGTAAGATTTTCGGGGACGAAAATCCCTAAAGGGGGGAGAGTTGTAACAGCCCAATTTTGGGTCAAATCAGAACAACAGTTTTGAGACCACAAATCTAAAGCAAAAATATTTATTTATTTATTTATTTAAGGTCTACGGCATAATAGAATAATCGTGTGAAAATTTTGTTAAGAAATTTTATCGATTGAGTGCTCAATTTGTCTAGAAGGACTAAATTGCAATAGGTGCAGAATTTGAGTTCTATAGGTTAAAGGTGTCTAATTGCTATGAAATTTTAAATTGGAGGTCCTTAAATGGTAATTAGACCATTATACTTCATAGTGGACAAAAATGGACATGGTTAGGTGAATTTCCAAAGTTTGGCATTAAGGGCATTTTGGTAAACTAGTAATTAAATGATTTAATAAGCTAAAAATAAGTCAAAATTTTTATTCATCTTCATCCTCCTATGCCGAAATTTCAAGGAAGTCCATAGCTAGGGTTTTGGCCACTTTCAAGCTCGATTGTAAGTCCGTTTTTGCCCCGTTTTTGATGATTTTTATGTTTTTGAAGTTGTCTTAACCTACTCTAGCTATTTCAAGGACTAATTTGAAAAGATGTCAAAGTCTAAAATTTTACCCATGTAGAATATGTATGTATTTTGATATTTAATGGTATAAAATGCATGTTTGTTGTTAGTTAAACAACAATTACAAAGTGATTTTTTTATGAAAATGTCAAAAAGGGACCTATTTGTAAAAGGTTGTAAAATGTGTGTTTAAATGTGAATAAATGAAAATTGTGGGCTGTTATGAGTATGAATAAGTTTCAGCTAGGCTTGGGCTTTTAAAAAAATTGAATGAAATTCATTTTACGAGCCTAGGGACTAAAATGTAAAATGTCAAATGTTTAGGGGCAAAAATGTAATTTTTTCCATAAGGTGTTTTTGGGCTAAATTGAATAATGTGGTAATTAAATGAGATGAATTATATATTATAGATCAAGAAAGATGAGGTTCTGACCTAGATCGGGGGAAAAACAAAGTATTTGACTATTAGGTCCATTTCGCCATTTTGTACCGAGGTAAGTTCGTATGTTAAAAATAAGCTTTAAAATAATTGCATTTAAATGCTTTAATATTGCATAAACTGTATGTTCGATTATGTGGATGAGTATAACTCTATGGACGAGTCCGACGACGATTCGACAAGCAAGAAATCCCGTTTAAACCTTAGGAATAGGTTAGGATACAAGTGACATGTCACTAGGGTTACCATGTATTATGTGATTATGTGATCTGGGTGCTGGTCCTGTACGTCCTATCGGTGGCAGAGTATATTGGCATATGTTGCAATTACTTGACAGCTTGTGTGAGCAGCACTGCATAGCTACGTCTGGACTGACAGCTTGTGTGAGCAGGCCCGTCGATAGCTCGAGAGCGAGCGATTATGTGATATGAGACTTAGGTAGCTTGGGCTACATATGTGGCACTTAGTGTGTAAAATTTCTGAGTATCCGACATTGTTATTCCTAGTGGTTCACGGGTATGTCATAGACGAGAATATGTGTAATTTCATTTCGAAATGGTACAGGTATGTACATAAAACTTATGTTTATTGAATTTCAAGAAATGAGGAATTTAAGGTAAGCTTGTGAAGGAATAAATTAGAAATGCTAAACTTATGGTAATTTATATCATCTTATGTTATATCTCTTAAATGTTGATTACATGGTAGGGTTTACTTATTTCTTGCATACGAGCTTACTAAGCTATATAGCTTACTCCGTTTATTTTCCATGTTTTTATAGTGTCGCCAAGCTAGCTCAGATTGGGGATCATCGGAGATTCGCCTCACACTATCAAAACTATCATTTGGGTGTTGATGAAATTTAGCATTTTAAGTATATGGCATGTATAGGGACTTGGTCATTTTGGGTATATGTGTCATTATGATTTGGCCAAAAGTAATGGCTTGTAATTGATAAATGTTTTATTTTGTATAAGGCCTTGAAAGATGGCCTGTCTTTGGTTAAATCGGATGTGAGTTATGCATGGGCTAATGTTATTTGTGATATGCCTCTTATTTGCTTGGTGGATGAATGATTGTGGCTTAATAACTTAGGTGTTAAATGGGGAGAATTGGCTTGATGGTAAGTTACTAGAATTGGGCTAGACTATTCATATTGAATGCTTGTGGTTATGCTTGTGGTATGTTCGAGTTTGGTAAAGTGTGATGTTTTAAGCATGATAGATTTTGGCTTTTAAATGACATGTTTAGGCCTTAGTTAGGATGGTATTGGTTGCTTGTTTGTGCTATGAATTATGCCATTGAAGTTGTGTACAAGTGTGTGCAAATGAGGGTGGCAAATGGCTTGGTAAATAGCCTTATTTTGTCCCCACGGGCATGTGTTTCAGCCGTGTGTCCCCTGCAACTTAATTTTGAGAAACAGAATGCTCAGAATTAAACACACGGGCAGAAACACAGGCGTGTGTCTCAGCCGTATGAGGGACACGGCCTCAGGCACGGGCGTGTGACTTGGCTGTGTGATCTCAATTTTTTCATGCATTGCAAAACAGAGAGTTACACGAGTTAGGGACACGGGCGTGTGTGACCACACGGCCTGCCCACACGGGCGTGTCCCAAACCACACGGGCGTGTGACTCCTGTTTAGGGCAAAAAATTTCTAAGTTATGTAAAAAATTTCTTGAGTTATTGGTTTAGTCCCGAACCATTTCCAAAGCATGGTCGTAGGCTCGTATTAGGGACTTTATGATTGAATAAAGATGGTTTTTTTTAATTTGGATGAAAATTCATGTCTCGATTTGTATGTTTACTTGCAATGTAAGTTCGTTAATGCCTCGTACCTGGTTCCGGCGTTGAATACGGGTAAGGGGTGTTACACAACCATTTAAGACCTGATTTCTAGAACTCAACTGGAAGTTGACACCGAATCCATGTACTTAGCTTTTCCCTTATTTCTCGAGCCTCCTTAACCAATTAATCATAACAACTATTTCAGAAATCTCACGAAGACAATTCACAATCATTATAACCATAATTTGTTTGCATGTAGAGGCAATTCAATGGTTATCCTCAACTTTACCCATTACAGAATAGAATCAATGGATTAATTGAAATCCTTAACTTTCTTCCCTTTTCTTAAATCCTCTAACACAAAGAGGTTAGAAAACTTACCAGCTACGAAAATTTTCAATTTCTTAGGCTCAAGCTTCAGTCTCTTCCCTCCATGCATAATGCTCATTAATCATTCTCTCTTCCAGAACAGACTAGAAAAAAAAGATGAAAAAAAAAACATAAGAAATGAAAGATTAGCACTGGAGAATAACGTCTCTCCTTTATATAATCCTCCCGCACTTCCTCCACCAAAATCAATTCAACAACAAATTATAAATATCCCTAATCATCGTGTCCCCTACTAAGAAGATTTCTAGTTCAAAAGTAACCGAACTAAAGGTTAAAATCCAATATTTTATTAACTAGTACCCCAAATTGCTCTTACTTACATTGGAACCTGTCCAAATAGAAAGTTTTTCAAATTAATACCCAAAGTCACTATTATAACTTAAGCTTTAACTTTTCTGGGTGACACTCTCTTTGTGATCATAGTAGTTGCATTGAACCTTTTGACATAATCACGAAGGGACTCATTCACTCTCTAGCAAATGATCATCAAGTAGGATCAGAACTGCTAGAGCGTTTTGTTTGCTACAAAACCACTCATGAATTGTTCCACCGACTATCCAAAGGAGTGAATAGATCCTCGAGGCAGCGACAGGTATCGCTGTTAAGCTATTTATAATAGGGTCATGGAAAAGGCTCTACACTTAACTCCATCGGAGGCTCCTAATATATTCATGTAATTACTGTACCGAGCCATATAGTCTTCCAGATCGGTTGACCCATTATACAAAAACTTGGGAAACTTGAAGGATTTTGAAATGTGGTTATCAAGAACTTTAAGTGCCAATGGTTCATTGGAGTAGTTTTAATTGGAATAATCTAATTTTACCCCATTTACTTCTTACATTAGCTCTACTCTAAAAGCTCTAATTTTTTCCTTCATCAAAACATTTTTGTTATCTTGAGAGTGTTGACATATTGTTGGGAGGTTAGCATTATCTTTGCAAAAGCATTCCAAATTATTGTACTCATGCTCTACACAGAGTGCGATTTGAGCTTCGTCCTTTTGGTGAGCTAGATTCTCTAGCCCTAGAACCCCTCGTGTAGCTCTTAGCTCTACGATAAGCTATTTATTCTGGGCATTCCTCTAGTCAAGGATACACTACTATTCCTGTTGCTCCTTGAAGCACTATTGTTGAGAAAACTGCTCTTCAAAATGATGCAATTCTTCTTGAGTTTCTAAGTCACGAAGTGTAACATCCCGCCTGATAAAGTCTTGACTATTTATGTGTTGTTTATAAAAGTAAGGCTTAAGGGTAAGTTTCAAGTGCTCAACGTTAGAACTCAATTAAGTGAAAGGACTTTCTAAGTGCACCAGTGATGTCCTGGTCTGGCAGATTCTAAACAAAAAGGAAGGAACTTATGATGAACTCTGGTAGGTAAAGTGTATAGAATATTCTGAAAAAATAAGGCTTATGGCTGACTCTGAAGAAAGGAAAGTATGACAAATCAAGGAGTAATGGTAATAATGTATACATATACATATAAATATGGCGTATGGTTATAAAGAAGTATGGCTGGCGAAGTAGTGTTCACCCAAATGCACTTCTTGGCGTTCAGAATGGGCGGACTTCAATATGAGAATAAAGTATGGATTTCATGTCAGATTACTATGAATGGTGAAATGAGACTTATGGTTATGTAAAATGACCTTTAATATATGAGCTCACACTATGGTCTTGTACCAGCTAAATTGTGAGGAAAGTTGGTTAGGAATTAACCAAACATGAACTAGAAGGGTTAAAGGCTAAAGGAGTAATCGAGTAAGTTCTTAGAGGTGGCAGATTTTGATAAGGTCACTTAGTCTTGATATGACGTTTACCAAGTTCCTATAAAGAATTAGGTTAAGTTAAAAGGGCACTCTGGTTGGGCTAAGAAAAGGTTATCTTCTTTCCCTTTTTCTCCTTTGAAAAATAAAAAGATTTAGGGCTAAAGAGGGATAGACACATTATTCTAAGCTGAGTTAGGAATCCTAGATATTTCTAGTGATTTTCTTCACTACAAGGTACGTTTCGTGACTCTGTCTATCAAGAAAACATAGATATGTAAGTATGATTGAAGAAACATGGCTTTGAGAGATGTCTGGGTTTAAAATGATGATAATGGGTACTCGAATGGGTTAAAAAAAGTGTTTCTGTTCCACAAGGCAGAGGAGGTTGTAGCATCCTACTGAATGATAGACCTAAAGGCTAATTTTCTCTTTGAAGTCATCAAGTGAGTCCCTAAGCTGACTCTTGCATGTAGTATGTATGTTCTAGGAACTTCTGTGCTAAATAACAAAATCGTGATATAGAAACTAGTAAAGTATGATGTAATGACTCTAATGAGCAACATAAGATTTATGAACTTGCATGTATGGATAACATTAAGTTTCATGGTCAAAGTATGAACCATGAATCTTGAGGTTAAAGGATGCTTGTGTTTGGATAAGAGAAATGTGTTTGTAATAGCCCATTTTTAGTTAAATCAGAATAGTGGTTTTAGGACCACAAATACAAGGTCAAAATAATTATTTTATTATAATTTTAATATTTACAGCATGATAGTATGATTGTGTGAAAGTTTCGTTAAGAAATTTTATTGTTTGAGTGTTTAATTTGATAAAAGGGACTAAATCGCGTAAAGTGTAAAACTTGTGTTCTATTAGCTAAAGGTGTCTAATAGCTATAGAACTTTAAAGTGGAGGTCCTTATGTGGTAAATAGACCATTAATTAGATAGTGGATGTCAATGGCTTGGGATTATTGAAATTTTGAATTAGTAATAAGGTTAATTTTGGTATTTAGTAAATAAGGTTAATAAAATAAAACAAAACAAAATTCCCACTCATTGTCATCTTCTACCACCAAATTTTGAATGAAGAAAATCCATTCTAGGGTTTCAACATTCGGCTATTTCATGGTGTAATTGTAAGTTCGTTTTTGTCTCGTTTTTATTGATTTCTATATTTTTGAGATCATTGCAGCTTAGTCTAGCTAGCCTAGGGACTATTTTTCAAAACTGTTAAAGGTTTAGGATTTTTCCATTGATGAATATAGGTGTGTTTTGATGTTTGATGAAAGAAAATGCATGCTTGTTGTTAAATAAAAAACATTTGTAAAGCGATTTTTAGTAAAATGTCCAATTAGGGATTAAATTGTGAAATGTGTAAATTTCGTGGTTATATTGTGAAATAAATGAAAAATATGAATTGCTAGGGACCTAATTGTAATTCGGCCAGCATGGGTTTTGGTTAGATTGCATGAATTTGTAATTTTATGAAATAAGGACAAAATTGTAAAAATGTTGAAATGTTAGGGGCAAAAATGTAAAATTTCCTTAATGTGTGTTTTGGATTAAATTGAATAGAGAGATCATTAAATAAGTTGATTTTGATTACATTTAGATCAAGAAAAGTGAAATTCAAATTTAGATCGGGGAAAGAACAAAGTATCAGACTAAACGACTTATTTTGCCGTTTTTGTATTCGAGGTAAGTTCGTATGTAATAAGCATTATTATATTTGTGTTTTAAATGCTTTGATATTACATAAATTATGAATACGACCTTGCGGACATATTCGACGACAATTCGGCAAGTGTAAAATCTCGGTTGAACCTTAGGAATAGATTAGGATACGGATGACATGTCATTAGGGGTTATGTGATTTGGGTACTGGTCCGTACGTCCTACCGGTGGCTGAGTTATCCAGCATGTGTTGCGGATACTCGTCAGCTTGTGTGAGCAGCACCTTGTAACTTCGTCATGACCGTCAGCTTGTGTGAGCAGACCTGTTGTTAGCTCTAGTATGAGCATTATATGTGATACGAGATTGAGATAACTTCGATTATATATGTGGCACTTAGGGTGCGAGTTTCCCGAGTATCTGATAGTATTCCGAATGGTTCAACGGGTATATCGAAGATATGAAATGGTGAGAAATAGATACGTAACAGTACAGGTATGTGCGAAAACTATATGAGCATCGAATTTATGGAAGTTATAAGTTTATGGCTATACTTGTGATTTGAATACAAGTTAACATTTTGATTAAAGGTTTTGTAATATATATTGTTCATATTATTTGATTAGTGAATAATTGGTGATTTTGCTTATTAATTCATACGAGCTTACTAAGCTTTATAGCTTACTTTGTTTAATTTTTTGTGTTTGATAGTGAAATCAAAGCTAGCTCGGATTCGAGATTGTCGGAGACTTCATCACACTATCCGACTATCACTTTGGTACTTTTGAACTTAAGTATTTTGAGTATATGGCATGTATAGGATTATGATCACTTTGATATATAGTTTGGTAATGAATTCAGTCATTTGAAATGACTTGTAAATGTTTAAGTGTTTGGTTTTGTATATAGCCATGAGAGTTGGCTTATTTTGGTTGATTTGGTTGTGTATATATTTGTGAAAATGGCTCTTGTTATGTGCTTGATTATGGATATGTGATGCTAGTTAGTATTTGGTAATTAGGGGTACTAAATGGTTTAGAATTGATTTTGGTATGTTTGTGAGATTAGGCTAAATGATGCAAAATTTGAAGTGTCTATATTGATGATTTGAGATTATGAATTTTGGTATGAAATTGAATGGCATATTGTGGTATTGGTGTGTTTTGTATTGGTTGATATTGAAATGGTATGAATTATGCTTGGTTGAGGTTGGTTGAATGCTTATTCATGCTATGTTTTGGTGCCATTTGTTTTGGTGTAGGTGTATATAAATTTGGGTGGCAAAATGGCTTGGTAAATAGCCTATTTTTGTCCACACGGGCGTGTGTCTCAACCGTGTGTGACACACGGTCAGGTTCCACGGCCGTGTGTCCCCTGGTGTTGATTTATAAATCAAGTCAAGTATGCTCCACACGCCCAAAGACTGCAGGCGTGTGACTTGGCCGTGTGGCCTAAGTCGAGATACCCTACAAGTTTGTACGGCACGAGCACACGCAGGCGTGTGAGGCCATTTCTAAAGGGCACACAGGCTGGAAATTACAGTTTGTTAGAGGAAACCATAGTAAAGTAACCGCCAGATTGAATAATGAAAAGTCAAAGGACACGTGGAAGACATGCGAAGCATCGATCATGATTGAAATAATAAATCAGGTATTTAAGGTTTAACTCACTAAGTTCTTACGAACATACGAGGGTTATTTCATGTTTCAGGCTGCGAAGAAGTATGCACCAAGATGGACGACGACAGGGATACGCCAAAAGAAAGTGACGCGATGGACTGCTATGCATACAAAGGAAGTTAAATGGCATGCTTAAGTCTGAGCATAAGTTTATTAAGTAGCTTTCCAATATGTATACAATAGGCTGAGAGATAAAATAGAAATAAATGAAATTTTATTATCATGAATTGTATATGTAATCCATACAATGTACGTCCACAAGAGACTTAGTCATATTCATGGATAGAACTTTTACATAGACAAAAAGTTTAAGTTACATTTGTTATAGGATGTAACACCCAATAGTCAGATCCAATTCATTGAGTCGAGTAGAGCTCGTTACACGAAGTTCAGGACCTGATGCCTGCTGATGAGAACATTGGTCTAGAGGGGTAGAGGTCACGGTTGGTGGAACATGTCTAGTTGTAAGGCAAGTTATGGCTTATAGCAAGCAATGAGTTATTTGGTCCAGGGGTCCAGGAAGGGATACACCAAGTTGTGGTTGAGGCATTGTGGTAATTGGAGGAGTCGGAGTAGTTGGGGGAATGGTTCATGTTGGTGTGTCAGGAGTGATAGGGTTGGAAACTAGGGGATCCCTTAGAGCTTTCATCAACTACTTCTGGGTGGGGAGAAGGACACTTGCATATTATAAAGAGGTTCATGTGAGGGTAAAAGGAGAAGAAGTTTGGGTATAGTTCAAACTAGTAGGGGTTCTTGAGGCAAGCGAGATAGGGGTGATAGGTGGAGTGGAGGAGTTGATCTAGTTGGTTGGGTAAGCGGGGGTGCCACTTTGGGGTTGTGAAGCTATGACATCCATGCTCATCGCACCAATTATTAATATAGTGATACAACAAGAAAGAGATATGAAGGAAAGAGTGGTGGTTGTTGTGAAGGCCGGTTCACCCCAACGGGACGGAGAGTCGAAAGTTATAAAGAGTGGAAGTAAAGAGAGTGCTAAATCTAAGAGTAAGTTAACAACATATAGGCTTGGTATCCTTGGAGAGTCGATGCCTTCTTCATCTATCCTGGAGGTATTTGTAGGCGAGGGTCTCATGTAAGATGATATTAACATGTTTGACGTCATCCAGCCATCACTATGGAACGCGTGGGGCAGGTGTCATCGATAGGATGAGGATGTTTATGATGGACAAATCATGTCATTCGTTTTGACTTGATGGTATAAGGTAGTTGAGCGCACGTGATGTTTGGTGACCAGCAACTTCATGTTCTAGATAAAAGCTTGAGTAGCCAAATGTCGAATGGCTAACGCTTATCTGAATGGTCGTTCCAAGTGGAAAGATTAAGGGAAACCTTCCGATTTATCAATATTTGGCTTACTCTTTGGGTGTCCTTCTTATTTGCCACGTATCCTCATGCGGATTGGGGTATAACAAACATGAATTATTAAAGTGACGAAATATACAAGTGAGCTAGCAATTGTTTGCTCGCTTTATGGTTTGATAATCTATTAGAATAAATTTATAAAGAGATGAAATTATGAATGATAGTTTTATAAATTCAAACAATGATATCACTATCAGTTAAATCCAGCCTAAGTTGCAGGAAAGATTAAAAATAAAAAAAGAAAAAGGTTTCCTTTATCCCTGCAGGCTGTACCAAATGTCAACCAAGGCAATGGTGGTGGGGCTTACCGTGTCAATTGGCAGGCACAACCCAAGGCAACTATGACTAGCTTTGCACCAGTCATTGATTCATTCTTCAAACCTTTTCACCTAAATTTGAATATTGAATAATATTATAAGATACATAAACACTGATAAAGCATATGTAATTTGAATGATATTCGATTACAGAACCAAATGAGATGGTTTTTTCTGTCTTTGTAACTGTTTGTTCATATTATGTTGGGTGTCAAATGGTGGTGTCACAAGCAAAGCTGAAGGCCATTGTCGTTTTTTTTTCTTTTGGTATAAAAGAAAAAGAAAGGCAGGTGACAGAGGCAAAGAACATGGAAAATGGAAATCAAGGGTCGTCCCACTCTTTTTTCTTGTGCTGTCACAATCCATCCTCCTTTTCCCCGCAATTCCCTCTTTCCCCAACTCTCCCTCTGTGAGAAAGAATAAAACATTTCTTTATGTATTTTTCGTTGAAATCTAGCTTCCCGTCCCGTTCATACAGATTAAGAGTACAGTGTATAATTTTTGCAGTAGCCTTTATATTACAGAGTTTTGTTTTACCTTTTTGGGTTTTGGTGAAATTGGTTGGCCTTAGACAGAGATACAGAGATGGAGAGAGGGGAAACGTGTGGGAGCAGGAAAATGGGATATGTCAAACTGCTCTAAAGGAGAAGACTAATATACATATATATATATATATATATAAACCATGAAAATCTGCCTCTATTTGTGACTGTATTGGCTTAGCTGTTTTCCTCCAGCTGACATTATTGTATAATATATGTTGCGTATATTTCCCTAGATTTTCTTTTATTGGATAGAACAAGTGTTTGTCTTTGGCTTTTTTATTTCTATTGTTTTCTTTTGTTTTCTGGAATTGTACAGTCTTTGTCTCTGCATTGTGAGGATGTTCCCTCAGACGTCTCTCCTTGCCCGTGTTGGCTGTTTTTGGGGATCACATGGAAAATCTCCCCATCCCAATCTTTTCTAGTTTGTCAATAGCGTTTTTATTATTTATCAAATAAAATCATTTTATAAAGAGGAAGAGAGGACCAAGGAGCCGTATAAAAGAGAGGCCAACAGAGCCGCAAACACCATACTTAATAAGTGGGGCCGATCTAGAGCTTGCGAAGTCAAATTTCTTGCGGCGTTTTCTGCATTAATTGTATAATTCAGAGCAGGGATTTAAATTGCGGTTACGGTTACGTTGCATTTATTGTGGTTGCGGATATAACGGATGCTATTGCAGTCACTGCGGGTATCGCGGTTGTGAATTTTTTTAAAATTCACACAACTAATAACTAATAACAAAGTTAAAAAAATAGATATCAATGGGAATAGAGGAAAATAACAGAAATAGCGGCCCGTTATTGCCGTAATTGGCCGTTACCCGTTAAATTGCGGCCGCGATCCACCGCTATTGGTGTGACTCCGCTTCACACCGCTATTTTCAGCAATAGCGATTTTGGACGGTGCCGCTACCGCTATATAGCGGCCACTATACCGATATCGGACCGCAATTTAAATCCCTGATTCAGAGGATAGATCTTATTAACAAAATGGTTTTGAATGAAGATGATCAGATTCTCATAAAACCATTAACCATTGGCGTTTTAACTTCTGGAACCAATGTTGCAGACACAGGAATAAAGTTAATTACCCTCTAAAAATCACCAAGTTCCAGCCTTTGACTTACTATTTAATCCCTACTTCCGAGGTTGCTATCCATTACTACTGGACTGATCTAGCTTTAAAGAGAGTACTGTTAAAAGAGAATAATCAACATCATTATCACTTTACTTTTTAAAAAAATTGGAGAAGAAATTCAGTTGACAGCCTAAATTTTCGTTGACTATGAACTGAATGCTTATAATTTCTTCGTTCTAAAACTTGTTGGTATGCCATTATAAGGAAGCAAATGCATGCATGTTGAATCAATTTTATATTTTTAAAATAAAATTTTGGATTGAAATATTATGAATAAGAAAACAAGGTTTTACTTCTTAACTAGAGATTAGACCTTAACCTATTTTAGATTTAATAAAAACTCATTAGTATAGAATATTAAAAATTTTAAGAAGGAAAAGACATAAGAAAGTACAAGGAGGGGCATTAAGAGATAAGGAGACAGGTGAGGTCAAGTCTTAAAATTCCGTTTCCGAACTATTATAGCACGTTTGGTTGGCATGAATAGCCAAACTATTCCTGGATGATTCGGTGATAAGCAGCTATTCATTGATTTGGTTCACCGAATCCTCCATTCGACAGAATTTCATTCATCTCCCATTTCGCCTCCTCCCGTAATAGCCATTCCCCACCTGATCTAAAGAATAGCAATACAGAGCCTCCACCGAATAAGCAAAAAAAAATAACCTCCCATTCTTGCCCTTTACCACTCTCCCTCAGCAAACACCTCAAGCCACCACACCCCAACCCTGTCTCCTAGTTCTCGTTTAGTTATTCTCATCCCACGACCATCATCGACAGAGATCTCGACATTGTAAAAAGCTTCCCCAAAGTTGAGACGAGTAAGGTTATTATTCCCCTCAATCTCACCTCCATTGTGAGAATTTCATATCTTTGCTTCTCTGCTTGTATTTCACTAGAAGGGAGCTGTGAAAAAAATGAGTTTTTGAAAAAAAATTGGTCGATTGGTTGATCTCATTATTTTAGGGAAATTTAGGGTTAGAAAGCTAAGCTTGGTTTTTTCGAATTGTTGGGCATTTTTGTTTATTGTAAGGGATTTCAGGTTGCTTGTCTCAATAGTAAGGGATTTCAATTTCAGGTTGGAATTTGTTGTTTGTGGTAATGGGTTGAAGGGGTTTTGGATTTTGAGCTTTGAATCAGTTACAGAGTTTTTGAGCAAGAAAAAGAAAAAGAAAACAGAGGCAGGGGAGATGAGGAAATCGTTTTACTAGTAAATTTTCCATTGCTTTGCTTCTTCTTCTTTTTTTTCAATTTTGATTCTGAAATGTTGGGCTAGTTACAGTGTAAGCTGAACAAAGCATTTCAGTTGAGAAAACCATTGAAGTTAAATTAAAGAGAAATTCGACATATGTGCTAATACGCTTTGTTTATTTTTGAATCTTAATGCTTAGAGAATCACAATTTATTTGATGGCTTATTTGATTGCTTAGTGTTTCAACAATCTTGGCATCTGTACCAGCATTCATGATTTTCTCTTAGCAGTGAAGACTCTGTATTTCTATAATTAGTAGTGTGAATTGTATTGATTTCATCGATATTTGATTGCTTACAAAACTGGTGGATGTTTCTTTGAGTCTCTTCTTCATGTACTTATTTTTTATCATTTTCATTTAAGATTTGCCCCCCCAAATAATTTTAGAGATGTATTTCATATCAATAAGCTTGGACAATATATTTAACCGAAATTATGCATCTGTATGTCAGGCTCACATGCTCAAACTTGTGATACTTTGGAGGACAACAGTGGTGGTCAATCATGTATGCTCAGCCCATCAGAAGACAATATCATGGACACTGTGGGAGTCATTTGTGTTGACACTGAAGGAAATATAGCATCAGGAGCCTCCAGCGGTGGTATTGTACTGAAGGTGATAATTACTGGATGAAACTGTATTTCTTAGTTCATTCCCCTTTGAGGCTATATAATTTATGAGACACTTTTTTCCCATAATTGTGACAGGTCTCTTGTCATGTGGGATTAGCAGCAATGTATGGTGCAGGCTATTGGGCCTCCTCAAAAGGACCCTTTGGGGCTCCTTTCATAGTTGGTTGTTGTGTTAGCGGTGCTGGAGAACACCTAATGAAAGGATTTGTAGCTCGGGAGTCTTTGTGTCTCATCATCCTTTGTAAGATTCTTTTGGATTTATATGCCTAACAGGAATTTGTTCCCTTTACATGAAGAAATTTTCAGTTATCTTAAATGGACCTTGTTGAGTTAGGTTGTGTCTGCTTGTATCTCTTTCTATTAATACAAAAGTAGTATAATAGGATACGATCTTTTGAAACATTAATTGTCTACTTGATTCCGAGCATGGGTGTTGAAATCGGTAACGGTCTATGCTTGGTGAGAACTAGAAGTGATAAATCATATAATAGAAGTTGAATTTGTTCGATCTTAAATTATTTGCTTAAATTCGAAGATTTATCATCTTTGATCCCATTTAGAATATTTAAGGTAAGCTAAAAAGAGAAATGAAGGACACAAGTAAATCATTTTGGCTGCCTTTGAAACATACATTAGATTCATTGCAATTTGCAATAGTAGGGGTACTAATAAGGTCATTTTCATGCTTAGTTCATGGCGTGTCCCGCCTGCGCTTGCATGAAAGTTCTTCGCTCTGTTGCTCAAGATAGTAATCAAGTCGATCATCGATAAAAGTGCTTGGATTTTAACCGTGCAAGCGGATGCTCCTATCAGGGTGAGATCTCAATTAAATATATCTTTTGAAAAAAATTACATTTATCGGATTAGTTTTTATATGTGAATTTATTGGTTTAGGTTCCAGAAATCCTCCAAAATCGAAAGCTATAGAAATTGCGATTTATGTACTCATCCTTGTCTTTTGGGATAGGATATTTTGGAAGTGGCATGGAAAGGCCTAAGGTATGATGCTTGCAATTAAAACATGTTTTTGGAGTAGATGGTATATTCATTGATGTAGCAAATTATAAGGTGTGGTTAAGATACTGCAGTATTTATGTATGGTTATGAAGTTCCATTTATTTCTAGCAATGCTTTGATAGCCATTAGAGATGAAAAGATTTATGTACTCTCCATCTGTTGTTTATGCTTTTCTTTTTCTTGATTCAGGTTTCTATTCTTAGGAGAAGTAAACAGCAGAATAGAAGTGGAATCGGTCATTTTAAAGCTCGAGTTGATGTTTCTACATGACTGATTTTTGTTTAACCTGTTTTTTCAAGGATAAATTATCATATCAAATCAAATCTCTCCAATTTACTTAGTTTCTTTGGGAGTGTATGTAGTACTATAAAAGAAAGTAACTTGTCCCCCATCGAGATTGCCATTTAATGGTTAATATCGATGAATAAAAGTTAAAGTGATCAAATCGATATGATCTTAACCTCACCAGTTCAATGGTATTACTATTGAGCCAAAGTCTATAATATTTTTTTTATTACAGCAAAAGAAACAAGCAACCTTTATCATAGAAAACATATGATAATTACCTTAACGCAGCAACATCTCATCCCTAAAGGCTTCCCCAATCTGAATGGTTCCTCCAAAAGGATAGTTAGCTCAACCAATACATAGCTTTCATCATCATTATTGAAGGTGAAATTAAATGCATTGCCTCTAATGTTTATGCCTTATTCCAATGTTATGAATGGTGTTGATTAGTCACCATTCAAGAAAGTACTTTAAAATTATATTCAACATTATGTGAAGTAGAAGGTTTAACTGAGGATGAGCGCTATCGCGCATTGAGCAAAATTCCAGATTATTACTTCTAATATTTTGTTTTTTATTGTAGAATAATTAAATTATTTGTTTCACTAATGATATTTTAGGATATTAAATATGTATTGCAGTTTAAAAATAATAAAGTAGATTATATATTATTTTTATAGTATTATATATTATGATTTTTTAATTCATATAATAATAATTATATTAAGAATGTTATTAAATTATATTTTTTATTAAATTATATTTAATAATAATTATGTTAAAACATGGTTAAATTATTTATTATTTTTTTAATAAAACATATTTAACAATAATTTTATTAAAATTTAATAACAATAACAATAACAATAATCATCTACCTAAAAAATTTATGATAAGAGTACTTTGGTCATGTAAGTCTTTTTTCTTATACTATTACAACATCTATTCCATTCAACCAAACACAAGAATTCTATTACAGCTCTATTCCATTCCATTCTACCAAACAATTAAATTATTGATTAAAGCTCTATTCCATTACAGCTCTATTCAATTACAGCTCTATTCAATTAGAGTCCTATTCCATTACAGTGAACCAAACGTACCCTTAGTTGTAGCATAAAATTTTGGGATGGTATTATGTATGAAACGACAACCGACAGTTAATGGATTATCTTTAATGTGGCCTCCCTTTCCCCTCTGCTCAATTTCTCCAATCCAAATTGCTGCAAAAATAAATTTTGATGTTAAAAAAGTTAACTATTAGTATTATTTTTATGTATTATTACGAAAGTTGTGGATTTCTTTTGTGCATTTTGGTCTTATTAAATTTAGTCTATTGGTTAATTTTACTTTTTATATTTTTGAAATTTCAATTTTGATCTAAATAGTAGTAGTTAAATCTATTTAATTAAATTCAATTACTAGTTATGAACTATGCTTACATTTATAGATTTAATTCATATCCTCAAGTTGGATCATTTTAAGTACCTATACTTTTCAAATTTTGAAATTTCAATCTTGAAGTAAATGACATTCGTTAATCAATTAACCGGAGCTTTAGTGAGTAAAATATAAAAGTAACAAGTTAGTATAACATTTCACATATGATCATTTGTTTGCCGTATCAAATTTTGAACATAACAGACCTAACCAAATTTAACAGCTATTATTTGATAAGGATTGAAATTTTAAAATTTAAAAAATACAATTACTTAAAACGAACAAATTAAAGTTCAAGGATTAAATCCATAACTTTTGTAAAGTACGGAGGCTAATAGCATAATTTAGCATAAAAAAATTAATATTGAGATCTCGATTTTTACATAAATATAATAGATTTTAAAAAATAGAAATATTTTTTTAATTTAATCGACATTTTTATTATGTGATTACTTTCATATTTAAAAGTTAGTGTAATATAGTTTTCATTTACTTTTAGTATTTAGAATAGTTTTTATTGCATTTTATAGTTTTCATATTAATTATATTTTATACGAATTCTATTCAATCTTAATTTTTTTCGAGTTAGTTCAGACTTTTTTGTTATTTTATTTTTCCTATTGTAGGTATAAGATGAAGAATGAAAGACTTAAGGCATATAGCAAAATGTGGTGAAGTGAAGTCTTTCGCTCTACCGGATTTAATTCAGTGGAGCATATTCTTCAATTCAGATAATTTGGAAGTAAGCAATCTGCTTCACTACAAGTTTTACTTGTGGAAAAGTGGCACATGAAGAAACCCTAAAAACAAGGGCTGCAAAATAAAATAAAATAAAATAAAAAGAGGAAAAGAGTAGGAAATCACTTTGAGGCTAAAAGAAAGACTCTATCACACCAATTGAAACTTAAAGCTTGCAAACACAAGTAGAAAAAGAGATCTAAAGAGCTCGGCATAAATTCTTTAACTATTTTTTTTTCTAGATTATTTTCTTTTTACTTTTTATTGATGCAATTTGTGATTTTTTTTTTTTTTGTGTTGTTTTCTCAACTCATTATGAACTGAACTCTGTTTTCTTGAAACAATGATGAATCCTATTTCTTAGTTAATTAATTTATTTTCTCTTCAATTGCTTCGATCCTTGTTAGTTATTTATTCAGTTCTGTGTTTTTTTTTTTAATTTGCTTGCATAATTACCAAGTTGTATCAATTTGATAATCTTGATTTGTCTATAATAGCAAGATAAATTCGTATTTTTAATATATTTATTTTTGGCTAATTATTGAATAAAATACTATTAAATTTGGATTTTTCTTATCATGAATGAAGTTGGTGTGTTGAATTCAAACTCTTACAAAAAAGGGGGCTAAATTGGAATAAAAAGCAAAGAGGATGACTTGATTGAAAGATTGAAGATTCAAAGATGACTGGATAAAAATGGAAGGGTTGAAGATTTTTTTTTTAAAAAAAAAGTGGCTGGATAAAGATTGAAGGGTTTATGATATTGTTACAACTCTATAATTAGTTTAAATTTAATCTCTAGTTTAAATTTGATTTTTAAATTTTGAATTATTTAGTGATAATATTTAGAATTATTTAGTGATAATAGTTGGTGATAATATTTAGGATTATTTTGTGATAATACTTAGGAAATATCTAGCTAAATTTTAGCACTAAAAGTGTGTATAAATACTTAGTTGCTATAGCCAATTAAACACACACTTTTGCCTTTGGCATTCAATAAAATTTCTTATTTTTCTTTCCCTTCCAGCGTCACTTTTCTATACTGTTGTTTCGTTTTCTCTTTTTTTTCCCTTTAACTTTCAACTTTTTGGTTTAATTACCTTCCAAGGCCATTTCCCTTTCCATCTTCCACAATTCCACAAAACCACTTTCAAAGTATGATTTTTTTCATGATTAACTAAATCCTTTTTAGCCTTAGCCTAGTTATCACTTCGACAAAGTAATCGTGAAATATGAACCCACACTAAATACTTTTCAATTCGGTATTCGCTATCTCTCCAGTATATGAGATAGTACAAATTCGTCCCTCAAATTTGATTCGAATTCAATTCAAAAAGCGCGCGTTGGGTTGGAATCGTTTGGCGTACATTTGGGAAGTTGATTCGGCGGTGCTGTATTCAAAATCTCACGAACAAATTGGCATGTTCAATTGGAAAAAGCTAGTTGGATTCCGTCAAGGGAGACAGTGATCGGATTTTAATGACCCACACGGTTGAGGCCATTAATTCGAGTTGGGCTTTTCAGATCACAAGGCTGTTGAAGTCTTAAATTATGGGTACGTGCCACGTGGTTGGAAATTTGACAAGGGTCGATTTGCAAGTGATACCGGGATCGACTACGAGAGGAAGAGTTGACGATTTAAGGGGTCCTCGATTGCTATAACCAGCTTATCGATTGGAAAGGAAAATCTATTTTAAGGATCGATTCAAGATTGGAGTACACCGAGGCTAAGGCTAAGCTTAAAAATATTTTATTTACCAATTTATTTTTGCATTTTTGAATATGCTTTTATTTTATTTTATTACACTTCATATTTCCTTATTTTACTATCTTAATCAATTTAAACCCCCATTTTCATTTCTTTTTTTTTTCAGCATTACTATGCACAAGCCATGGGCACAACTGTCACTGGGACATCGAATCTGGTCACAAGAAAATGCAAAATTAGATAACCAATCCCTGTGGATTCGACCCTACTGCTCTATACTGTCATTTACTGTTATTTTGTCGTAGGAATTTATATTTGGTGGTTTCGACGCCCACTAAATTTTGGCGCTGTTGCTGGGGATTGGTAAAAATTTCTAATTTTTGTTTGTTTTCTTTATGAAAATGTCAAAATCGGGGACTCTAGCATTTGAACTGGAGATAGAAAAGTTGGCTCGAACACTTCGAAGAGAAGCTATTCGGCGCGGTAAACAACTACAAATTGACTTTGAAAAAGGATCTTACACTGAAGATATTTACTCATCTTAATATTCAGACGAAATGGCAGATCAACCTATACGCCAACTTGTAGCTGCACCAGATGAGCAACAACCGCTATACATAACTTATCCAAGGGGAAAAACACCGTTCGAGTTAAAGTCGGGGTTAATACATTTATTGCCTACTTTTCGCGGTTTGAAAAACGAGAACCCCCATACTCATCTGAAAGAGTTCCACATGGTTTGTCTAAGCATGAAACCAGAAGGAGTAACTGAGGATCAAATAAAACTACGAGCTTTTCCTTTTTCATTAGCCGACTCTGCTAGAGAATGGTTGTTTTATTTACCTCCGGGGTCTGTTAATACTTGGACTGATTTGTCTCGATTGTTTCTTGACAAGTTTTTCCCAGTAACTCGAGCAACCAAATTAATGAGGAGTATAGTTGGAATACACTAAAAGGAAGCAGATTCACTCTATGAATATTAGGAGCGATACAAGAAGTTGTGCGCAAGTTGCCCACAACATGGCCTGTCTGAACAGTCGCTCTTACAATATTCCTATGAGGGGTTACTCCCAATGGAAATGAAGATGATTGATGCTGCTAGTGGATGGGCTCTTGTGAACATGACTTCCCAAAGAGCTAGGGAATTAATTTCGACTATGGCTGCAAATTCTCAATAGTATCGACCACCTATGGAACCTACGAGAAGGGTTCATGAGCTAAGTACTCCTTCCATAGTGAAAAAGATTTATGAACTTACTAATGTTGTTAAAAATATGCTTGCAGGAAAAATGAACCCAACTTGATTGTGTGGGATTTGCGCTAAACCTGATCATCTTATTGACTCATGCTCGATTTTACTTGAGGATATAACTGCACAAGTAGACGCCGTTGGGAACTTCCCAGGGCCATCTCAAAGGCGTTATGATCCATATTCAAACACGTACAATGTAGGGTGGAGGGATCACCCAAACCTGAGCTATGGGTCGAACCCTCAATACAATCAACCATATCAACCAAAACCACCTCTGCCTCAGCAGTATCAAACTCTAAAGTCATCTCTTGAAGCCATAGTATAGAGGTTAGCCGTTAGCATTGAAAAATTCTAACAAAAGACTGAAGCACATTTCCAAGAACTAGATTAGCAAATAAGTAAGCTAGCACTTGCGGTTATTGTTTGGAGAACTAAGGAAAATTTCCATATCAAACCAAGCCAAACCCACGTAAAAATGCAAGTGTTGTGACCGTAAAAGATGGAACAAAGTCAGAACTAATGCCTGGCACGAGTCATGAACACAACGTTAAATAGGAAACCAAACCAACAGTTCCCACTGAGCCGGCACCTCATAAACCATTTGTTGTACCTCCCCCATACCCTAGAAGGCTCACCTAAGTTAAAAAGGAACGAGAGGAAAAAAAATCCTTGAGACATTTTGGAAGGTAGAAATTAATATTCCTTTACTTGATGCAAATAAATAGGTTCCATGATATGTAAAATTTTTGAAAGAACTGTGCATCGGTAAAAAGAAACTCCAAGGAAACGAATGGGTCAATGTGGGAGAAAATGTTTCTGCAGTGCTACAAAGGAAAATCCCGCTTAAGTGTAAGGACCAAGGTATGTTTTCTATATCCTGCAAAATAGGTAATATTGGAATTAAGAAAGCCATGTGTGATTTGGGAGCATTTATTAATGTAATGCCTTTAACTATTTTTAAATTGCTAAACACGGGTCCTTTGAAAGAAACAGGGGTGATTATTCAATTGGCAAACAGGTCATGCGTATATCCAGAAGGGGTGTTGGAAGATGTCCTCGTAAAGGTAAATGAACTAAGTTTTCCTGCAGACTTTTACATCATCGATATAGAGGAAAACCACTCAAAAAATGCTTCTGATATTCTACTTGGGAGACCATTCCTAAGCATCGTACATACGAAAATTGATGTACGAAGTGGAACCCTCACTATGGAATTCGACGGTGAGGTTGTAAAATTTAACATTTATGAGGCGATGGGCCAACCCAGTACAATGTTGAATATTTCTAGTGTTGATATTATTGAACCACTAACGAAATTTCATTTTGAGTATGATGAAGAGGATGTGTTACAAACTATGCTTTGTAGGAATTTAGACCTCAATACAATGGATAAACTGGAGGAATTAATGACATTCAAAGAGCCAATTCGTGAAACTATCTTTTCATGGAGGCACCACAGTTTCCTAAAAGTCAAGGTAAAGAATTTGAGTTGTCTACTTTTCAAACTAAACTTTTGCCTTCCATTTCGTAGGCCCGGGAATTGGAACTCAAACCGTTACTAGAATATTTAAATATTCAGATAGAGGAAAAGGAAAACCCGAGCAGATAAGCTCGAATACGTTTCAATCCACCGATGATGAAGGAATCTGAAAAATGCTTCAACGTCAAAAGGAAAAGGTTGAAATCTTTCTATGAGAACTTTCAAGTGCACGTAATGGAATAATTAATTCTTGAGAAACCAAACGAATAATACTCAGGTCATCGAGCTAACGACGTTAAACAAAAGTGCTTTATGGGAGGCAACCCATATTTATCTTTATTTATTTTATTTAATTTTGAATTCTAGTTTAATTTGAGAATTAAATAAAATATTGTTTAATACATTTTCTCGTGTTATATTTTAGGTACACGAACCGCTCGAAGCAATAAAGTCTTTCGATGAAGACAGGATCCGGCTACTAGAGAACAAGAGGAGCAACCATCTTCTACTGTAGATGAACAGCTTCATCGCACTAAAGCTCGCCTCGAAACAATGGAAGCCAACATCTCATTGAGCCGAAGCTTGTAACACTCTGCTAATCGAGCCGCCTTGAAAAAGGAGAAATAAATCGATTAGGGACATGTGAAATTGAGTAACCGGGACGAGGTGCTTGGTTGTCATCTCACTTCGCATCAAAAGACTTGACTACGTCTGAAAAAAATAAAAAAATAAAAATGTATATAGATATAAATAAAAGTATATATTGGGTATGATCGTTTCACATGTTTGATTAAGCCTAAATTTAGTGAAATAGTTGAATTTGACATACTGTTTGAGATTTTATAAAATGCTTATTGATTGAATTTAGCAGTTGTTTATTTTTTATTCACCTAATTGTTTGCAATATGCTTGACTAGGAAAGGGGGTTTTGATCTTGAAAAGGATTGACGAATTATTTTTAGTAGATATCATGCTTGAGGGCAAGCATTGGCTAAGTAGGGGGAATTTGATAGCAAGATAAATTTGTATTTTTAATATATTTATATTTGGCTAATTATCGAATAAAATACTATTAAATTTGGATTTTTCTTATCAGGAATGAAGTTGGTGTGATGAATTCAAACTCTTACAAAAAGGGAAAGGGGCTAAATTGGAATAAAAAGAAAAGAGGAGGACTTGATTGAAAGATTGAAGATTCAAAGATGACTGGAAAAAAATTGAAGGGTTGAAGATTTTTTTAAAAAAAAATGGTTGGATAAAAATTGAAGGATTTTTTATATTGTTACAACTCTGTAATTAGTTTAAATTTAATCTCTAGTTTAAATTTGATTTTTAAAATTTGAATTATTTAGTGATAATATTTAGTGATAATAGTTAGTGATAATATTTAAGATTTTTTAGTGATAATACTTAGGAAATATCTAGCTAAAATTTAGCACTAAATGTGTGTATAAATACCTAGTTGCTACAGCCAATTGAACACACACTTTTGCCTTTGGCATTCAATAAAATTTCTTATTTTTTTTCCCTTCCTGCCTCACTTTTCTATATTGATGTTTCATTCTTTTTTTTTTTCATTAACTTTCAACTTTTTAGTTTAATTACCTTCCAAGGCCCTTTCCCTTTCCATCTTCCACAATTCCACAAAACCACTTTCAAAGTATGATTTTTTCATGATTAACTAAATCTTTTTTAGCTTTAGCCCGGTTATCACTTCGAAAAAGTAATTGTGAGATATGAACCCACACTAAATACTTTGCAATTCGGTATTCGCTATCTTTCCGGTATATGGGATAGTACAAATTCGTCCCTCAAAGTTGATTCGAATTCAATTCAAAAAGCGCGCGTTGGGTTGGAATCGTTTGGCGTACAGTTGGGAAGTTGAGTTAGCAGTGCTGTATTCACAATCCCGCCAACAAATTGGCGTGTTCAATTGGAAAAAGCTAGTTTGATTCCATCAAGGGAGACAGTGATTGGATTTTAACGACCCACACAGTTGAGGCCGTTAATTCGAGTTGGACTTTTCAGATCGCAAGGCTGTCGAAGTCTTAATTTACGGGTATGTGCCACGTGGTTAGAAATTTGACAAGGGTCAATTTGCAGGTGATACCGAGATCAACTACGAGAGGAAGAGTTGGCGATTTGAGGGATCCTCGATTGCTATAACCAGCTTATCGATTGGAAAGGAAAATTTATTTCAAGGATCGATTCAAGATTGGAGTACACTGAGGCTAAGGCTAAGCTTAAAAATATTTTATTTACCAATTTATTTTATTTTCTTAAATTTATTTTTGCATTTTCGAATCTGATTTTATTTTATTACACTTCATATTTCCTTATTTTACTATCTTAATCAATTTAAACCCCCCATTTTTATTTCTTTTTTTTTAGCATTACTACGCACAAGCCGTGGGCACGACTGTGACCGTGACATCAAATCTGGTCACAAGAAAAGGCAAAATTAGATAACCAGACCTTGTGGATTCGACCCTACTACTATATACTGTCATTTACTGTTATTTTGTCGTAAGAATTTATATTTTGTGGTTTCGACGTCCATCAGTCTAGAAAGAGAAAATTAATGTCATTTAATCTTGGGTTAGTATTTACATCGATTAAACAATTGAATAAAAGAGAATTGATTAATTGAATTAGGTGAAGTTAAAATTCCAAATCTCGAAACTTGAAATTTTTCATTGCCTAATTTAGTAATATCTTCCTAATTTACTTAGTTTAAGTTTAATAGTAATTAGAATTTATTTTATTGATATGATTAAATAAAATTAAATAATTTATACCTAACAATTTAAAATTTAATTTTCAGGAGAACAATATTTTTTTTTTATCACTATCTTACTTGATCAACATGTGGACTTACACTACGAGTTTCATCCAACAATATAGTATTCAAAATGTTGATTTTGGTAGCTTAGCTTTAATTTCATCTATTAATGTGTTACATCTCTCTTAAGGATGTTAAAATTTAATATTACTTAACGTTAACAAATGGATGAATCATAATTTGCCGTGGTATTATTTGTTAAATAAAAAAAAAACATAAATGTTCTAAGTCAAAGGACCTGAAAAAAATATACTATTTTTATTTTAAGGACAAAAATATTAATAATAAACTGTTAAATTTCACACTAAAATAAATTTAATTAACGTAATTAATTTTCTTTATGTTCAAACTGATGAGTTTGGTCATCAATAACCAATTTTTTAATAAAAAAACTATAGCTAAAAAAAGAAACCATTTTCTTTAACTACGTCAAAATCTAAAAGAAATAAATTTAAATTTAAATTTAAATAATATAAAAAATTTAAATTTTTTTGAAATATTTATACATTTAAAATTACATAAAACAATTAGCTAAACTTTTCTCACTTTACCAGGTTTTCTCATGAACAAAAAATCATATTTTCTTTCTTTGCCAGATTTTTGAAATAGTTGATAAAATCAATATTCTTCCACTCATATGCTACTACTATAATTTTTCTCAAAAAATTTAATATTTTTTCTATTTTATTTCATTGAAAATAACTTTCGGAAAATAAATTACTTTTTTTAAAAAAATTAATATTTTCTAATGTTTAGATGAATTTGTGTAAAAAAAATTTTATTGTTTTACAGATTTCTTGAAAATATTTCATAAAGTTTATTTTAAATAAAACAAACATATATTTGAGATTTTCTTATATTTTTATTTTTTAATTAAGTTTATTATATATATATATATAAATTTATATTTTACATTGTTCTTTATAAAGCAAACCCGACATAAATATATTTGTTATAAAATATTATAGTGCAATTTCCATTTAACAATTGAATTTATTTTATAATAAAAAAATATTTTGTAATAATCAATGTCATATATAAACATAATAATAAATAATTCTTAATTAAAACTTAATTTAAATTACATATATTACATATATGAGAGTACATATTGACACATTGGACTTGTAAGGGATAAATGAAACTAAGCATATTTTAAACAAATACTCATATTTATATAATTAAAATATTCATATTTTTATACTAGGTTAAAATATATCATAAGTCCTTGTACTCTTCGTAAATTTAAAATTTAGTTCATGCACTTTTATTTGAATTCAGATTTAGTTGTTAGCATTATAAAAAATATTTTATTAAATTCATGTTCATTATAACGTCATTTTTTAGTTACATGAATACCAAGTATTTTTTATTTAAAAATGTGACATCAACAAAATTGACAAAAAAATTTAACAATATTAACAATTGGGCTTGATTTTCAAATTTGAAAGTAGAGAGACTAAATTCTTGAAAATAAAATTATAGGAGCTAAATTCTAAATTTATGAAGAGTACAAAGACTTATGACATATTTTAACATTTATACTACAAAAAAGTTTATTATTAATATATTTATAATTGTAATAAATATTTATTATTAAAATATTAATGTTGAATATTTTTCATGGAGAATATTATTTAAAATTATTAATTTTAAAATTTATTATTAAAATAAAATTAAAATATTAAATAATTTATTATATTATTAGATATTGATATTTAAATATGTATGTTTAATAATATTGCAAATTATAATATTTTATATTAATATTTTATTAATTTTAAATATTTTTAAAAATAAAAATAAAAATATTATTATTAATATAATAATATTAAGCTTGACTTAAGTTAATTTTTATATAAAAATAAAATCATCCAACTTTTTTCTGGAAAATAATTTACTTTTCAAAAGGCTAACTCATTTTGCAAGAAAAAAAATTTTATTTTCCGTTAATAACAAGTTATTTTCCATAAAATAGATAAAATATTTTTTAAAAATCATTTTTAGCTAAACAAATGCAACTAAAATCAATCTATAATTGTTCCCAAACTAGACTAAACAAAGATTAGAAAAAACCAAATCCGAACTTTCAACCAAGAACTGAATGGGAAAGGGAGGTTGGAGATACAATCTTCAATAGAAAGAGCCGAATGAAAATCGAAGCAAAGGGGAATCTCAATATTCTGGTCAAGAATTTCATATTCAAAACATATAGAACTATCACATAAGGATTTTACTAAATGCAAAATCCATAACACTAACAATAAACAAAACTTAAAAACTACGACTAAAGATCCATCATAACAACAATTATATTCGAAAAATTCTAAACTACAAATTGGTCGCTGTCCTTAGCAACGCTCCTCCCTATTTCTGACCAAACTCTTTCCATTTAAATACGAACATTTTATAGATGACAACACAACAAACTTCCAAATGCGAGTGAAAATGATAAGATGTTGAAAGGTCTCAAGAAGTGAAATTCCCTTTTATTCAAATGCATCATGATTTGGACAAGGCTGACTCTAGCGATCACTGTATGAGAAGCACACTTTAGCTTTTTGTTCGAGGCTTTCTAAGCTTATCTCTCAAATCCCAAAGGTGAAGACGGACTAGAAGGCACAAGGAAGAACATACCTTGAAACGGAGTTGATCGGATAATGTATGACGGATATCGTGTTGTCGATCTTTCGAGGTTTTAAATTCAGATTTAAGGGCTTTAGGGAGATTTTCTCAAGAAACTAAACCAATAGAAGAGAAGAGGAAGAGACAAGCCCCACTTTGGCGGTACCTTTTGTTGGAGAAGGTGATCGGATGAGCGGTGACGATGGGCTGGCAACAGCGACACTTGTTTTTAGAAGTACACAAAATTGATGGTTTATGAAATCTAATGTTTTAATTTGTTTTTAATGCTTTTTATATTTTATTTTGGTTAATAAAAATTACTTGTTAAAAATCTATACTTCTAATTTTTCATTTTTTGGGTTAAAAAAATGTGGGTTATTTTATTTGAAGTACTTAACATATTTTAAAATTAAAAATTATTTTAATAAAAGTGACATGTGACATCCTACAATTGAGCCATATGTCTTAATAATTTAGGATTTAACACCTTTAAAAAGGTAAAATTTTAAGAATATTCTGAAAAAAATTTTGAAGAAATATTCTGAAAAAAAATTGAGAAATTATGTTGTTTTTTTTATTATTTACTGATCTACATTGTTTTCGGATAGAGAAAGGAAAACACATCCTACCGGGCGCGTTTTCACTGATGTGACAATGAAAACACATTTTTTTCTTGCGGTTGAAAATGAAAAGTCTGTAGATTTATTTTTGTCTGTGTTTGAGATAGACATGGTTATAGTTTTAAGGGATGTTTGAATTTACGGTGGTGTCGTGGAGCTGGGTGACCTGCAAATTTCATATGCCATAAGAGTATGGAGCCATCACCCCGGAAGTCGGATCGCGTTGCAACTTAAGGTCTCAGTTGATGATGATTATACGATCTTCGGTTGAAGTGTAACTAGGGCTTCAAGTTTACAAAAATGGGGTCGTAGTTGACAGTGGTTATGCGAGCACAACAATGAGTTTCTTCTCATCAGAAGAGGATGTCTTATAAAACTCATACATAATTACGAGGAAGAAAATGCAATGGCGTTTCAGTATAATCAAGTAATTTGTTTTACCCATCTCCACCAAAGGCGGTGACCCTATTACTATAACTTATGACAAAATTAGGGTGTAACAGGTTTTACTAACATGGTTGTTGCCTTTGGTAGAGGTGGATAAAACGAATTACTTGATTATACTAGAAGGCCCCTATGATTTTCTTCCTCGAACTTGTGTATGAGTTTTATAAAGCATTTTCCTCTGATGAGGAAAAACTAGTTGTCGTACCCGCATAACCACCGTCAACTACAACCCCGATTATGCTCCATCCTTTGGTAGCATAACCTTTGTAAACTTAAAGCCCTAGTTACACTTCAAACTAAGATCGTATAATCACTGTCAACTTTGACCTCGAGTTGCAAAGCGATTCCAGTTTCTCAAGTGATGGCTCCATACTCACACGGTAAGTGAAATTTGTAGGTTACCGGGCTCGACGACATCACCATGAACCCAAATACAGCTTAAAACTATGAATATGTCCCCCTCAAAGTGATAGATAAATAAATCTTTAAACCCAGAAATTTCAATTTCAACACGCAAGAAGAAGAAAAAAACAATTTAAATGAGACTGAGATATGGGTGAGTAGGGGATGAGAACGTGCATTTATATAGGGGATGGGGTGGGATAAAAAGGGGATTTTTTTATCCTGAGAATCTCGAGTTGCAAGGCTCAAGAGGAAAAAGTAATGTTGAAATGTCCATAGAGAAAACACACCCTGTAGGGGGAGTTTTCTCTCTAGGTGTTTCAACCCCCACCAAACTTGATTGCTTCTGCCTTTGAGTCCTTACGACCAAAGATTCCTGGGATAAATTTGAATGCCTTGTCTTGGTGCTTAAAAACGCCACTACGAGGGAGAGTTTTCTCCCTCACAAAATTTCAACTTTAAGGGTATACCTCAAAAATCCGTGATGCCCAGGGCGTGTGTTTTTGTTGGAATCGTTTCATGTGCATCGGGGGTAAGATCTCTATAAAATAAACTCAATACAATCCCTAAATTTTCCATACCGACCTTTAAAACAAATTATTGATTTTAAAGATACTTGGCATTAGGAGTTATTGGCGTTGTCGTGAAAACTTGAATTTTGTTCCTACATTGTGGTTGAAGTAAAGGTAATTCGTTAAATTACATGTAGGTTTAGGGATTTGGGTGATGAGAACTATATATTTTTACTATTTTCTCTGTTTTAAACATGTGGAACAGGCTATTTGGTTCAAGATGAGTAGATGAGTCAAAGTTGTTATACATTATAATGGACAAATTTATGAGATCGAAATTGGGCCCATTTTTGTATCAGCCCAATCTGAAGATCACGAATTCAACCGGAGCATAACGTTAAAGGAGCTTCGGACAAGGATTAGGCACAAAGTGGGGATCTAGAGAAGAAATTTGAGTATGAAATGTAGATATCTAACATCATTTAACCCCGTTAGATATGCCATTTTAGATATCATAGGGGACAATGAGCTGGAGACGGTGATCGAATCCCATTGCTCTAGTGCAAATGTTGTACTATAGTTATATGTCGACTTCGTCGAAGAGGACGAAGGTGGCTTGAGCTCGATAACACCATGTCCATAAATTTTAACCAGATCAAGAAGCAGAAAATCTAACCACACAGTTGTGCAGTGGGTTCATATCATTGTTGCAAAGCTAATACCAAAGCATCCTAGAATCATCATCAATGGTGAGGAATTCATCAGTTTCTCCCATCGATTTCAACTTCAAGGGACAGTCGAGCATATTTGGTCACCAGGCCTATGAAATACCCAAACAACATTATGTCAATGCCTTTGATTTCAACTTCGTCATGGCTATGTTCAACACCAGTAACACTCACATGGGTATGCCATCAAGTTACTAGTGTGGGCCAAAAAGAAGTGGTTTTGGGATTCACATCAGATTTACAAGAACAGGTGATCTACTCCTAACAACCTCAAATGATGAGAGCACATCCAACCAAGAGGCTGAAGCAACCGCTATTGATAATGAAAAGGACAAATAGGGGTCTGAAATAGATAATGACCCAATAGGGGAGGTTAGATCGGATAGTGTGGAAATTGCAGTAATTTCATAACCAGATCCCATCCTTACTGAACTAGAAGATGGTGGATCTGATGATCAAGCTTTGGACATCACTTGATCCTCGATTTCATGGTGTACGAACCCCCACCCTACATGCGTATGCTCAATCTTGTTATCCGTCGCCGGAACAGGGTTACGGAGTATTACCGGAACATTCAGAAACACTTACAGATAATTCATGTAAGTTATTATTCAAATTTCGAAATCATTCGTAACATCCCTTAAATGAACCCTCGAGGCCCAATACGAGTATTAGAATCGAGTCGAAACTTAATCGGAACCTCTAAGAATTTTCAAAATTTTAAAAGTTTTCCAAGGTGCAGGGCTCACACGCCTGTGTGGTCCATGGGACACACCCGTGTGACCCTCGGACACATGTCCGTGCTGCAAGCCGTGTTCGACCCCGTGTAACTCTCTGACTTGTGCACACAAGTGGTTTAAAATTTCCAGACCTCCCTCATAAAAGACCAGGGCATGCGATTTCGCCAACAAATTTTGGCCATTTAGAGGTTGGGATGATGTTTGACTCCAAAGATACCTTTGTAGCTGCAGTCATGCGGTATAGCATACAACTTGACATCAACTTCACCGTTACATGCTCCCGATTCAAGAAATATGAGGTGAAGTGCGCAATGTGTAACACCCCAAACCCGGCCTAGACGCTACGACCGAATCTGACGTGTCACATCGAAGTGTTGATTTGAAAACTGGTCCTGTCGATGAAAAATTCGTGACTAAAGTTTTAAATTCTTTTAAAACTAATTGCTATTGAAAACGTTGGGGTTGTAAAATCAAAACTTGTTAACCACTTATTGGTCATATTATTTATTACAAGTTTATTAATCTGAATTAAAACCATGGGAGCTTTTCTAGTTGTAAACCCTAAAATTTGAATTGCGTGATTTTCTTTGGAAAATAGTTATTATTTTGAAAACCCGTTGTCGAAACCATTTTTATTTTGAAAAATGAGCCGACTTTAAAAAACATGGAGTCGCCACCAATCTTTTTTGAAGTGTGATTGGGTCACCTTATAAAATATTTTGGTCTACGAATCTTAAGAAGACAAGTCCGGGAGTCGGTTACCCATGAGGAAGGATTAGCACCCTCGCAACGCCCAAAATTGGTACCTTATTGATTGATTAATGTCCTAATATCAAAAATTGGAAGAGATTTTAAAATGCGAATCTTTTAGAAAATATTTGGATAATTCGAATTGGATATCGAAATTCTCTTGTTCCGAAAGAATGAAACATCACATCTAGCACGTTAGGATACGACGTTTCAAACCCTTGACACCAATATTATTTCATGATTTCTAAAATTCATGCATTGCAAAATTTAAAAAAGGGTATTCCGTTATTTGGCCAAACGAAAAAAACCAAAACCCAGCACGTTAGGGCACGATTCCTTGAATTTCCAAACATGAAATATTGCCTTATTTTTGAAGTTTAGAAAACACGGTCAACATCTTAAAAGGATACTTAGTCCTTTGGATGAATGGAAAATCGAAACCCAGCACGTTAGGGCACGATTTCTTGAACTTCCAAGTACACAATATTACCTTTGTAAAACCCTTTTTATGAGTTCGGATAAAAATAAAAGCAAAAATAAAAGTACGTTAAAATAAAGTTCAAAATCATCGAACTATATGAAATAATAGGAACAAGAATAAATAAATAAAAGAACATAATAACAAGAAAGCTAATGGTGAATCAATGCAAATAAATACTATAGGATAATTTAGAAGATAATAAAATGATAGTAAAAAAATAGTAATAATAATAAAACATCAATAAATGAATACTAATAGTACAAGAAATATTGAAATAATAAAAATAGCAATAAACAAAATGAAAAAAAGTAGAAAAAATAATAAAAATAAAACTAGTAGTAATAGTAACATGAATTTCAAATTAATAGATTTTAATAAATAAATATCAATAATGATTAAAAGGATTAAATTCAAAATAAAAATAAGTTTTATGGCCAAAATAGAAATAAAATAAGATAAATGGACCAAGCTGTAATGCGCCCCAAAAGGATAGGGACTAATTATGAAATTATTCCCCTGTCCAAAACGCGTCGCATCAATGAGGACCGGAATGAATCAGCAAAGAAAAAACTGGGGCGAATTTACAAAAAATAAAAAACTGAATTTAAAAGAAATAAAAATGCGGAAGGGCTAAAGCAGCAAATAACCCATTCGCAAGAAAACGCGCGGATCCCTAGAGCGGGTCGGGTCAACACGCGGGTCTTAAGCGAAACGGCACCGTTTTGGGCCATTAAATTCATCCCTAAACGACGTCGTTTAGGTGGGTATATAAGTTGAAATTTTTTAAAAAAAATTCATTCTCCTTCATTTCAAAAACAAACAGAGAGGTGCTCTCCCCTCTCCCCCTCCAGGCGATTTCCGGCAGGCCCTCCGGCGAGGCTCCGGCGCCGTTGTCACCGTCACTGGCCACTGCGTGCGGTGGCCGGAGTTCGAAAAGGTTAGTTTTTCCCTTTTTTAATATTTAAAGCCTTTGTATGTAAAAAAAAACTAAAATAAAAGAAATTAATAAAGAAAAACGAACAGATTCGGGAAAAAGGAAAAAAAAATAAACCTTTGCTTGATTTTTGATTGTGTATATATGTATTGAGTATATTCGTAAAAAAAGTGCCTTTTACATATTGTATTGGGGTTTTTATAGCCTCGAAAATAAATCAAAAAAATAAAAACTTGCTATTTCTGCCATTTTCTTTCCTTTTGCAGGTAAACGGCGGAGATGGGGGCGCGATTCATGCGCTAATGGCGGCGTGATATCCGACGAGGAGAGCATGGAGGCGGCGGCACGAGGAAGGAACCCTAGGGTTCCTGTTTCCAGTTTCTGCAATTAGGTTTGGGCCATTGGGCCATTTGGGTCTTGGGATTAGGTTTAGTTGGGTCTGAAAATAACTGGGTTTGTAATTTGGGTTTTTGGGTAGTCTGTTTAGTTGGGTAGTGGTCTGGGTTGTAATGTATTTGGGCTATATAAATGGACAGTGGACATTTTATTTGATTTAAAATTGTTTTATTTTCTGTTTTTGGGTTTTGTATGGGTCCGGGCAAATTGGGCCTATTACACCCGTTTTTCCTAATCTAGCAGGTAGAAATAAGGAGTTAAAACCAAATAAAAGTTAAACCTCAAATGGCCTTATTACAAAAATATCAACCCCCAAAATAAAATATTTAAAAAACTAGGTATAAATTAAAATACTCGCGAACATGTGGCCACCTCCGAGTCCCTCGCAACTCCAAATCATCTAAGGCTGGAGATTACCTGTACAGTTAAAAGAAAAGGGTGAGTTACGAGAACTCAGTGTGTAATCCCCTATCATACAAGAATAATGCGCTGCGCGAGCCCTATTCGAAGAATAAGATGCGGTGTGGGCCTCACCAATCTGATAATGATGTGGGTATAAGCCCAAAATAATAATGACAAGATGCAGATGAGATGCAACCCAACCCAATCCAGCCAATACACCACCCGTACCAACCAACACATCATGTGGGGACTAAGTCGACCCACCCAGCCAACACACCAATATCGCGATAGCCGCTGCGCTAACGATAACGCAACAAAGCGCTAGTAACGATGGCGTGGCTCGACCACTAAAATCAAGATACGTGGCGAAGCCACTAAAACAGTAAAAACGTGGCAGAGCCACTAGTACAGTACTTCCTCCAAATCAGAATCCCAACCCCAATGCAGAATGACGTGTCATAAATATTACGTGGATGCAGTATGTCATACTCATAACCAGTCACATAGATATCATACACATATCAACTAAACTACCACTAGGGGTATAATGGTCATTTCGTCGGTTAGGGGTAAAACGGTAATTTCACCCCTCAGGGGAATTTAGATAATTCAACCTTACAAGGGTATTTCGATAATTCTACCCTACAAGGGTATTTCGGTAATTTTACTCATTAGCGGTATTTCAGTCATTTTACTCATTAGGGGTATTTCAGTCATTTTACTCATTAGGGGGTCTCGGTACAGTTAACGACCTTTCCAATGGCCTACAGTCACCTCGAACGACTCGGATAACCTATATGGCCAAAACGGTGTAATTGGGCCCAAGGCCCATTACTCGGCTCAAGTGGGGCCACACGCTCGTGTGGTGTGGGCCCGATCAGCCCAAATTCCTTCACGACTATACGAACTTCGTAGCCCAATCCATTGTTAGTCACTTACCGTGGATTTTACCCATGTGGGGCCCATGAGCCCATTGGGCCCACACGGCCCAACGAGGCCCATTACTACCTAAGCCCACAAGAACGTTCGTGGTGGCCTCTACAGTCAAACGCCCTTGTTTGTGGGCTCGGTTCACCACACGCACGATTGCACGCTCGTGTGGCATCATGCGCCATATTTCTGGCTTTTCGGCATTTTGTCGATGCACAGGAACACAAGGGTGTGAGTACACACCATTGTCCATTGTTTTAACAGTACAATACTGGGTGTATGATTACACACCTGTTCGCAAAAATAGCTAAGATCCACGCTCTCCGAATCCTACAATCAACAAAAATAACATATCAAATTTACAACCAATAAGGTTAACTCATACTCTTAATTCACCACCTTTATTAACTTAAATCACAACCACTCACCTTGTTAGAACTAACCGATACTAGCGCCTCCCTGCTGATCAAGGGCGATCCCCCCTCCTAACACGATTCGGCAGATCAAAAGGTGTTAGAAGACAATCAGGCATTCGGCCCCAAGAGAAAGAGAAGGGAAAATCAAAGCTTGTTAATAAAGCCAAAAGAAATCTAATTAAGAACGAAATAATAAAGTGATTGTAGTATCCCCTTACCAACCAATAAACAAACGTATTTCGGCAGTAGTCAGTCAAGAAGATTCGGCTCGAACCAAGATTGTAACACCCCAAACCCAGCCTAGAAACAGTCGCACATCCTAACCTACAACAGTACACTCACGCTGCGCACTCTGATTCTAAAATAGTAATACACTTTCTAACTTAAGCTTGCAACCTCTTCACACAACAAAATATCTAATACAGAAGCAAACAGATATTTAACACTCATACATAAAAATTTTTCATTCAAACATCATATCCAAAACATACACAGAATAAATACAGTCATTATAACATATAATAAGTAAGGGGACTTACGAATTTGGTGCCGGAGACTCGGGTGCCATACTTCCAATAAAGATACTTTTTTTAAACCAAATTTCAAATAACTCTAAAAAAATATTTTCGAACCCATTCCACAGTCGAGTTTTGCAACCCAGCTCTGATACCATAATTGTAACACCCCAAACCCGGCCTAGAAGTTAGGCCCGAATCTGACGCGTCACATTGAATGAAGTTGAAAAGCTAAGCAATTGTTTAGAAAAGTTTTATCGGATTTTTGAACTCCGAGTTCATTGTTTGTTTGAGAAAAACGCGATTTGCTAAATGACCGTTTAAAAGTTGTTATTATTTTGAAAAACTGTTTTGTTATGAAAGTTGAACTTGCATCATTGCGTAAACATGATATTTTAGAAAATGATTGCTAATGTTTTAAGAAAACCTCGTATTTATAAGTTTAATAGTTATTAATGAAAACTTAGAAAAAAAAAAAACCAATGGCCTTATTACAAAATATTAACCCAAAATAAATAATCTTAAAATAAGGTAAAAATCAAAATTACTAAATTTCACGAGTAGTATCTCGATGTATAGCCACCCTCGAGTCCTCCACGGCTCCCAATCCTCTATCATTTGGGAGTTACTCAAACATTTAATAAAAAGAGGGGTGAGTTTACGAAAAACTCAGTGTGTACAACCCTCATCGGTAAGAACATGCATCACAACAATCCGGCCGAAGCCCATTCACGAATCTGGTGGCAATTGGGCCTTAGCCCAAAATAGCCTCAGTTGAGCCTTAACCCATATCATATGTCACACAGCAGATAATGTATGCAATGCGATGCAAACCCAGCCCAACCTAATTTTTCCATCCGCTACACACCACCCAATCTTGCCAAACACACCAGTGGGGATTTCTACAATCGACCCTCACCACTACACACCAAGGGTAGCTCGGTTGCGGTACTCATCGAGCGTTGCGCAAAGAAAGTCGCTAAGCACATACATTGGGCTTAAAGCCTCTGGTGGATCCATACCATACGGCCATGCGATCCTCAAATATTGACACAGAGTCATCAATATATATATGTTAGGCACATAGCCACGGTAAATATGATTGGCACAAAGCCATAATAACAGCACAAAGCCCATAATTACGGCACAAAGCCCATAATTACGGCACAAAGCCTTCGATATTGGCACAAAGCCCATAATTACGACACGAAGCCCATATTAATGGCACACAGCCATCGATAACATTATCGGTGCAGCATGGCTGTTCGATGGCTAAAAAGCCTGCGGTGGATCCATACCATACGGCCATGCGATCCTCAAATCTTCCTCCGTACCATAATTCTCACCCATGCAATATGTCGTGTATGTCATGCTCAATCATTACACGTGTATGCAAAATGGACATGCTCAGTAACAATTATTTAAAAATGTAATAAAAGCATATCAGTCATACAACCACAGAAAAATTAGACAACTCATTGCACAAGTCGATCATTTACCTACAAGGGCAAATCAGTCATTTTACCCTATAAGGGTATTTCGGTAATTCCACCCTACAGGGGTAGTTCGGTAATTCTACTCATAACCAGTCCATGTAAGCAACGCATCTCAAACATAATCAATCATAGAATTAACACATACAACGCTAGTACTACCACGAGGGTACAACGATCATTTTGTCGTGTAGGGGTAAAACGGTAATTTCACAAACCAGGGGTATTTTGGTAATTTTGCAAACCAGGGGTATTTCGGTAATTTTACAAACCAAGGGTATTTCAGTAATTTTACAAACCGAGGGTATTTCGGTAATTTCACAAACTAGGGGTATTTCGGTAATTTTGCAAATCGGGGGTATTTCGGTAATTTCGTGAACCAGGGGGATTTCGATAATTTTGCAAATCTGGGTATTTGGTAATTTTACAAACCGGGGGGTATTTGGTAATTTTACAAACCAAGGGTATTTGGTAATTTTGCACTTAATGGCCTTTCGACGGCCTCATCATGTCGCCTCGGCGACACGGATACCTTTTCTTATCGAAGCGGTGCAATTGCGCCTAGGGCCCATTCTCGGCCCAAATGGGCCCACGCTCGTGTGGCCCATTTAGCCCAAATCTAGCCACAGATATTAGATTCACATAGTCTAGTCCAATTTCTACTACACAGTCATACAATTTATTCATATAGGCCCACGGGCCCATTGGGCCCACCTTGGCCTAAGCAGCCTCAACCTACAAGAATACTCATGGTGGCCTCGACTATTGCGTCGAAGCTCCCACACGTGCGCTCGCACGCTCGTGTGGCTACCATTGCCATGTGACCGACTTTTCGGCATTTGCCGTCTCTCTCTGACTAGAGAGAGAGAAGTACACACGATAGGAATCGATGCTAATCAGGTACTACGACCACTCCTGTGCCCAAACGCTCACCAAGGTATTTTAACCCTCCTTATAGACTGCTCTATATATAGCTAGCTTCTCACCTTCCTTCTTTGTATCTTTCCGATGTGGGATCCCTCCGTTAGCAGAGTTTAAAATCCAACTCAAACTCTTGCCGTCCCAACTTAACAAAATAAATACTCCCTTGCTTTCCATAAGATTCGAACCCAGGCTCCCTTGTAGCATAATCCGCACCGCTAACCACTTGGCCACAAACTCCTCTTGTGTCTAAAATCATGCGCAACTAAATATAACCCTATGGAAAAATTCTAGAATCCATTTAAGAAAAGAAACCAAAATGCAAGAGCCAAGACTTGAACCTTGGACCTCCTTCCTTCCTTGTGGCATCACCCCCTTGTCTCTTATGTGGCGTCACTTTGCCACTACACCACACACTCCACTTGTGTCATTTTTTCCACATTTTATTCTTAAAGCCTACCTACTAACTCCCAGGGTTTTATTCACCTAAAACCAAAATTTCCCTAAAGCCAAAGTTTGAACCCGGGACTTCATAGAAGCCCCCTAACCTTCCAAAATCCCTCACCTACTAGATCCAACTTGCACTAAAGCCGTTCTCTTATTCCCAAAAATTTTAAACGCTCTTACGCCTAAGGCCCATTGGGCCCAATCCTACTAGGCCCAACTTTGGGATGTTACAAAGAAGAACAAGGAGATTTGAGAGGGAGAGAGTATGAGTATTCGACCTAACAGATATAGGAAAACGAAATTTGTAAAAGAAGAAGAAAATGAAGTAAAGAGAAGAAGACTACCAATTCGGCAGAGAGAAAGATGTGGAGAAGAAAGAAAGGCTTCAAGGGAGAATTCGGCACCACAGAACAGGGATGGTATTTGTGTTTGGCAAAAGTGAATAATAGTTGAGAGAAAGGAAAAGTTGAAGAAAGAAAGACCCGAATGGTCAAAAATGCTGCACGAGACGCCACAAAGAGAGAAAAATCGAAACGAAAAAGAGAAAAATCCCAAAATTACAGAGAAAGAATTCGGCTTCTACACTCTCACCAGCTGCCGAAATGCACCAAATGACATACCCCTAGCCGAAATCCCCCTACTCAAGCTCTCCCAAATTCAGCTATGACTCCTTCACATCCCAACTCCTTCAACCTCTCCACCGATTTCTCCTTGATTTGCTCCCAGCCTCCCATTCAAATTTGATGACCAAGTCTTCAACCACCTCTACAAAGTTTGAATCAAACTCTACCTCTCACGCCAAAAAGATATAAAATAAAACCTTCTTTTTGCATACCATGGGATTCGAACCCACTCCCTCTCACATGCCCCAACACGCCACTTGCCACCACAACACAGGATCACTTGTGTCACAAAACAAGCACACTTAATATATATGCCCTATAAGTTAACATCCAGGTTTATTTAAGGGGAAAAACAAAATTGTTGCAAGGGCCAAGACTTGAACCCAGGCTACTCAAATATCCCCATACACACCTAAATCACTTAGCCAGTGAAGCAGACAAGCAATTTTATCAGAACATGAAAAATTAAAGACCCTATATTTTTGGGGCGTTACACAATTATGGAACAAGATGTCCATGGAAAATCATGGCATCTGTGAGGAAGAAGTCGACATTTTAGACGGTCAGGAAGTTTACCGCGTAACATACATGTGTTGTAGCTGATATGTATCATGGTTAATAACATCAAGTCAAATTTTGACCTTTTTCTTGACATTCTATTATGTATGGTGACCCAATTTATTATTTTTCAAGCATGTCAAATGATCATCTGAAATTGGATTCAGACATGATATCTGACTTTAGATTACCCACGGTCAAAGCGAGTCCTAGGATTCTAGTCCCAATTTTGATCGCACACATCCATAGTGAGTTTGATTACACATTGTCCTACCACAAGGCATGATTGGCAATACAAAAGTCGTTGGAGAACATGCATAGTGAGTGGGAGAAATCCTACAATGAATTGTGGCAATGATGTCAGGTACTGGAGTGGTACATACTAGGTTCTATAACCGAGCTGCAAATAGAGCCTGCGCATTATGGAGATCGCTTCGTCCCTAGAAAAAGAGTTTTCCATAGTTTTTTCTTGACTTTCAAGCAATGCATAACTGCATTATGGTACTGTAAGCCACTTGCCCAAATTGACGACACATTCTTATATGGAAGATACGACCATAAGTTGTTATTAACTATTGCACAGGATGGTAATCGAAGAATCCTGCAAATAGCTTTTGCAATAACTCCTAAAGAATCTGGGGATGACTAGGATTTCTTCTTAACTAACCTGAGAAGGCATGTTGTGCCGCAACCCGATGTATGCATCATTTTCGACAGGGGCACCAAAACACAGGCTGCATTCGATCGACATTCAAGCTTATGGGATCGTGCACACCATAGGTATTTTTTTGCATCATATAGGGTTTAACTACATGGGCCGATACCAAAAGGATGTAGAGCGGTGACATGTCATTAACATGGGTATGTTGTGAATAGAATTTCTTTCCTATCTAACAGTTTAACATATACATTTGGGTCAAGAAATCCCTCAGAATTTTGTAGGAAATCAGGAAGATTTGGCTTAGGTAAGCATCATCACTTTTCAAAGTCCACAGTAGGGGGACATGAAGTTTATATCTAATAAAGGAGAAAATATTCCAAATGACTTTACTTTCTACTTTATGTTACTTTCTACTTTACGTTATGGTTCTTCTTTTAACCTAAACATTCTATTATTCTTCGGTAAGATAGGGCCAATACCTCATTTAATCAATGGATGATTCAACCTTCTAGTAAGTCTTATAGCCTTGTATGTTATGATTGTTAATGAGTAAGGATGATGGAAGGTGTAAGAACAGTAGGGTGTCAGTGAAAGGCCCTGCATGGGGGTCGCACGTAGTTGAAACGTTAGTAAACTAATTGTAAATAGGGATTCTAATGGAAATTCCATGATCTTGTAAACAGTTCCTACTGTTGGATAGGGAAGGACAATTGATACAGAAACTTCAGGTCAAAGTAAAGGTGAGTCTTTGGTGAATATCTGGACCCGACTTCTGCACAATATATTATGATAATTCCTTGTACAGTCGATGCTCATATAGATGCACATATCTTCTTGAGAAGTTGATGAATATATGTATGGTTGTATGTTATTTTTGAAGCATTTGCATGTATGTTCTGAAATGTACCATGCGTTGCATGAATATGACGATGTGTGGTAAGCATGTATCGGAAATCATGTGTTATGAATTATAATTATGTTTGAGTGAAATTTGTGTATATGCATCTGTTATATTGTTTGAGTAATGCATGACCAAGTATGGTTGGCGATAAGGGGATTTAGGCGAAGTGTCAGTAAAATATGTGATACAATGAAAGACCTCGCGGTGGTGCTTTGATGACGTTCATCGGGATAGTAAACACAAGAAAATGCCAGTATGGTATGTATGTGAAAGACCATGGCCATGGTATATTCTGGTAACGGCGAATGAGCCACATTTGTCTAATAGGGTTTCTGCGTGTCCCGGGGGGCGATGATGGGAAAACCTTAGGCTATGCTGAGTTTAGGCAATTTCATATCGTCAAACACAACTGTTGGTGTGGTGCCTTGGTGGCAAACCAAACGAAGCCTTTGTGGCGAATTATCTAAAGAGCCTTTATGGCGAATTATCTAAAGAGCCTTTGTAGCGTATAATCCGAAAAGTCTTTGTGGCGTATTATCTGGAAAGTCTGTAGAGTAAATTCTATAGCTACTAAATGAATTCCTCCATAAAAAATAAATGAATTCCAAAACTCTCTAGATCTTAAATTATAATTGTTAGATAATTGTAATTATAATTCCTGTCTAACCTTAAACTCAAACTAAAAAAAAATAGAATTTATTTGAGTATAAAAAAAAATACTCAAATAAATTATCACAATTTTTTTCATATTTTTCCTTTAGTATTTGGATCCATTGAATTTTTGGCTAGCATGTATGTTTTTTGCAGGGGCGTAGCTAGCTGGCCACCAAAAAGGAAAAATTTTCATTTAGACCTTTTAAAATTTTTAAAATTTTAAATTAGTAAAGGTAAAATTGTCCTTTGACCCTTTTAAAAATGATAAAAATTTGATTTAATTCTTCAAAAATTATAAAGATATAGACTATTAAAATGGTGGAATTATATTTTTACTTTAGTAAAATTTACAATTTAATTTCGACCCCTAAAAGAATTTTCTAATTTCGCCCTTGTATTTATGGAGGAAAAATATGTAAAAAATATAATTATTATTAGAGTTATAAAACAATCACACTTAAAAGAGTCATAACCCAACACAGATTCAAAAGAGATGACTAGTAACTACCAAGGGGTGAAGAAACCCCTTAGCCACCACTCCCCATGCCGAGTTGAGTTGTGGTGGCTAGCCATTAATAAAATAAACTCTCTAGATTTGATCAAAATACATACCTAATTATTTAATTAATTAGTTAATAAAATAAAATCTATAAATTAATTTTAATGAATATAATTAACAATTTAATTCTAATTTTATTAAAATCAGGAGGAATTTACCATTTAGAATTTATGTGTATATTTATTTAATTATTCGAATAAAATACAACTATAATAATTAGTTAATTTAATTTTTACTTTTGAACCCAATTATTTAATTTATCATCCAATTAAACAATAATTCAAAGAAATAAAATTAATTATGAATTATTTCTTTCCTTATCGAGAAAATGAAATAACTGCATGTAATAATTTATGCAATTTATTTCTCTTTCTCTATTTATCTATTAGTGTAAATTAATCCAAAAGAATATGATTAATTTAGCTTAGATCGTATTCTATGTATTGTTAGTTCAAATAACCACATTTATGTCTTTAGTTTTTTAGAGTCAATCCAATTGCAATAGAAGACACGCTATCTTTTCATTTAGACTTATAGATAACATAAAATTCCTAACATGAGTTATTAGCTCATATGACCCCATGAACTATGGATCATTTAAATTATCTACTAATATAAGTAGTCTTCTGCATTACATACAATCCTTATCATGCAACTTAATATTAGTTAAACCTTAGTTAATCAATGAGCCAATATATATTTAATCATTTTTCTTTTCATGCAAAAATCATTTAAGATAGCTATGAAAAGAATATTAAATAATCATGCGGGAATTGGAAATTTACACGTAAATCATGAAGTAACCACAATAAGGGCACAAATCCTAACAAAAGCGAACTACAATTTTTAAAGAAAGAGATGGTTTTTGGAGTGTGATAGTTTTTAAAAGGGATAAAGCAACATTTTGTGCATGAACTTGGTCACTTTCCCCAATTTAATCTTCGAACTTTTTTTTATTCACATTAGTTCTAGAACTTGAATTTTGTTAAGCTGTGAAGATGTGGCACTCTAAGATTGTGCCACATCATTAGTTGAAAATTAAAAAAAATATAATCTAAAGAAATTCAAAAAAGTATTAAAAATATGAAAAATAATTATATATTACAATTTTTTTTAAATTCCAGATAATAACATGGCACAATCTTAGAGTGTCACGTCATCAAACCTTAATGGAATCCATGTTCAAGGACCAAATGGGAAAAATGGCCTAGTTCCATAGACTAATGTGGACCAAGAAAAAGTTGAAGGACCAAATCGGGAAATTTGCCAAATTTAAAGACTATATGTTGCCTTATCCATTTTAAGAAGAGTGGAAGCTTTTTTATTTTATTTATAAAATTGTAATATATTTAAAATTTAAATGAAATAATTGATTGAGTTTTAATTCGATTGATATCGACATTGTTGCCAATGCAAGAGGACGTGGGTCCGAGTGCGCTGAAACGCATTATCCTCCTATTTAAAAGTTGGAGAGGGGCTATGGGTAGTTCTAGGCATTGTATAAAAAAGAACAGATATAATAAGAACTAATAATGAGATTAAAAGAAAATTAAATGAAATATTTATAAAAAATACAAAAAGTAGTGCTTTAAAAGAAAAATCATCAACTTATACTGTATAATTGGGCGACAAAAATTATTACTTTTTTTTTTTCGAAGATAGTGTGAGTAATTATTTAGGTTTGTTTCTAACAAAGCGGTTTTTTTTTTCAAATATATTATATAAAAGTATTGAAAAACATAAAAAATCCTTCTAATATATTTATTGTTTTTCAAGTTTTTAGTTTATTTTTGTCTTTTCTTCAATTGAATTGGTGACAAATTAACTCATGACATCAACTTAGTAAGAAGTTTCATCACTAGTATAGATGAGGTTTATTCTGTCAATTCAATGACTAAGTTGAGGCATGTTTTTTTGTATAATACAAAAATAATAAAAAATTACCACAATGGTATCCCATTCCCATTATTTATGAGAATGGTATGGAGTGGGTGGTGGAGAGGCGGCACCACCTTGTTTTTTGACCCTAATCATTAGTCTGTTATGCAAAAAAAAATAGTTTTTTAAGGGCGGAGGGAACCTGATAGGCAGAACTGGTGGAGGCACCCTGATAGGCGGCACCGCTTTACACTGGAGACCATACAGTCACGCAGTCTGACGACCTAAACTGGTCGCCTCAACTGAAAAGAAAAGAAGCAGCAACTAAGGATAAGAATGGGAAGAGGCAATAGAGAAGAGAATAAGGGTTTGTTATGTTTGTAATTTTATTTTGGTTAGGTTAGGGTTTTACAGGGAGGAAGCAATAGATTTTAATGTTGTTTTTGTAACGCCCTGATTAATTTATTTTTGTTTTTGTGAAATCTGAAAAATATGTATTTGCTTTAGTGGTTAAGTGTTCTGGGTGTGTATATGAGGTTTTGGGTTCAAGCCCCACATTTGGATTTTTTTTTTATCCTAGCATTATACCTGCTGGATAGGCTTATGTAATATTGTTTGTAAACTCATATTAAAATGAGCCTACTAGTTCGAGTGGTAAAGAGTTAGTGTGTTGGAGGTACTGTGTTTGAATCCTTGTGCGAGCGTGAATGTTAATTTTTGTTCTGGTTGTCAGTTAGAGGTTTGGTGGAGTTAGGAGTCTGAAGTAGTTGGATGTGGTTAGTGGGGAGGATATTATGGGATGTGGTTATTAGTGGGGAGTTGAGATGTTGATCAAAAATCAATTTATTATTTTTTTATTTTATTTCCTTTTTTTTTCAAATTTTTCTCTATTCCTAAAAGTCTGACATTAGTTTTCTTTTTCTCTGCCATCTTCTTTTTCTCTTATTTTTCCTGCAATTCTATCTTTGATCTGCTGTCATATCAGTGTATTTTGAAATTTCAGTGTTTTACGTGCAGTTGGGTAAGTAGAGATTTCACTTGCCTATAAGTTTCGATTTCTGTAAGTTGTTGGGTTTATTCATTTCATTTGAATTTCTATGGTGTGAAGTAAGGGAGTTTGATTTTCTGCGATGTATTGCGCAGGAGTTGTTGGTGAACCTGTGGATTTCGCTCCTATAGCATAAACTGCAATAGGGGTTGTTCTTATTAGTGGTAAGTGTGTTTGCACGATTCAATTTTACAATATTAAGTTCGTATTTTGTTGTTAATTGGTTGTGGTAATGTTGTTTCTAGGTTCTAGTGGTCTCGGGATTACTGTAGCATCAAAAGCGAACCAAGTGTGTACCTTAAACACAAAAAATTAGAGTTCGACAAAAGCCGAAAAAGGGCACTTTCGACGCCACACAGGCGTGTGGCCAACCGTGTTACTGACGAAGGTGTGGCCGTGTGCATGACACGGCCATGTGGTATTGTGAGCCACACGGGCAAGGCCAAATTAGGCGTGTGGGTTTTAGCCAAGGCCGTGTGGGCCCACACAGGCAAGCTACATGGGCATATGGTCCTAGAATTTTGAAATTTTTCCTAGGGTCGCACGAGTCATTCCGATCAACTATGGGCCTACCGTTGGGTCGATAATGGGGTAACCAAACCTTATTTCATGTGATCTGATACTCTGATAGTCTGATTTGAGTAGGGAACTGATATGAATGCTTGAGTGTACTATTAAGTATGTATTTATCTGTATACGAGTATGTTAAGCATGTTTATTCTGTTATTTTGACATCTGTATTCTGTATCTGTGTTTGGGGTGGGATTTGTATATGTAGAGGAAGTGACCTGTACGATGACTTTTCGCCTATTTTCTGGCAGCTTGACTGCATATTATCTATTATGTGTTGCATCGACACTATATGGTGTGTATAGATGGGTGGGTTTTTTTTACCCCACATGGTGTGATGGGATGGTCGGAGATAGTGTGTAGAGGATAGGGGTAGGATCCGGTATGTTTGTTCTGTTAATCTGACTCTGATATCTGTATCTGTTTTGGGCTTAGGTCCGAATCTGTATCCGATTGTATATGAAATACTATGTATGTTGCATGAATATTCCTGTTGGGTTACACACTGAGTTCTCGAAAACTCACATCTGTTTTTCTGTTCTATTCAGGTAATCCATAGGCATAAACGGGTCGGTGCGACGGAGGCTCAACAGTGACCACTTGACGGGAAACTGTTTTCATTATTATAATTTGATGGGTTTTACTGAAATTTCGATTTTCGTGAGAGTTTTGTAATTTTTGGACTCTCCGGAATTTTTGGACTGTTTTGTTTAAATTTTTGGTTTGGTTGCGTTATGATTTCTAAACTACGACGATTCGAAAAAATATCGATTTTACGCGAATGAATCTTATTTTTGAAAACACGGACGTGGTTTTAACTTAAACATTTTTTCAAACTTCCGTTGCAAAATGATTTGGTTAACCTTAAGGGATAACATGTAACGGTCAATAATAAATATATAAATGAATACGTTTGAACTCTGACGTTTAGCGGAGTATCTTCAATTTCAAAACCCTTCTTCGTGGCACTCCCTGTAACACCCCTTACCCGAGTCCAACCTCGGAAACGGATACGAGGTATTACAATACTTAATCTCACTTGAACATGTAATTACGGGATATAAAATTTCGTTTTGACTTAAAACCCTTTCTTCCTTGATCATAACCTTCGTATTATGGGCCTACGAGGCCTTAAGCATACACCAGGAAGGTTTCAGGGTTCAACCGGAAACTTAAACGCTATTTGAAAATTTTTACCTAGACAGGGGCCACACGTCCGTGTTGTCCAAGGGACACGCCCGTGTGCCCTAGGACATGCCCGTGTTTGGCACCCGTGGTCGAAACTGACTTATTTCACATGCCTGAGCACATGCCCGTGTCTATAACCCGTGTCCTTCACACGGCCTAGACACGCCCGTGTCTCCTGCCCGTGGAGCTCTCTGACTATGACGTCACCAAATCTTAATTAGCACATGGCCAAGGCACACGCCCGTGTGCTGGCCCGTGTGACGAATCACATTCTCGTAATTAAGTGTAGGGGACACACGGCCTATCAACACACCCATATGGGTTGACCGTGTGTCACACACGGTCTAGACACACGCCCGTGTGTCTACCCGTGTGGACAACTATAGGCTATTCTCTAAGCCTTTTTGCCACCCTGAAACAAAGACTCATTCATATAGTCTCAATTAAAACAAAACATAGCAATATTAAGCTATGAAAAATCTTTAAACTAACATTCATTCCAACCACAATCATACTCGATAACTTGCATGAACATTCACTTCATCATACTCATAATTCTTATAGCTTAAACTTGACAATTATGGCCACCTCATAATGACCCTTTACAAAATAAGTGTAAACCATTGTTAGCCAACGCTTTGGCCCTTAAACATGTTATAACATAGAATACCCAATTTCCTATACATGCCATACTGAAAATGAATTACCTTTACTATACCAAAAAGGGCGGTTGATAGTGTGATTCCGAACTCCGACGTTCTGTGATTCCTGAGCTAACTTGGCGTAACTACAAGGAAAAGGAAAAAGTGAGGGGGTAAGCATATAGCTTAGTAAGTTTGCATGAAACTCTAGGATAACATATTTACTCAAACCATAATCATTAATATCATGAAACAATGGCAACATAGTCTCAAATGAATAAAAGTACTTACTCGTACTTATTCACACTTATTCTTACTTATTATTACCCATCTCATGTCAATATGATCTAGTAACTTTTACTTACTCGTGTTACCTGTATCACTGAATAATGTGGTTTAGCACATATGCTAACATAACCATAAACTCACATCTTTATCATTCATGTCATGAACATTACTCAAGGCCATCCATAAACAGATTTGGATCTAGGCCAACTCACGTACTTAACTCTTTTGCTTATGAATAAATCAGATCATCATGAATTATTCAAACTTATCATGCATAAGTTTTGATGCCAGCACCATATCCCAGATATGGTCTTACATGGGATCATTCCTTGATTTTCGATGCCATATCCCAGATATGATCTTATACGGGATCTCATAACTCGATGTCGATGTCATGTCCTAGACATGGTCTTATACGAGATTATACATTGATGTCGATGCCATATCCCAGATATGGTCTTACACGAGATCATTCTTTGGTGCCGAAGCCATGTCCCTGAAATGGTCTTATACGGGACCTTTCTTATCTCATATGAATACATAATATCATCCTTACCTTAGAAATTATTCTGGGACTTAAACTTAACTTATTCTCACCATTCTCTTACTGAGACTTCATCGCTCAATTTTTATAACCATAACATGCATTTGTCATATTATTAGGTAATTTCAACATCGTAAGTTATGAAACTCTAATTTCATACAAACTTACCTCGATTCTCAAAATGTGCCTCAATGCTCGATTTAGTCCTCGATTTTGTTCTTGCCTCGATTTCGATCCGGGCTTCGTGTTTCTTGATCTATAATAATAAATTTCTATTATTAAACACATGCATTGACTAAATCGACTCATAATTCATATTTTGGAAAAATTACAATTTTGCCCTTAAACTTTTACATAATTACACTTTTGCCCCTAGGCTCGTAAAATGAATTTGATTCAACTTTCTTATACTTCAAGCCTAGCCGAATCATATTCTTAACTATAACATCTTTCAATTCCTATTATTTCACTCATGTATGACCATTTTCATAACTTTTACAATTTGATCCTTACATGCATTTTTCATGAAAATCACTTAGAAAAAGATGTTTATCCTACATCAAACTTTCATAATATTACATAAAAGATCAAAATACATGCATGTCATACATGGGTAAATTTTTGAACATAAACCCTAGCTCAAAATATAGCTAGAAATAGCTAAACCGAGCTACGAGGGTTTCAAAAATACGAAAAATATTAAAAACGGGGCTAGGATGCACTTACTATCAAGCTTGAAAGTTGAACAAACCCTAGCTATGGTGCTCCTTGAAAATTTCGGCTAAGGGAGGAAGATGGACATGTTTTTGGCCTTGTTTTCCCTTTTAATTCTTTTATTTACTAAATGACTAGAATTCCCTTAATGACCCTTTCTTGAGATTTTTCCTTCCCATGTCCATTTTTGTCCATCATCAAATATAATGGTCTAATTTCTAAATAAGGACCACTATGAATGTTTATAATTCTATTTCATACTTGAACCTTCTAGAATCTCACATTTTCTATTCTTTGCAATTTAGTCCTAATGGACAATTTATTCACTAATTAATAAAATTTCTTCATGAGATTTTCACACAATCATGCAAATACCTCATAAGCCTTGTAAAATCATTTAAACACATATTTTTACTTCAGATTTGTGGTTTCGCACCACTATTCCGACTAGCCCCCAAGTCGGGCTGTTACAATTCTCCCATCCTTAGGGATTTTCGTCCCCGAAAATCTTACCAGTGAAAAGGTTTGGGTACTGGTTCCTCATAGCCTTCTCGGGCTCCCATGTAGCCTCTTCTACCCCATGTCTCTGCCATAGGACTTTCACTAGAGCTACACTTTTATTTCTCAACTGTTTGACTTCCTGTGCTAGAATCTTAACTGGTTCCTCACCATATGTCATGTCGGGTTGAATCTCAACCTCAGTCGGTGTGATTATATGTGATGGGTTTGATCGGTAGCGTCGCAACGTCAACACGTGAAACACATCATAAATCTTTTCTAACTCAGTCGGCAAAGCCAACCGATAGGCTACCGGCCTAATCCTCTCGGTGATCTCATATGGTCCGATGAAATGCGGACTCAATTTGCCTTTCCGGCCAAATCTAAGAACTTTCCTCCATGGCGACACTTTTAAGAATACTCTATCGCCGACTTGATACTCAATCTCTTTCCTTTTTAAATCCGAGTAAGATTTCTGTCTGTCAGAAGTAGCCTTTAAATAGTCTCAAATCACCTTTGCTTTTTCTTCGGTTCCTCTAACCAAGTCAACCCCGTGAATCTGGTTTTCCTTAAGCTCAGTCCAGTATGAAGGCGTTCGACACTTATGCCCATATAAAGCCTCATAAGGTGCCATTTTTAAACTTGACTGAAAACTATTATTATAAGCAAACTCTACCAAAGGTAGATACTTTTCACAACTGCCTTGAAATTCAAGAATACAGCACCGAAGCATATCCTCAAGTACTTGTATTAACCTTTTCGACTGTCCGTCGGTTTGGGGGTGAAAGGCTGTACTAAAACTCAACTTGGTGCCCAAGGCCTCTTGCAACTTTTTCCAAAACCTGGAGGTGAATCTCAGATCTCTATCTGATGTAATCGATAAGGGCACTCCGTGAAGTCTCACAATCTCAGAGATGTACAAGTTTGCCAACTTATCCAATGAATAATCAACAAGCACTGGTATGAAATGGGCTGACTTCGTAAGTCTATCGACTACGACCCATACAGCATCTTTCTTGCTCGGTGTCAACGATAAACCTGTTACAAAGTTCATAGTAACTCGATCCCACTTCCACTCGAGCACCATAATAGGTTGAAGTAAACCCGAGGGTACTTGATGTTTGGCCTTTACCTGCTGACAAATCAAGCATCTTGAGACAAATTCGGAAATATCTTTCTTCATACTATGCCACTAGTACCATTTCTTCAGATCATTATACATCTTGGTACTACCCGGATGTACAGATAAACATCCGCTATGTGCCTCATGCAAAACTTTACGAATAAGCTCATTGTTCCTCGGTACACATACTCGGTCCCTGAACATTAAACGTCTGTCTGGATTAATCCAAAAATTAGACTCAACACCTGACTCGCATTGAGCTTTTCTAGCTTGTAGGTCGCTGTCATCTTTCTGAGCCTCACAGATTTCTTGAAGAAACATTGGTCTAGCCCTCAACTCCGCTGGAATAGAACCATCACCTGATAAACTCATCCGTGTATTCATAGCCCTCAAGGCAAATAGGGATTTTCTACTTAAAGCATCGGTGACTACATTCGCCTTCCCCGGGTGGTAGTCAATGACTAGCTCATAATCTTTTATCAACTCCAACCACCTTCGTTGCCTTAAATTCAATTCTTTCTAAGTCATCAAATACTTTAGACTTTTGTGATCGGTGAATATCCGACATCTCTCACCATATAAATGGTGTCTCCATATCTTTAATGCAAACACGATGGCAGCCAGTTCTAAATCGTGCGTAGGGTAATTCTTCTCGTGTGGCTTTAACTGTCTTGAGGCATATGCTATCACCTTGCCTTCTTGCATAAGTACACAGCCCAATCCGTTTAAAGATGCATCGCTATAGATCACAAATTCCTTTCCCGGCTCAGGTTGCACTAGAACTGGAGCCTCTGTCAACATTGCCTTTAATCTCTCAAAACTGTGTTGGCACTTTTCCGTCTACTCAAACTTTACATTTTTCTCTAATAATCTCGTCATCGGTGTAGCTATCATGCAGAATCCTTTAACGAACCTTCGATAATAGCCAGCTAGGCCCAGAAAACTTCTAACCTCATACACATTTTTCGGCGATTTCCAATTAACTATAGTCGAAATTTTACTTGGGTCAACTCGGACTCCATCTCCCGAAACAATGTGTCCCTGAACTTGGCGTACAATTGATTATCTCGAAGAATCTGTAAAACTGTCCTTAGATGTTCGGCATGCTCTCCCTCATCACGGGAGTATATCAATATATCATCAATAAAGACGACCACAAACTTATCTAAGTATGGCTGAAAGATGCGGTTCATTAAGTCCATAAACACCACCGGGGCATTTGTTAAACCAAAAGGCATGACTAGAAATTCATAGTGCCCATACCTGGTTCGAAAAGCCGTCTTAGGCACATCTGAGTCTTTTACTCTCAACTAGTAATACCCTGATCTCAAATCTATTTTAGAGAACACAGTGGCTCCCTTCAATTGATCAAACAAATCGTCGATCCTTGGCAACGGATACTTGTTTTTCACTGTTACCTTAGTAAGCTACCGGTAATCTATACATAGCCTCATGGAACCATCTTTCTTTTTCAAAAATAGCACTGGAGCACCCCATGGAGAACTACTCGGTCTTGCAAAACCTTTATCTGTTAACTCTTGTAATTGTGCCTTTAATTCTTTCAACTTCGTTGGAGCCATTCTATATGGTGCAATTAATATGGGTACAGCGCTGGGAGTTAACTCAATGCCGAACTCGACCTCTCTAATCGGGGGTAGTCCTGGCAGTTCCTCTGGAAAAACATCTGGGTACTCACATACTACCAGGACTGATTCAATCTTTAACTCGGTTTCTTTAGCATTCAACACAAAAGCAAGATATGCCTCATATCCCTTTCTTACGCACCTCTAAGCAGTCATATGAGAGATCACAACCGGTAATCTATCTTGTTCATCTGATTCAACACAAAGAGTTTCCCCATTTTCACATCTCAACTCAATATATTTCTTTCCACAGTTTACAGTCACACCATGAGTGGTTAGCCAGTCCATACCAAGAATTGTATCAAATTCATCAAATGGAAATAACATAAGATTTGCCTTAAAACAATGACCTCTAATCATTAATGGGCAATCTTTACATACTTTATCAACTAGCACACTTTTGCCTAAAGGATTAGACACCTTTATCACAAATTTTGTAGACTCTAGGGGCATACTCATTCTAGATACTAATTTCATGCATATATAAGAATGGGTAGATCCCGGATCTATTAAAGCAATAACTTTAGTATCATAGAGAGAAAAGGTACCCGTGATCAAAATAGGAGATGACGCCTCTTCGCGAGCGCGAATGGCATAGGTCCTCACAGGTGCTCTGCCCTCAGGTCTCGCAGCCTGCTCTTTGTGAGTATTCTTACTATTTGCCCCGCTTCCTGGGTTTCTCTATGGTATCCCTCTTGCAGTGCCTCCCGGTCTAGCATGCTGGGGCCTCTCTTTCTCATCCCCCTCTAGGCAATCTCTAATAAAATGGTCTAGAGACCCACATCTGAAACAAGCATTTTCATTTGCTCGACATTCACCGGGATGACGTTTGCCACATTGCGGGCATTTCGGTCTACTCGGTCGGGTGTTGCCTGTAGCACCCCTTACCCGGGTTCTATGTCGGAACTGGGCCCGAGGCGTTATCGAACTCAAACCACTTGATCGCCACTTAGGCTCGTCGTAACTACTATCTGAAGTCATCTCAACAACCTCATTCTCGACTTACGAGGCCTCACTCATACACACGAGGGCTCTCGAGACTAAACCGGAACTTTTTCCAATCTTAAAAATTTTCTCTTTATACAGGTCTCACACGCCCGTGCAAGATTAGACACGCCCGTGCATGGACACACATGCCCATGCTCCTAAACCGTGCCTAAAATCCCAGCATTCTACCAATGCCCCACGGCCAAGGCACATGCCCGTGCTTACCACCCGTGGTGCACACTGACTACTTTAACACGGCCTAGAGTCACAGACACGCGCCGTGTGGCTAGCCCGTGGCCAACACCGATAGTCCCACACGCCCTAGACACACGCCCGTGCGGCTAGTCCGTGGTCTATTACGATTTATAATACTAACATGCAGGGACGCTTGCGACCAAAGCACACACCGTGGAGTCGACCGTGTGTCACACATGGCCTAGACACACGCCTTGTGTGTCTATCCACATGGACAAGAACAAAGCTATGTGCCAAGCTCTTTTCACCCCTCTAGCATACACAACATATACTCATCTAACACCATCATAATCAACTCAAATTGAAGTGCATTCTCACATAGAAAACTACATCTTTCTTTCATATAATGTAATAGCCAACAACCATGGCATTATACAAAATAAGCTATCCATCTAAAGGCCAACACATCTTAGCCATTTACAACAAAATCCACTAACTTGTCTAGCCCCTATACATGCCATATACAAAACATTAAGTTTCATGTACCAAAGTGTGCTGATATGTGGGCTATCTTCTGATGATCCTCGTATCTCGATTCAACGCTTTTAATCTATAAAACAAGGGAAAAGAAAGAGAGTAAGCTTTGAGCTTAGTAAGTTTACACATAAACAATTAAGCAACATAGTATCAGCTAAGCAACAATTAGCATTATACCAACAAGTAATTCACAACTATGCTTACTCTTCTATCCCTTACCACATTTCCAACACATCATGAGTCACATACTCATAACCATCGAAATACACCCCTGCATTCAATGTCACATTTACACAATATACAACACATCATTATTTCTCAATAATTCATCCACAAAGCTAATTAACTTAATAATACATCCACACAGCTATTTTACTCAATAATGCAATCACATGGCAAATCCACACAGTTAACCCACACAGCAAATGTCTCAGTGGTTTCGCACTTAGCACACCACAATCGATTAATAAAGTGGTATCGCACTTAGCCTACCACAAAGGTAATCATAGGGGTTTCTCACTTAGCCCACTAAACGATATACCTCACGATAGCATCGCACATAGCCAGCTCATCGTCAATATGCATTAGGATGGTATCGCACTTAGCCTACCATCTAGCATTATCACTACAAATTCACATGTCTACTTACTCAATCAAACATCCATTCACAATTCTACTACATTCATTCTACATGGACCACATAGGTTCTCAATCAATCTCGAACAAGCTACACACTAGCTATCATCAACAATTTGTAAGTATGAATGCATTGTTTATGCATAGACTTACCTCGATACTCAAAAGTAGAGAAATATGCAATTTAGTCCACCACCTTGCTTTTGCCTCGGTTTCGATCCGGGCTTCGTCTTTCTTGATCTATAATGAATAAATCAGCTTATTCAATACATACATTTACTAAATTTACCCACATCTCATACTTTAGCAAAATTACTATTTTGCCCCTAAACTTTCTCATATTTACACTTTAGTCCCAAAGGCTCGTACAGTGATTTTTATTCAACTTTCTAGTCTTTCATGCTTAGCCGAATCACTTATTCAGCTAAAGCTATCATCAATTCTCACTAAACCACATATGTATGACCAAACTAAAGTTTTTCACAAACTAGTCCCTACATGCATTTTTCATGGAAAATCACTTAACAAAAGATGTTTCTACTACATCAAGCTTTCATAATCTTCCATAAAAAAACAAAATACATGCATGTCATACATATGTACATTTTTGAACATCCATTATAGCTCACCAAAAAGCTAAAAATAGCTTACTCATGCTACTAGGACTTCAAAAATACGAAAAATGTCAAAAACTGGGCTTAGGAGCACTTACTAGCAAGCTTGAAAAATTGAAAGAGCCCTAACAATGGCTAAGGAAGCTTGGGGGAGAAGATGAGTGAATTTTTGTCATCTTTTCACCTATATAATCACTTAATAACTAAATGACCAAAATGCCCTTTTTGATAAACTTCAAATTTTAACTCATCCACGCCCATTTTTGTCCAAAAATTAGAATTTGGATAAATTACCATTTAAGGACCTCCAATTAATAATCTAAAGCTATTTCACACATATAGCTTCTAGAAACACACATTTTGCAACTTTTGCAATTTAGTCCTTTTGGACAATTCAACCACAATTTCACAAAATTGCTTCATGAAACTTTCACACTAGCATGCATACATAATATAAACCTCAAAAACTCATTCATAACCCTCGGATTTGTGGTCTCGCACCACTATTTTGACTAGGCCCTAAATTGGGATGTTACAACTCTCCCCCCTTTAGAGATTTTCGTCCCCGAAAATCTTACCAGTAAAGAGGTTTGGATGTTGCTCTCTCATAGCTTCTTCCGTTTCCCACGTAGCCTCTTCCACACCATGTTTCTGCCATAACACTTTCACTAGTGCTATGCTCTTATTTCTCAACTATTTCACTTCTCGAGCCAAGATCTTAATCGGCTCCTCTTCATAAGACATATCCGGTCTTATCTCAATTTCCATCGAAGGAATCACATGTGAAGGATCGGAGCGATACCGTTGCAACATCAACACATGGAACACGTTATGAATCTTTTCCAACTCTACCGGCAAAGCCAACCGGTATGCTACAGGCCCAACTCTATCTGTAACCTCATACGACCCTATGAACCTTGGACTCAATTTCCCTTTTCGTCCAAATCTCATAATCTTCTTCCACGGGGACACTTTTAAAAACACTTTGTCGCCCACTTCAAACTCAATTTCTTTTCTTTTCAAATCCGCGTACGACTTCTGTCGGTCCGAAGCAGCTCTCAAGCTATTACGGATTACTTTCACCTTCTCTTCGATTTCTTTCACTAGATCGACCCCATGGATCCGCTTTTCACTAAGCTCGGTCCAACACAAAGGAGTCCGACACTTACGACCATACAAAGCCTCATACGGTGCCATCTGTATACTCGACTGATAACTGTTGTTATAGTCGAATTTGACCAAAGGTAGATATCTCTCCCAACTACCTTCGAATTCTAGCACACAGCATCGAAGCATATCTTCAAGAACTTGAATCACTCTTTCAGACTGACCATCGGTTTACGGATGGAACGCAGTGCTGAAATTCAATCTTGTACCCATGGCTTCTTGCAACTTCTTCCAAAATCTCGAAGTAAACCTCGGATCTCTATCCGATATAATAGACACATGTACACCATGTAATCTCACTATCTCTGCCACATACAACTCAGCTAACTTATCCAGTGAATAATCAACACGTACTGAAATAAAGTGAGCCGACTTTGTCAATCTATCCACAACAACCCACACAGCATCTCTCTTTCTCAGAGTCATCGGCAACCCCGTCACAAAATCCATGGTAACCCGATCCCATTTCCATTCGGGAACCATCAGTGTCTGAAGCAATCCCGAAGGCACTTGATGCTCAGCTTTCACTTGTTGAAAAATTAGACACTTTGCCACAAACTCTGAAATATCTCTTTTCATTCCTGGCCACCAATAAAACTTCCTCAAATCGTGTACATTTTCGTATTACCCGGATGTACTGACAAACATCCACTGTGGGCCTCATACAAAACCTTTCGAATCAACTCCTCATTTTTAGGAACACAAATTCTATCTCGATAAAGCAAACAACCATTCAAACCCATTCAAAAATCAGAATCACATTCCGACCCGCACCTAGCTATCTTAGTTTGCATCTCGTTGTCATTTCTCTGAGCCTCACATATTTGTTGAACAAATAGTGGCTTAGCTCTCAACTCTGCCAAAATAGCACCATCATCAGACAATGCTAAACTCGCTCTCATAGCTCTTAGAGCATACAAGGATTTCCTACTCAAGGCATCCGCAACCACATTCACTTTTCCCGGGTGGTAATCAATGACTAACTCATAGTCTTTCAACAACTCAAGCCACAGTCTCTGTCTCAGATTCAGATCCTTCTGATCCATCACATACTTTAAACTCTTGTGATCCGTAAAGATTCAACACTTCTCACCATACAAGTAATGTCGCCAAATCTTTAACGCAAAAATAATTGCAGCAAACTCTAAATCATGAGTCGAATAATTCTTCTCGTGCAGCTTTAGCTGCCTCGAGGCGTAAGCGACTACCTTACCCTCTTGCATCAACACGCAACCGAGACCATTAAACGATGAATCACTGTAAACCACGAACTCTTTCCCTGATTCTGGTTGAATCAAAACTGATGCCTCAGTCAACATTGTCTTCAGTCTCTCGAAGCTCTGTTGACATGTCTCAGTCCATTAAAACTTGACATCTTTATGCAATAGTTTCGTTATCGGGGTGGCAACCACAGAGAACCCCTTTATGAAATGTCTGTAATATCCCGCTAATCCCAAGAAACTTCTGATTTCTAACACATTTCTCGGCGGTTTCCAATCCACAATAGCCGATATCTTACTCGGGTCAACTCTGACACCATCACCTGACACCATGTGTCCTAGGAATCTGACCTCTCGGAGCCAAAACTCACTCTTGCTAAACTTAGCATACAACTGCTTATCTCTTAAAGTTTGCAAGACAATTCTCAAATGCTATTCATGATTATTCTCATCCCGAGAATAGATCAATATGTCGTCAATGAAGACAACTACAAACTTGTCCACGTACGGTTTGAAAACACGGTTCATTATATCCATAAAAATTGCAAGTGCATTCGTCAAACCAAACGGCATAACCAGAAACTCATAATGGCCATACCTTGTCTGAAATGCGCTTTTCAACACATCTTGCTCTTTCACTGAAATGATAATAAACTGGACCTCAAGTCTATCTTGGAGAACACTGTAGCTCCCTTTAGTTGATCAAAGAGATCATCAATCCTTGGTAAAGGATACTTATTCTTCACCGTCACCTTGTTCAGTTGTCTATAGTCTATAGTCTATACACAACCTCATAGACCCATCTTTCTTCTTCACGAATAATACCGGAGCACCCCACGGCGAGTAGCTCGGTCTTGCAAAACCCTTATCTGTCAACTCTTGCAACTGAACCTTCAGTTCTTTCAACTCTACTGGTGCCATTCTGTACGGAGCAATCGAAATAGGTGCCGTTCCATGAACCAACTCAATTCCAAATTCAACCTCTCTCACTGGAGGTAATCCGGGTAACTCTTCCGGAAATACATCTGGGTACTCACATACCACAGGCACTGTTTCAAACTCTACTCCAACCTCTCGAGTATTCAACACAAAAGCAAGATAGGACTCACATCCTTTTCTCAAACATTTCTCAGCCACTAGGGAAGAAATCATCACTGGTAGACTATCCGATCCACCTGATTCAACCCGAACCACATCTCCACTCTCACATTTCAATTCAATAAACTTACTACCACAGTTCACTAAGACACTATAGGTAGTCAACCAATCCATGCCTAGGATTAAATCAAACTCATCAAACGGCAACAACATAAGGTTTGCCAGAAAACAATGATTCTCAATCAATAAAGGACAATTCTTACACACTCTGTCCACTAACACATGCTTTCCTAACGGGTTTGACACCTTAACCACTATGTCCGTAGACTCAACGGTCATACTCAAACTAGATGCTAATCTCATGCAAATATAAGAATGAGTAGACCCTGGATCTATTAAAGTAATAACGAAGGTGTCATAGAGAGAAAAAGTACCCGTTATCACATCAGGGGAGGATGCTTTTTCGCAAGCGCGAATAGCATACGTCCTCGCAGGTGCCCGACCCTCTGGTCTCACAGCAGAATCTCTGGGCGTACCTCTACCACTATTCCCGCCTCTCGGGTTCCTTGGTGGTCTACCCCTCGTAGACACATCACTAGGTCTCAGCTCTTGCCTCTCTTCCTTTTCATCCCTATCGGGAAAGTTACGGATAAAGTGGTCAGGGGAACCACACTTATAACATTTTCGAATATTTCCCCAACACTCTCCGGTGTGATACCTACCACAACTTGGACACTCCGGTTTACACTTTGTATTGCCCACACTTTCCATCGAGGGAGCTTGGGCTCTCAAACCCGAGCGAGTATTGCCCAAGTCTCGATGCGAATAACCCACTAGTGCTGTCATCCGAGGATTCACTTCCTTGGATCTTTTCGACTGGGCTTGATATGACTTGCCCATCGGCCTCTTTCTAGCATCTCGGGCTTCACTCACAGCCCTCCTCTTTTCTGAGCTCAGCTCTTCGGCCTTACTTGCCCTCTCAACTAATACCACAAATTCTTTCAACTCCAAAATGCCCACTAGGAGTTTGATGTCCTCATTCAGCCCATCTTCGAACCTCTTACACAAGTTGGTCTCAATCGATACATATTCTTGAGCATATTTGCTAAGCCTAACAAACTCACGATCGTATTCCGCCACTGTCATTCTTCCTTGTTTCAACTCAAGAAATTCCTTCCTTTTTCGATCAGTAAACCTCTGGCTTATATACTTCTTCCGGAACTCTTTCAGAAAGAAGTCCCACGTCACCCGCTCTCTCGGGACCACTAGCGTCAATGTTTTCCACCAGTGGTATACTGAATCTCTCAGCAAGGATACGACACACTTCAAACTCTCTTCTAGCGTACATGAGAGTTCATCGAACACCCTCATCGAGTTCTCCAACCAGAACTCTGCCCTCTCAGGGTCATCATCTACCTTAGCTCTAAACTCCTCAGCCCCGTGCTTTCTAATCTTATCCACCGGGGGCTTCGATATCCTCACTACATCCATACCTTGAGGAGCCACTGGATTTGGCTGAGGTATAGGAGGAGGAGGTGGAGGAGGTTGAGCATTAGGGTTCGCTCGAACATAATCTGAGTACCAATTACTCATCATTTGGAGAAAGGCTTCCCGTGCCTCTTCCCCTTGACCTCTAGCCTCGGGTCCACTCTCAACAGGTGCGGTTCCTTGCGCAGGAGCCGGCGCATTACTAGCTGCTTCATCAGCAGTCAACGGATTGGAATCCATATACTATATAAAACAAGATTTAATTCATCAGAAACCACCACACTATCATTGTACACTTATGGCATGTATAGCTAGACTCTTACACCCGCTACGGTAGTCCTGGAAATGGCTAAACCATAGCTCTGATACCACTAAATGTAACACCCCTTACCCAGGTTCTACGTCGGAATCGGGGCCGAGGCATTACCGAACTCAAACCACTTGATCGCCACTTAGGCTCATCGTAACTACTCTCTGAAGTCATCTCAACAACCTCATTCTCGACTTACGAGGCCTCACTCATACACACAAGGGCTCTCGAGACTAAACCAAAACTTTTTCCAATCTTAAAAATTTTCTCTTTATACTGGTCTCACACGCCCGTGCAAGATTAGACACGCCCGTGCATGGACACATACGCCCATGTCCCCAAACCGTGCCTAAAAATCCAGCATTCTGCCAATGCCCCACGGCCAAGGCACACGCCCGTGCTTACCACCCGTGGTGCACACTGACTACTTTAACACGGCCTAGAGTCTAGACACACGCCCGTGTAGCTAGCCCGTGGCCAACACTGGATAATCCCACACGCCCTAGACAGACGCCCGTGCAGCTAGTCCATGGTCTATTCTGATTTGTAATACTAACATGCAGAGGATGCACGGCCAAAGTGCACGCCCGTGGGCTGACCGTGTGTCACACATGGCCTAGACACACGCCCGTGTGTCTATCCACATGGACAAGAACAAAGCTACGTGCCAAGCTCTTTTCAACCCTCTAGCATACACAACATATACTCATCTAACACCATCATAATCAACTCAAATTGAAGTGCATTCTCACATAGAAAACTACATCTTTCTTTCATATAATGTAATAGCCAACAACCATGGCATTATACAAAATAAGCTATCCATCTAAAGGCCAACACATCTTAGCCATTTACAACAAAATCCACTAACTTGTCTAGCCCCTATACATGCCATATACAAAACATTAAGTTTCATGTACCAAAGTGTGCTGATATGTGGGCTATCTTCTGATGATCCTCGTATCTCGATTCAACGCTTTTAATCTATAAGACAAGGGAAAAGAAAGAGAGTAAGCTTTGAGCTTAGTAAGTTTACACATAAACAATTAAGCAACATAGTATAAGCTAAGCAACAATTAGCATTATACCAACAAGTAATTCACAACTATGCTTACTCTTCTATCCCTTACCACATTTCCAACACATCATGAGTCACATACTCATAACCATCGAAATGCACCCCTGCATTCAATGTCACATTTACACAATATACAACACATCATTATTTCTCAATAATTCATCCACACAGCTAATTAACTTAATAATACTTCCACACAGCTATTTTACTCAATAATGCAATCACATGGCTAATCCACATAGTTAACCCACACAAAGAAATGTCCGGTGGTTTCGTGTACTTAGCACACCACAATCGATTAATAAGGTGGTATCGCACTTAGCCTACCACAAAGGTAATCATAGGGGTTTCTCACTTACCCCACTAAATGATATACCTCACGATAGCATCGCACATAGCCAGCTCATCGTCAATATGGATTAGGATGGTATCGCACTTAGCCTACCATCTAGCATTATCACTACACATTCGCATGTCTACTTACTCAATCAAACATCCATTCACAATTCTACTACATTCATTCTACTTGGACCACATAGGTTCTCAATCGATCTCGAACAAGCTACACACTAGCTATCATCAACAATTTGTAAGTATGAATGCATTGTTTATGCATAGACTTACCTCGATACTCAAAAGTATAGAAATATGCAATTTAGTCCACCACATTGCGTTTGCCTCGATTTTGATCCGGGCTTCGTCTTTCTTGATCTATAATGAATAAATCAGCTTATTCAATACATACATTGACTAAATTGACCCACATCTCATACTTTAGCAAAATTACTATTTTGCCCCTAAACTTTCTCATATTTACACTTTAGTGCCAAAGGCTCGTAAAGTGATTTTTATTCAACTTTCTAGTCTTTCATGCTTAGCCGAACCACTTATTAAACTAAAGCTATCATCAATTCTCACTAAACCACATATGTATGACCAAACTAAAGTTTTTCACAAACTAGTCTCTACATGCATTTTCATGGAAAAGCACTTAACAAAAGATGTTTCTACTACATCAAGCTTTCATAATCTTCCGTAAAACAACAAAATACATGCATGTCATACATATGTACATTTTTGAACATCCATTATAGCTCACCAAAAAGCTAAAAATAGCTTACTCATGCTACTAGGACTTCAAAAATACGAAGAATATCAAAAACCGGGCTTAAGAGCACTTACTAGCAAGCTTGAAAAATTGAAAGAGCCCTAACAATGGCTATTGAAATTTTTTTGCACTTGGGGAGAAGATGAGTGAATTTTTGTCATCTTTTCACCTATATAATCACTTAATAACTAAATGACCAAAATACCCTTTTTGATAAACTTCAAATTTTAACTCATCCATGCCCATTTTTGTCCAAAAATTAGAATTTGGATAAATTACTATTTAAGGACCTCTAATTAATAATCTAAAGCTATTTCACACATATAGCTTCTAGAAACACACATTTTGCAACTTTTGCAATTTAGTCCTTTTAGACAATTCAACCACAATTTCACAAAATTGCTTCATGAAACTTTCACACTAGCATGCATACATAATATAAACCTCAAAAACTCATTCATAACCCTCGAATTTTTGGTCTCGTACCACTATTCCGACTAGGCCCTAAACTGGGATGTTACATTGCCGACACTAGCAACCGAGGTGGTCTGGGCTTTAGACCCTGAGTACTGCTTACTCTTACCTTTGTTTAAAAACCCGACTGAAGTACCTGATCGAGTAGGGAAGTCTCTTGACTTCTTAGATGAAGATTGAAATGACTTGTTCATCTGCCTCTTTCTCGAGTCACGAGACTCCATCTCGTCTTTCCTTTTCTCTTTCACTAATTCTTCAGCCTTACAAGCCCGATCCACTAACACTATAAATTCTTTCAAATCGAGAACACCAACAAACAGCTTGATATCTTCATTTAATCCGTCCTAAACTTCTTATACATAATGGCTTCAGAGGACACACATTCCTGAGCGTACTTGCTGAGCCTCACAAACTCGCATTCGTATTCAGTTACTGTCATCTTGCCTTGCTTCAGTTCAAGGAATTCCTTTCTCTTCTGGTTTATAAATCTTTGGCTTATGTATTTCTTCCAAAATTCCTCTTGGAAAAATTCCCACATAATTCTTTCCCTCGGTACAACTGACACAAGGGTATTCCACCACTGGTAAGCGGAATCTCTCAGAAGAAAAACCACACACTTCATGCACTCTTCAGGTGTGCACGATAACTCATCAAATACCCTAATGGTATTTTCAAGCCAAAATTCGGCTCTTTTCGGATCATCATCTTTACTAGCCCTGAATTCCTTGGATCCTTGCTTCTGGATCCTATCAATCGGAGGCTTTTCTCTTCTTACAACCTCTACCACTTGAGGAGCTACAGGGGTAGGTTGAGGAATAGGCGGGGGTAGAGGGGGTGGAGCATTCAGATTTGCTCGTATGTACTCTGTATACCAACTACTCATCATTCAGATAAAGGCTTCTCGGGCCTCTTCTCCCTGACCCAAAGTCTCGGGTCTACTCTCTACTGGCGCGGTCCCTTGCGCGGGAGACGGCACATTACTTGCAGCATCATAAGCTGCAGCTCAGTCAGGATCAATATCCATCAACTATTAAAAAAATATACAATTCAAATCGTTAGGAGTCGTCACACTATCATTACACAAGTACTCTTACGTATGGCATGTATAGCTAGACTCATACTCACGCTACGTTAGTCTGAGAATCGACTAAACCTGGCTCTGATCCCACTAAATGTAACACCCCTTACCCGAGTCTAATGTCGGCAACAGATACGAGGTATTACCATACTTAATCTCACTTGAACATGTAATTACGAGATATAAAATTTTGTTTCGACTTAAAACCCTTTCTTTCTTGATCATAACCTTCGTATTATGGGCCTACGAGGCCTTAAACATACACCCGAAAGGTTTCGGGGTTCAACCGAAAACTTAAACGCTCTTTGAAAATTTTTACCTAGACAAGGGCCACACGCCCGTGTTGTCCAAGGGACACGCCCGTGTGCCCTAGGACATGCCCGTGTTCAGCACTCGTGGTCGAAACTGACTCATTTCACACGGCTGAGCACACTCCCGTGTCTATAACCTGTGTCCTTCACACGGCCTAGACACGCCCGTGTCTCCTGCCCGTGGAGCTCTCTGACTATGACATCACCAAAGCTTAATTAGCACACGGCCAAGGCACACGCCCGTGTGCTGGCCCGTGTGACGAATCACATTCTCGTAATTAAGTGCTGGGGACACACGGCCTATCAACACACCCATATGGGTTGACCGTGTGTCACACACGGTCTAGACACACGCCCGTGTGGACAATTATAGGCTATTCTCCAAGCCTTTTTGCCACCCTGAAACAAAGACTCATTCATATAGTCTCAATTAGCACAAAACATAGCAATATTAAGCTATGAAAAATCTTTAAACTAACATTCATTCCAACCACAATCATATTCGATAACTTGCATGAACATTCACTTCATCATACTCATAATTCTTATAGCTTAAACTTGACAATTATGGCCACCTCATAATGACCCTTTACAAAATAAGTGTAAACCATTGATAGCCAACGCTTTGGCCCTTAAACATGTTATAACATAGAATACCCAATTTCCTATACATGCCATACTCAACATGAATTAACTTTACTATACCAAAAAGGGCAGTTGATAATGTGGTTCCGAACTCCAACGTTTTGTTATTCCCGAGCTAAATTGGCGTAACTACAAGGAAAAGAGAAAAGAGAGGGGTAAGCATATAGCTTAGTAAGTTTGTATGAAACTCTAGGATAACACATTTACTCAAACCATAATCATTCATATCATGAAATAATGGCAACATAGTCTCAAATGAATAAAAGTACTTACTCGTACTTATTCACACTTATTCTTACTTATTCTTACCCATCTCATGTCAATATGATCTAGTAACTTTTACTTACTCGTGTTACCTGTATCACTGGATCACGTGGTTTAGCACATATGCTAAAATAACCATAAACTCACATCTTTATCATTCATATCATGAACATTACTCAAGGCCATCCATAAACAGATTTGGATCTAGGCCAACTCACGTACTTAACTCTTTTGCTTATGAATAAATCGGATCATCATGAATTATTCAAACTTATCATGCATAAGTTTTGATGCCAACGCCATATCCCGGATATGGTCTTACATGGGATCATTCCTTGATTTCTGATGCCATATCCCAGATATGGTCTTATATGGGATCTCATAACTCGATGTCGATCCCATGTCCCAGACATGGTCTTATACGAGATTGTACATAGATGTCGATGCCATGTCTCAGATATGGTCTTACACAAGATCATTCTTTGGTGCCGAAGCCATGTCCCTGACATGGTCTTATACGGGACCTTTCTTATCTCATATGAATACATAATATCATCCTTACCTTAGAAATTATTTCGGGACTTAAATTTAAATTATTCTCACCATTCTCTTACCGAGACTTCATCGCTCAATTTTTATAACCATAACATGCATTTGTCATATTATTAGGTAATTTCAACAACGTAAGTTATGAAACTCTAATTTCATACAAACTTACCTCGATTCTCAAAATGTGCCTCAATGCTTGATTTAGTCATCGATTTTGTTCTTGCCTCGGTTTCGATCTGGGCTTCGTGTTTCTTGATCTATAATAATACATTTCTCTTATTAAACACATGCATTGACTAAATCAACTCATAATTCATATTTTGGAAAAATTACGATTTTACCCTTAAACTTTTACATAATTACACTTTTGCCCCTAGGCTCGTAAAATGATTTTTATTTAACTTTCTTGCATTTCAAGCCTAGCCGAATCATTTTCTCAACTATAGCAACATTCAATTTCCACTATTTCACTCATGTATGACCGTTTCTATAACTTTTACAATTTGGTCCTTTTCATGCATCTTTCATGAAAATCACTTAGAAAAAGATGTTTATCACACATCAAACTTTCATATTCTTCCATAAAACACATAAATACATGCATGTAATACATGGGTAAATTTTGAACATAAACCCTAGCTCAAAATATAGCTAGAAATAGCTAAACCGAGCTACGAGGGTTTCAAAAATATGAAGAACATTAGAAACGGGGCTAGGATGCACTTACTATCAAGCTTGAAAGTTGAAGAAACCCTAGCTATGGCTCCCTTGCAAATTTCGGCTAGCATGGAGAAGATGGACACAATTTTGAGCTCTTTTTCCCTTTTAATTCTTTTATTAACCAAATGACAAAAATGCCTTTAATGATCCTTTCTTAAGATTTTTCCTTCCCATGTCCATTTTTGTCCATCATCAAATATAATGGTCTAATTGCTAAATAAGGACCTCTAGGAATTTTTATAATTCTATTTCATACTTGAACCTTCTAGAATCTCACATTTTCTATTCTTTACAATTTAGTCCTAATGGACAATTTATTCACTAATTAATAAAATTTCTTCATGAGATTTTCACACAATCATGCAAATACCTCATGAGCCTTGTAAAATCATTTAAAAACATATTTTTACTTTGGATTTGTGGTCTCGCACCACTATTTCGACTAGCCCCTAAGTCGGGTTGTTACACTCCCAGATTCGGCCATAAGTCTAGGTCGAGTTTGGGGTGTTACATTTAATGGTATCAGAGCTAGGTTGCAAAACTTGGGCTATGAATTTTGGGTTCCAAAATTATGTTTTGGAAAAAGAATTGGTTTTCAAATAACTTGGATCATTTTGAGTAAGTATGTGGTACACCGAGTCTCTAGTGCCAATCCTGTAAGTATTTTTGAACTTAGATAGAACTTTTTGGAAACACTATAGTTAGTACTTTTTGAAACTGTACTGAGTTAGTTAGAGACTAAAAATTTTGAAATACTTCTGGACTTCTAATAGTTTAAGCATAAAATATCTGCTAATAAGCACTAGAAGTGATGCATAAAATTTTATAATGTAGATAAAACTAAAAATATGATGAACGCTCGTGGAACTCGCGGTCATGATATTCGTTGGTGCGGCAGGCGCCGTAGGGGGCTTGAGCTGAGTATTCCTCTCTGGTCAGTATGCTGAATTTGGATACGAGCGAGACACTAGTTTTCACATGCTACTGAGTCTAGGTCTCAAAGCCACTCAGCTGGGGACGACGCACTATCCCAAGCCATGTTGAGAGTTTTGGAGAGGGTCGCTGGACCCCATTCTGGATCTGGGGTCCGTGGGTTGTTAACTGAACGAATTCGGTCCAATAGTGTTGAGTTGTTTAAGGGATTCACTAGAGTCGGCCCTACTGTGGCCGAGTATTGGTTGGAGGCCATCGAGAGGATTATGAACGACATCGACTGCACTCTTGAGTAGAAATTAAAGGGTACAATTTCTTTGCTTCACGATGAGGCATATTAGTGGTGGTTGTCGGTTGAGGAGGCTACTCAATCGGATCGTCTGAACTAGGATTACTTTAAGACTGCCTTCTAGTGGAAGTACGTGGGCGCGAGCTATATGGATGCTCGTAGGCGTGAGTTCATGAATCTTACGTAAGGTGATAAATCTGTGGCTGAGTATGAGGCCGAGTTTCTGAGATTAAGCCTCTACGCTCGAGGCATAGTGGCATTCGAGTATGAGAAATGTGTCCATTTTGAGGATAGTTTGATGGATAGTCTGAGGGTTCTGATTGCTCCGTAGTGGGAGCGTGAGTTTGTTGTTCTTGTAGATAAGGTGAATATCACCGAGGAGGTTAAGCGCGTGGAGCGCCAGAATAGAGATCGAGTGAGAGGCAAGAATAAAAGGGAATCGAAGCCCTCTAGTTCTGTTCAGAGGCCTAAAAATGGGCCAGACCTGATGGGCCTGCTAGAGTGGGAGTTTTTGTTCCTCTTGCTGGGATTCAGCCTTGTGGTGATTATGGTAGGCGCCATCCGGGCGAGTGTCGGAGGAGATTAGGGGCTTGTCTTCGGTGTGGGTCTTTGGAGCACCGAATTAGAAAGTGTCCACATCGTGCTAATCAGATGCAAGCTACAAGATCAGGTTTTGTTCAGCCCCAGAGGGCAGTACAGCAGCCACCTAGGGGCCGTGGACCGGCTAGGGGTGGTAATGGTATAGGCCGAGGACAGAGAGCACTAGGCAGAGGTACTAATCAGACTGAAGTGAGGTAACCTGCATTGGTTTATGCTGCTCGACACTGAAAGGATAGAGACGCCCCTGATGTGATCACGGGTACATTTTTAATTTTTGATGCTCCATATACTACTTTGATAGACATATGTTCTACGCACTCGTATGTAGCTAGTACTATTTCCGAGAACTTGGGGATTTGAGTTGGGTGTACTTCTGGTGAGATTACTGTATTGAGTCCGTTGGGGCAATCTGTTTGAGTTAGTAGACTATATAGGAATGTTCCGTTAGAGGTACAAGGGGCTGTGATTTCGGTAAATTTGATGGAGCTACTGTTTGGGGAGTTCGACTTAATTTTAGGTATGGACTGGTTGGGTGAGCACCGAGTTAGTCTGGACTGTGCGACTAAGAGGGTTGTTTTGAGAATCATGGATAATAAAGAGGTGATTGTGATCGGTGAGTGTCGGGATTACTTATCTAATGTGATCTCTGATCTAGTGGCCGAGAAATTGGTTCAGAAAGGGTGTGAGGTGTATTTGGCCTACGTCAGTGTTTCAGTTTCTAGGGACTCTTTTGTTAGGGATATCAGAATAGTGAGGGAACTTTCGAATATTTTTCCTAAGGAGTTACTGAGTTTACCTACAGATTGGGAAGTTGAGTTTGGCATTTATCTTCTACCAGGTACAGCTCCGGTGTCCATCGCTCATTGCTGAATGGCACTGAAGGAGCTTACAGAGCTTAAGGCTCAACTTCAAGAGCTTCTGGATCGTGGTTTCATCCATCCTAGTGTGTCTCTGTGGGGGGCACCAGTTCTGTTTGTGAAGAAAAAGGATGGTACCATGAGGATGTGCATCGACTACCGACAGTTGAAGAAATTGACTGTGAAGCATAAGTACCCACTGTCGAGGATCGATGATCTGTTTGATTAGTTTCGTGGGGTTGCGATATTCTCGAAAATAGATCTCCGATCTGGGCATCACTAGCTTAGGGTTAAGGAAGCTGATATTCATAATACGATATTTTGGACTCATTATGAGCACTATGAGTTTCTAGTTATACCCTTTGGTTTGCCGAATGCTCTGGCTGCATTCATGGATCTGATGAACCGAGTCTTTTAGCCGTATTTGGATTAGTTCATCGTAGTCTTTATCGATGATATTCTGGTGTACTCTAAGACTGAGGATGAGCATGATGAGCATCTTAGAGTAGTGCTTTAGATATTTCGAAAGAAATAGCTCTACGCTAAGTTAAGCAAGTGTGAGTTCTGGTTGCGAGAGATAACTTTTTTAGGTCACGTGGTTTCTACTGAGGGGATCTGAGTTGATCCTAGAAAGATTGAGGCTGTACTTGATTGGAAACAGCCTAAGAGCGTATTTGAGATCCGCAGTTTTCTGGTACTTGCGGGTTATTATCGAGGTTTGTTGAGAGATTCTCACTGATTGCAACTCCTTTGACTAAGCTTCTACACAAAAATATTCCCTTCGTCTGGTTTGATACGCAGCAGTCGAGCTTCAAGAAGCTCAAATCAGTTCTAACTCAAGCTTCAGTTCTGGTACAACCTGAATCTGGTAAAGAGTTTGTGGTTTACAGTGATGTGTCACACGTCAGTTTGGGATATGTACTAATGTAAGATGGTAAGGTTGTGGCTTATGCATCTCGTTAGCTTAAGTCACATGAGGGGAATTATCTGACACACGATCTTAAGTTAGCTACCGTGGTATTTGCTTTGAAGATCTAGAGGCACTTTCTGTATTGTAACATCCTGAATTTGGGCCTAGAATAAATGGGTTTCGTGTGTCGAGAGAATGGATTTTGTCGAGCGGAAAAAAAAAGAATAAGAATAATGAATTAAGTGTGGTTAAAAAAAATTATGATTTCATGTTTAGTTTAATTTTTAGGTGATTTAGGAAGGGTTGGTAGTGTTAGAAAAGTCCTAGGCTCGATCTAGGGGTATAGCAAAAATTTTGTTTTTACCCTTAAGAGTGGTTGGTATTTTAGTTAAAAGGCTTTTAAAATATTTTTGGGTTGAAGATAACACAAGGAAGTAGGTGGTCTGGTGGCCTAGGGCATTCTGAATAAGTTGGTGGTCAAAGGTTCAAGTCCTGGACTTGGCAAAAATTTGTTTTTATTTCGCATATGTTAGTATGAAGACCAAAGTGTAGGCCTTATAATTAGTTGGGGGTGATTCACGATTAAAAGAAACGCTCGCCCAAAGGCAAAGGCGTTAGGAGCGAGGAGGAGGTGCAGGGGTTCTAGTCGCGCTATGCGCTAAATGTTGGCATTTTTTTGGTAGTAAACCCGAGCGATTGTAAAGGTTTATAATTAATTAGGGATGAAATATGTCTCAAAGAAATCGGGTGGCGTGATGGCAAGGGGCGTGTATCATCCAAGAGGTTAGAGGTTCAAGTCGGGTGTTGGCAAATATTTTTAGATTTCTTTGATGATTGGTCGTTGGAAAAATAGGCTTTAAAAGAAGTTGACAATGGAATATATCACAAGAATGGTTGTGGTGCAAATGGTCAGTAGCGTGTGGTGGTGCTTGGAGGTCTTAGTTTCCAGTTGCCTTGGGCACAAAAATATACTATTTTGTCTTTGGCGTGGGGAAGGTATTTGAAGTGGACCAAAACGCCAAAAGATGGTTCTTTGTGTGGGGAAAGCAATTTGAATGTAATTCAAATTGGATTTTTTTAGCGAATAAAGAATTTTTGGGATGAGGATGAGGATAAATTTTGGAGATAATAAAGGAATTTAATTGGTGGTAAGTTTGAGTCGATTAGGAGTGTAGGTTTATTTTATTTATTTATTTATTTATTTTAGTATATATCCTGGTGCCAAATTCTCTTTAAATAGGGATAGTATCTCTTCAATTCTGGCATTTGAACCCTATTCTTTTCTCTCATTCTCTGTGCCGAATTTCTCAGTCTTTCTCTGTAACTTCCGCTAATTTCTTCTAAAAGCCAAAAACGCCTAAGTCTATTCTTGTTCATCTTTTCTTCAGACTTTTCTTAAAAGCCAAAATTCTTAGATCTCTTCTCCGGTGTTTGCCGAATCTTCCTACAAGGGGTAGCCGAAATCTTCTAAAGTGGTAAGTGTCGATTATGTTATTCTTTCAATCTTTTCTGGATTTTGGAGACCATAGCCGAATAGCTAGATGGTTGACTAACCTCGTATTATCTTTCATGGGCGGCATTCCGGGATTTGAAGGAGATCCAATCGCCTAGGTAGCACACAAATCATACTACTTCCGGGATTTAATCAATCTAGGTAAGGAGATCTGTTAATCTAAAAGTATAGATTCGGGTAAACACTAACCCTTGGCCGAATATAGGAGAGGCCTTATCTTTGCGTTCTTTCGGCTTTTGAGCAAAGTTGTAGACAGAGGGCAGTAGATCCGATTAGCGAGGGTATCGACATAGAGGGTAGTCTTACACATCAATCAGGTGTGTAACACTCTCACACCATTTAGATTGCTTGATTAGTATGCATACAAACTGTTATATTCTCAGATATTACGTTAAATGCCGAAATCTGGCATGGTATTGTTGAAAACCCGAAAAGGGTAAAGGCAAATCACCAGTTAGTGATCTCTGTCATTCTAAAGTGAATGTTTTTGGCTTTGAGAAGATATGCTTTATATGTATGCCAATTTCTATGTATACATGGGGTTGGGTGATTGATGAAAGGGAAGTGTTCTCGTTGTAGTGGCTTTTGCCATGATCTCATTGTATGGCTTTTGCCGTGACTCGCTCAGCGCGCTTTTGCCGTGACTGCTGTAGTGGCTTTTGCCATGACCTGTTGTAGTGGCTACGGCCATGATCTGATGATGAGCAGCATGATTGCCATCGATGGTGTGTAGCGGTGTGGGTTGATTGTAGAAATCCCCAATGGTGTGACTGGCAGGTAAGGGTGGTGTGTAGCGGATGGAGACCTAGGATTTGGGTTGGGCTTGCATAATTTTTGTTATATACTAATCTTTTATTCTGTTCTGTGGGGCTAAGGACCAAATCTAATGGTGCATGAGGGTTGCACACTGAGTCTCGCGACTCAACCTATTATTTAACATCTTTCAGGTAGCACTTAGTGCATCAGACCGGGCTGGAGAGGAGCGCAAGGTGGCCATGCATGAGTTCATTTCGGATACTGCAAAAGACTTTATTCAGTTCATTTATATATATATATATTTTTCCTTATTATTAGTTGGTTTATATTTTATTGTAATAAGGCCACCGGCTATTATACTTCCTTTATGTTTTCTTTTGGGTTTTCGGGTTTTTGGACATCTAAAATCCTATGTAAAAATTTAAACTAAGGTATGTACTGAAATGATAAAAACCAAAGGAAAATTCCAGTTTATATTCATTAAGGTATTAAATAAAATTTATTTCTTTTACAATTAATCAAACTATTAAGTTTTCCGTATAAATGCCAAAACTATGTTTTTTTTAAAACGAAACAAAATGCGACATGTTTTAATAAAATCTTTTTAGTGACATGCCAGATCCGGTCGTGGTGTTTGGGCTGGGTTTAGGGTGTTACAAATTGGTATCAGAGCCCGGTTCAAAACTCGGCTTTGGGTTTTGGGCTCAAAACGTTTTCTAAAGATGGATTTTGGAAACATGCATGTTTATTAATAATACAGGATGGTTTTCTCAGCATGGCACCTGCGTCTCCGGCCCAAGTCCGCCAGGTAAGTATTCTGGACTCATTGTGTGTATATAAGTATGTGGGCTTAATGGGCTTTATGGGACGGAGACTGTCTAGATTAGAACTTGATGGACTCTAGACTTAGCTGAAACAACTCTTTCAATCTCATAAGACTTAATTTCACTAAACAAACCCGTGAACGCAGTCGCAAGACTAGGGTGTGGCAACAGCATGCGCATGTCTCAGGATTGATCCGGAAGAGCTCGGTACTTAAGCGATCCTAGTGACTCACCTCCTCTTCACTGAATCCTACAGTGCGTAGGACTGTTTCACCCTAGCCACGAGAATTTGTTGTCAGGCCAAAATCTATAACTAAAACCCGAAAGGGACCAGCCACTCTATTTTGTAAAACTACTAAATTACCCCTGATTTATAAATGACCAAAATATCCTTGATTTGTAAAATTACCAAAATACCCACGGATTGTAAAATTACCAAAATACCCTTCTCTCACAAAATCACCAAGGAACCCTATTTTGAAAAATTACTAAAATACCCCTGTAGGATAAATTATGAAAATACCCTTGGGTAGTGAAACGACAAAAATACCCTTAGGTGATGAATGTAAGTTCGTGGATGCTATTTGTATGTTGATGATTGCATGTATGTGTTTCCTAGAACTAGGTGACAAACTTGACACTGAAACTTGTAGATGTAATTCCGAATTCGAAAGAACTACTCTTAAACTACTATTCATAAGACTGTTCGTGGTTAATCAGTGGAAGAAACTTATTAATAATTCATAAAATTTCTAATCAGATAAACGCGAATCGGTAGAATGAGTACAAGGGGTCGAGGACGACCGCCGCGTGGCCGTGGTAGGGGACGGAGACGCTCCAGATGCGAATGATGGTGCGTACCCTACCATAGTATACTAAGTGATTATTTTGGCTTTAGAATTAGAGTGCGCGACGAAAGCATGGTGGTGAGACTTAGGTATTATGATTACTAGTTAGTTGGAAATTTCGAGTACGAAATTTCTTTAAGGAGGGTAGAATTGTAACATCCTGAATTTGGGCCTAGAATAAATGGGTTTCATGTGTCGAGAGAATGGATTTTATCGAGCGGAAAAAAAAAGAATAAGAATAATGAATTAAGTGTGGTTAAAAAAAATTATGATTTCATGTTTAGTTTAATTTTTAGGTGATTTAGAAAGGGTTGGTAGTGTTGGAAAAATCCTAGGCTCGATCTAGGGGTTTAGCAAAAATTTTGTTTTTACCCTTAAGAGTGGTTGGTGTTTTAGTTAAAAGGATTTTAAAATATTTTTGGGTTGAAGATAACACAAGGAAGTAGGTGGTCTGGTGGCCTAGGGCGTTCTGAATAAGTTGGTGGTCAAAGGTTCAAGTCATGCACTTGGCAAAAATTTGTTTTTATTTCGCATATGTTAGTATGAAGACCAAAGTGTAGGCCTTATAATTAGTTGGGGCTGATTCACGACAAAAGAAATGCCTGCCCAAATGGCAAAGGCGTTAGGAGGAGCAGGAGGAGGTGCAGAGGGGTTCTAGTCGCGCTATGCGCTAAATGTTGGCGTTTTTTTGTAGTAAACCCGGAGCGCGACTGAAAGGTTTATAATTAATTAGGGATGAAATATGTCTCAAAGAAATCGGGTGGTGCAGTGGCAAGGGGCGTGTATCATCCAAGAGGTTGGAGGTTGAAGCCGGGTGTTGGCAAATATTTTTAGATTTCTTTGATGATTGATCATACTGAAAAATAGGCTTTAAAAGAAGTTGACAATGGAATATATCACAAGAATGGTTGTGGTGCAGTGGTGGTAGCGTGTGGTGGTGGTTGGAGGTCTTGGTTTCGAGTTGCCTTGGGCACAACAATATACTATTTTGTTGCTGGCGTGGGGAAGGTATTTGAAGTGGACCAAAATGCCAAAAGATGGTTGCTGTGCGGGGAAAGCAATTTGAATGTAATTCAAATTGGATTTTTTTTGGCGAATAAAGGAATTTTTGGGATGAGGATGAGGATAAATTTTGGAGATAATAAAGGAATTTAATTGGTAGTAAGTTTGAGTCGATTAGGGAGTGTAGGTTTATTTTATTTATTTATTTATTTTAGTATATATCTGGGTGCCGAAATTCTCTTTAAATAGGGATAGTATCTCTTCAATTCTGGCATTTGAACCGTATTCTTTTCTCTCATTCTCTGTGCCGAATTTCTCAGTCTTTCTCTGCAACTTCCGCTAATTTCTTCTAAAAGCCGAAAACGCCTAAGTGTCTTCTTGTTCATCTTTTCTTCAGACTTTTCTTAAAAGCCAAAATTCTTAGATCTCTTCTCTGGTGTTTGCAGAATCTTCCTACAAGGGGTTGCCGAAATCTTCTGAAGTGGTAAGTGTCGATTATGTTATTCTTTCAATCTTTTTCGGCTTTTGGAGACCATAGTCGAATGGCTAGATGGTTGACTAACCTCGTATTATCTTTCATAGGCGGTATTCCGGGATTTGAAGGAGATCCAATCGCCTAGGTAGCACACAAATCATACTACTTCTGGGATTTAATCGATCTAGGTAAGGAGACCTGTTAATCTAAAAGTATAGATTCGGGTAAACACTAACCCTTGGCCGAATATAGGAGAGGCCTTATCTTCGCGTTCTTTCGGCTTTTGAGCAAAGTTGTAGACAGAGGGCAGTAGATCCGATTAGCGAGGGTATCGACATAGAGGGTAGTCTTACACATTAATCAGGTGTGTAACACTCTCACACCATTTAGATTGCTTGATTAGTATGCATACAAACCTATTATATTCTCAGATATTCGTTAAATGCCAAATACAGGCATGGTCGTTGAAAACCCGAAAAGGGGTAAAGGCGAATCACCAGGTTAGTGATCTCTGTCATTCTAAAGTGAATGTTTTTGCTGAGAAGATATGCTTTATATGTATGCCAATTTCTATGTATACATGGGGTTGGGTGATTGATGAAAGGGGAAGTGTACTGTTGTAGTGGCTTTTGCCATGATCTGTTGTAGCAGCTTTTGCCGTGACCTGTTGTAGCGACTTTTGCCATGACCGGTTTTAGTGGCTTTTGCCATGACCTGTTGTAGTGGCTACGACCATGATCTGACGATGAGCAGCATGACTGCCATCGATGGTGTGTAGCGGTGTGGGTTGATTGTAGAAATCCCCAATGGTGTGACTGGCAGGTAAGGGTGGTGTGTAGCGGATGGAGACCTAGGATTTGGGTTGGGCTTGCATAATTTTTGTTATATACTAATCTGTTATTTTGTTATGTGGGGCTAAAGCCCAAATCTAATGGTGCATGAGGGTTGCACACTGAGTCTCGCGACTCAACCTATTATTTAACATCTTTCAGGTAGCACTTAGCGCATCAGACCGGGCTGGAGAGGAGCGCAAGGTGGCCATGCATGAGTTCATTTCAGATACTGCAAAAGACTTTATTCAGTTCGTTTATATTTTTTTTCCTTATTATTAGTTGGTTTATATTTTATTGTAATAAGGCCACCGGCTATTATACTTCCTTTATGTTTTCTTTTGGGTTTTCGGGTTTTTGGACATCTAAAATCCTATGTAAAAATTTAAACTAAGGTATGTACTAAAATGATAAAAACCAAAGGAAAATTCCAGTTTATATTCATTAAGGTATTAAATAAAATTTATTTCTTTTACAATTAATCAAACTATTAAGTTTTCCGTATAAATGCCAAAACTATGTTTTTTTTTTAAAACGAAACAAAATGCGACATGTTTTAATAAAATCTTCTTAGTGACATGCCAGATCCGGTCGTGATGTTTGGGTCGGGTTTGGGGTGTTACATGTATGGTGAGAGGTGTATCATCTATACCGATCACAAAAGCCTCAAGTACCTCCTTACTTTTGAGTTGAATCTTAGGTAGCGTCGATGGATTGAGTTGCTCAAGGATTATGACTGTACGATAGAGTATCATCCCAGTAAGGCTAATGTGGTGGCTGATGCTCTTAGTTGTAAAATGATGACTGATTTGAGAGCGATGTTCGCTCGTCTTAGTCTGTTCGATAATAGGGGTCTATTAGCCGAGTTGCAAGTTAAACTGACTTGGATTGGGCAGATTCAAGAAAATCAGTTAGGGGATGATTATCTGGTTTTGTGGTTCCGTCAGGTTGAGAGCGGCAGTGCATCTAATTTTGGATTGATTAAGGATAGAGTTCTATGTTTCTGAGGACGAGTTTGTGTACCGAACGATTCTGATCTGAAACAGTCGATTCTGAGGGAAGCGCATAGTAGCCCTTATGCTATGCATCCCGGTGGTAATAAAATGTATTGCAATCTTTGTGAGCTGTACTGGTGGCCGGGTTTGAAACGAGAGGTAACAGATTTTGTTGCTCGTTGTCTGATGTGCCTGCAAGTTAAGGCTGAGCACCAGTTGCCTTCGGGTTAGACCAGACTTGACGTTTGAGGAGGAGCCGGTTCAGATTTTGGATCAAGATATTAAGGTGCTGAGGAGGAAGTCTATACCGTTGGTTAAGGTTCTGTGGCAAAATTATGGCACTGGGGAAGCCACGTGGGAACCTGAGGACTCGATGCATCAGCATTATCCTCATCTGTTCGGATCAGGTAAATTTTGATGCCGAAATTTCTTTTAGGGGGTAGAGTTGTAACACCTTGATTAATTTATTTCTGTTTTTGTAAAATCCAACAAATATTTATCTGCTTCAGTGGCTAAGTGTTCTGGATGTGTGTATAAGGTATTGGGTTCAAGCCCTACATTTGGAAAAGTCTGTTATTTTTTTTTATCCTAGCCTTATTCCTGCTGGATAGGCTTATGTAATATTGTTTGTAAACTCATATAAGAATGAGCCTACTGGTTCGAGTGGTAAGGAGTTAGTGTGTTGGAGGTCTTGTGTTTAAATCCCTGTCCGAGCGTGAGTGTTAATTTTTGTTTCGGTGTTCTGTTAGAGGTTCGATGGAGTTGGGAGTTTGAAGTAGTTGGATGTGGTTAGTAGGGATGATATTATGGGATGTGGTTGTTAGTGTGGGGAGTTGAGATGTTGGTAAAAAATCAATTTATTATCTTTTTATTTTATCTCTTTTTTTTTCAAAATTTTCTATCTCTTCCCAAAAGTCTGACGTTAGTTTTTTTTCTCTGCCACATTCTTTTTCTCTTCTTTTTCCTACAATTCTATCTTTGATCTACTGTCGTATTAGTGTATTTTGAAATTTCAGTGTTTTACATGCAGTTGGGTTAGTAGGGATTTCACTTGTTTGTAAGTTTTGATTTCTGTAAGTCGTTGGGTTTATTCATTTCGTTTGAATTTATAAATGGTGTGAAGTAAGGGAGTTTGATTTTCTGCGATGTATTGCGCAGGAGTTGTTAGTGAACCTGCGGATTTCACTCTTATAGCATAAACTGCAATAGGGGTTGTTCTTATCGATGGTAAGTGTGTTTGCGCGATTCGGTTTTACGATGTTAAATTCGTATTTGGTTGTTAATTGGTTGTGGTAATGCCGTTTCTAATTTCTGGTGGTCTCGAGATTGCTGTGACATAAAAAATGAACCAGCTGTGTACCCTAAACACGAAAAATCGAGGTTCTGCAAAAGCTAAAAAAGGGCACTGTCGATGCCACCGGGCGTGTGGCCAACCGTGTGACAGACGAAGTTGTTGCCATGCGCATGACACAATCGTGTGGTGGTGTGAGTGTGGTCGTGTGAGCCACACGGGCAAGGCCAAATTAAGCGTGTGGGCCACACAGGCATGTGGGTTTTGGGCCAGACTGTCTGGGACACATGGGCAAGGCCATTCTGGGCGTGTGGACCCACACGGGCAAGCCACGTGGGTATGTGGGCCCAGAATTCTAAAATATTCCCTAGGGTCGTACGAGTCGTTCCGATCAACTGTAGGCCACCATTGGGTCGGTAAGGGGGTAACCAAACCTTATTTCATGTGATCTGATACTCTGATAGTCTGATTTGAGTAGGGAACTCATATAAATGCCTGCCTGTACTGTTAAGTATGTATTTATCTGTATATGAGCAAGTTAAGCATGTTTATTCTATTATTTTGGCATCTGTATTCTGTATCTGTGTTTGGGGTGAGATTTGTATATGTGGAGGAAGTGATTTGTACGGCAACCTTTTGCCTATTTTCTGGCAGCTTGATTTCATATTATCTGTTATGTATCGCATCGACACTATATGGTGTGTAGGGATGGGTGGGTGTTTTTTAACCCCACATGGTGTGATAGGATGGTCGGAGATAGTGTGTAGAGGATGGGGGTAGGATCCGAGATGTTTTTTTTCTGTTAATCTGATTCTAATATCTGTATCTGTTATGGACTTAGGTCCGAATCTGTATCTAATTGTATATGAAATACTATGTATGTTGCATGAATATTTCTGTTGGGTTGCACATTGATTTCTCCAAAACTCACATATGTTTGTCTATTCTATTCAGTTAATCGATAGACATAGGTGGGTCGGTGCAACGGAGGCTCAACGGTGACCACTTGATGGGAAACTGTTTTCATTATTATAATTTGATGGTTTTTCTTGAAATTCTGGTTTTCATGAGAGTTTTGTAATATTTGGACTCTCCGGACTTTTTGGACCGTTTGGTTGCGTTATGATTTCTAAACTGCGACAATTCGACAAAATATCTATTTTACGTGAACGAATGTTATTTTTGAAAACATGAGCGTGATTTTGAATTAAACATTTTTTAAAACTTCTGCTGCAAAATGATTTGGTTAACCTTAAGGGATAACATGTAACGGTCAATAATAAATATATAAATGAATACGTTTTATTAAACTTGGATGTTTTAGTGGAGTATCGTCGTTTCAAAACCCTTTTTCGTGACACTCCCAGATTCGGCCATAACGTCTAGGCCAGGTTTGGGCTGTTACAGTTTTAATATTTATTATATGTTTGGTTTAGGGTGAAAGTAGGTAACAATAATTTTTTTTAAAGGTAACTTTTTTTATAATTATAAATTTTTTAATGTTTTTTAATGGTTATTATTTTTTTGATTTTATAAGTATAAAAATAATTTTACAAAAAAAAACAAATACAGTTAAAATATCGGTACTAAAAAATCAAACATCAAACAAATACGGGGGAGCAAACATTATACTTATAATTTGGTTTTTTATAATTGTAATTTATTTGTTTGGTTAAAATACGGGTACTAAAAAATCAAACAAATAATAATAAATTTGTAACACCCCTTACCCGTATTCAACGCCGGAACAGGGCTCGAGGCATTAATGGACTTATAACACAAGCATTCATACAATTTTGAGTCATAACCTTGCGTCCAAATTAAAACCATTCATAATCAATCATAAAGTCCCTTATACGAGCCTACGAGGCCTAACACATGCTTTGGAAGTGGTTCGGGACTAAACTGAGAACTTTAGAAAAATTTACAAAACTTAGAAAATTTTTCATGTTACAGGGGTCACGCACTCGTGTGGTTCAAGGGACACGCCCATGTGACCTTGAGACATGCCCGTGCTACAGGCCGTGTTCAATTTAGGGTGCTCTCTGACTTGTGCCACACGACCGTGCAACACGCCTGTGTACTAGGCCGTGTGGTCGATTTAATTTTCATAATTTTTCATAAAATAGGTGCAGACTTCACACGATCGTGGCACATGCCCGTGTTCTAAGCCGTGTAGCACACACGGGCGAGACACACGCCTATGTCTCTGCCCGTGTGCTCAATTCTAGACATTCTGTTTTGCAATAATTAAGGTGCAGGGGACACACGGCTGAACTACATGCCTGTGGGGCAGACCGTGTGTCACACACGGCCTAGACACATGCCCGTGTGCCTACCTGTGTGGACAAAAAGAAGGCTATTTACCAAGCTATTTGCCATCCTTTTAATGCACACACCTACATAACATAACATAGCACCAATTAAAACTTATACATACAACCAAATCATCCACAACCAAGACATCAACACATCATTCATATGCTAACATCTATCATACATAAACATCACATAACTTACCAACTCAAATCATGTAAGTTTCCACATTCATGAAAGACATCATCATATGAATATACTTATACCAATGTTAGCCAATTTCAAATGACCTTATATAAAATGAATTTCTAATCAACATAGGCCAACACATTTGGCCAAATCAATTATGACACATAACAAAATGACCAAGTCCCCTATACATGCCATAATTCAAAATGTTGAATTCATTAGTACCAAAATAATGGTTGATAGTGTGAATGGATTTCCGATGATCTCCAATCCCGAGCTAGCTTGGTGACACTATAAGATAAGGGAAAGAAAAGGGGAGTAAGCTATACAACTTAGTAAGTTCATATGCAAATAATAAACAACATAAATTATACATTTATCATATGCATGACATAACATGAATTAATATAAATGTCATTAAAACTTCATGAACATAACATACTCAATCATATTCTTACCAATAGATAATCATATACCAAATTTATTCCCATTGAGTTTTTCGTACATACTTGCACTAACTCATAACGTAATCACATACTTTCTCATCTTTGACATACCCGTTGAACCACTTGGAATACTATCGGATACACGAAAATATTTGCACATAAGTGCCACTTATGTAGTCAATGCTACCGCAAATCCCATAACACATACAAGCTCGCTCTCGAGCTATCCTCGGGCCTGCTCACACAATCTGTCAGTCGAGACGTAGCTACACGGTAGTGCTCACACAAGCTGTCAGGTATTCACAACATATGCTAGTATACCCAGCCACCGGTAGGACGTACAAGACCAGCACCCGAGTCACATAATCACATAATTACATTGGTTCCTAGTGACATGTCACTTGTATCCTAATCTATTCCTAAGGTTCAACCGGGATTTCTCGTTTGTCGAAACTTTGTCGAATACGTCCTAAGAGTAAATCACAATTCATACAACATGAAAGCATTTAAGAACATAAATATAAAAATGCATTATTTACATACGAACTTACCTCGATACAAAAATAGTGAAAATGGACCAAATCGTCAAACACTTTATTTTTCCCTCGATCTAGGTCCGAACCTCATTTTTCTTGATCTATAATAGAAAATTTAACTCATTTAATACTCTCATTATTCAATTCAGTCCAAAAATCACATTATAGCTAAATTACATTTTTGCCCCTAACTTTTCAACTTTTTACATTTTAGTCCATAGGCTTGTAAAATGAAATATAGTCAATTTCTCTAAAACCCAAGCCTAGCTGAACCATTTTCATACTCATAACAACCCACATTTTTCATTAAATCACACTTCTACTACATATTTTACAACTTTTACAAATAAGTCCTTTCCATCTTCGAATCTTTTACACATTATAGCCTCAGAAGAAACACATTCACGAGCATATTTCCTAAGTCATACAAACTCTCTTTCGTATTCAGTTACCGACATACGGCCCTATTTTAGTTTAAGAAATTCCTTTCATTTCTGATCAATGAACCGTTGGCTGATGTATTTCTTTCTGAATTCAACTTGAAAGAATTCCCAAGTAACTCTTTCTCGCGGAACTACGGATATCAAGGTATTCCTCCACTAATACGCAGTGTCTCTCAACAGTGATACAACACATTTTAAACATTCTTCAAGTGTGCAAGAAAGTTCATCAAATACCCGCATCGTGTTCTCAAGCCAAAACTCAGCTCTCTTAAGGTCATCGCTAATAGTGGCTCTGAATTCTTCAGCCCCGTATTTCTGTATCTTATCAACAGGTGATTTATTCAATCGCAAAGGATCCATACCTTGAAGAACTGCAGGGATCGATTGGGAAATAGGTGGGGGTAGAGGTTGTTCCGTAGCCGGATTAGCTCAGACGTACTCAGTGAACCATTCACTCATCATTTGGAAAAAGGCTTCTTTAGCCTCTCTCCTCTGACTGCCTGTTACGGGTCTAGAATCAGATGGTACTATCCCTTGCGTGGGAGCATGCACATTACTTTCAATGTAACACCCCTAAACCCGGCCCAAACGTTATGGCTGAATCTGGGAATGTCACATCAAAAGCACAATCTCAAACAATTTTTCTAAGTTAAAATCTAAGGCCTAAAAGCCCAAAATCCTTGAATCTTGTTAAGTTAAGAAGAAAGCCCATGTTTTAAAATAAAAGCCCATAGGTTATAGTTATTTTGAAAACCTTGTAAAACTTTAGAAATTCATTTAAGTTGAAATAAAAATTTAGCAGTGGAAATAATAATAAAACCCATAAGTAACGTCAAATTGGAGATACAAGGCCTTATTACAACCAATGAAAATAAAGGATTTAAACTAAAGTCATTCGAAACAAATAAACAAAAAAAAAACTTCTAATTAACATGCAATGTGGCCATCTACGAGTCCCTCTTCCACGTCGAGCCGTCTACTGAACGTCACATGAAACATTAAATAAAAGGGTGTGAGTTTCGAAACTCAGTGTGTACGACCCTTGGCAATCAATTTAATATACAATTATCACATTGGGCATAAGCCCTATCAAAATCAGTGGTCTTGGGCCTTAGCCCACAATGACCTCATATCATATCATATCATATGCAAAACAAGGTAATGCAAAACCCTCCCAAAAAATCCATCCGCTACACACTATTTCCCTTCCAACCTTATACACCTGTGGGGAATTCTAGCTCGACCCACCCCTCCGCTACACACCAATGGTAGCACTCATAGCGACACTACTCAACATTGCAGCAAAGCTGCTAATCATATAATGGGCTTAAAGCCACCGGTAGATCCACGATCGTCAAACGACTATGCGATCCTTAAATTCTTCCTCCGTACCATAATTCCCACCCATATGCCTCCTAAACAGAATATCATATGAATGCGGCATGCACATGAGTAACATCCATAAAACTTATATTTAACACATAGGGGTATTTTAGTCATTTCATAATCAAGGGTATTTTCGTAATTCTACCCTACACGGGTATTTTCGTAATTCTGCCCTATAGGGGTATTTCTATAATTTCTTTCCTCTCGGGTTTTAGTTATGAACTTTGGCCCATCAACAAGTCCTCGCAGCTAAAGTGAACAGACACTACGCACCAGGTAGGATCTCAGAAAAGAGGAGGTGGGCCATTAGGACCGCTTAAATACCAAGCTCTCCCTAGATCCAATCCTAGACATGCATATGTCCATTACCACACCCTAACCTATCGACTTGTCCACAGACATGTTTGATTATTACAAGAGTTTTATGTTATTCAAGAGTTTGTCAAACTAGGCCTAGAGTTCATTAAACCCTAACATATATTTCTAAAAACCCATAAGGCCTATTAAGCCCATTTCATGTCATATAGCCGATTAAGCCAATTTCATGCTCATATAGCCCATTAAGCCAATTTCATGCTCATATAGCCCGTTAAACCAATTTCATGCTCATATAGCCCATTGGACTCGAATACGATCAAATCATACAACCGTTCATGCCAATTTATCATTCATGCTCACATATCAACCATTGCTATTTTGGGCCAACAAGTTCGGCAGGCCCATTTAGCCACTTTCGGCTTTTAGGCTTTTCGACATTGCCGATATCGTGTGTGTAGTGTTTGTACACACCTGGTAATAGCGTGTGCTGCGAATTACTCTTAGTCACGAACCTACATTCGATATTCCTTAATCATTAATCATAGGCTAAATAAAAAACTTTATCAAAAATTGAAACCTCACCGTGGCCTTACCGTGTGCGACAAGCCTTAATAGCTCCTTTCTTTAACACCAAATGCGATTAGACCCTAGATCTGTACCAACTTAAGCATTAGAGCCTAAGTAATAGATGACTTGCATCCAACACAAGTCACCCTCACAACATATATGACCATTTGGCCAACCCTTAACCCGAAGTAAAGAACACTTACCCTTGCTAACGATCCTACCACGCTTGCGATCTTTGAACTTTATCCTTGTTACCACAGAGTTAATGATAGGTCAGTTAGATAGCCTTTCGGATTTTAGCAAAACGTACAAGAGAGGTTAATCGAATACTTACCAAATCCACTTTCGATCCTGCGGCCTAAATTTGGCTTTCGAGATTAGTATGGTGAAAGAGACAATTCGGCACAAATAGAGAGAAGAAGAGGAGAAGTGATCGGCTAGAACTAAAGGTGAACAAGAAAAGGAATTTAAGAGGAGAAGGTATGGGGAATTCAGCTAGAGAGAAAACCAAAATTCGGTAAAGGAATGATGGGTTTTTTTTCGGCAAATGGAAGAATTCGGCTAAGGGGGAGAAAAATAAAAGTAATGGAACCCAAGGAACCTCTCAAAGGAATTCGGCACCTCCTTTTATAGCCAATAGCCGAATCCTACCTTCCCCCACAGTCCAATTTGGCACCAACTCCTCCCTCTCCTCATCTCCTAAATTTTCTCCCTGATAACACCTCAATCTTATCTGAAATTTCCTCCACATCCAACACACCTGCTTACTTCAAACTCTCCACGGCAAGAGTTCAAAACCAACACAACTCTAGCCGTCCATACTGTAAAATAAACACTCCACAAAATGCCACTCCTAAGCCTCGAACCTTGGACCTCTTCAGCTTACAAACACGCCACCTTATAGCTCCCAAGTGACGCCACCTTGCCACTAGACCACAAGCCCTTTTGTGTCCTATTTTCCCCTTAATCTGCTTAAGAGGCCTAATGCCTGAGACTAGGGTCCACTAAAGCAAGAAAAATAAATTTTTCCCTATGGTCTTCCCTATCTCTAAGACTTTAATTAATCCCGATAATACCTTAAAATTAATATTCTAAGTGCTACTCATACATACCAACCTCAGTGCACAGAAATTTAAAGTTTTGGGATTTTTGGGGCGTTACAACCCAATAGGCCCAAATCTACTAGGCTCAAATTCGGGGCGTTACAATTCTACCCTCCTTAAAGAAATTTCATCCTCAAAATTTCCAACTAACTATTAATCGTACTACCCAAGCCTCACCACTATGCTTTCGCTGCGCACTCTGATTCTAAAGCCAAAATAAACACTCAGTATACTATGGTAGGGTACGCACCATTATTCATATATGGAGCGTCTTCATCCCTTTGGCGACGTGCTGCATAGACCAAAGCTGGCTGCCTCACCTCAGCATAACTTGCACCTCTACCTGGTTCTCCACGACCGCGTTCATTACCATTATTGCCCCTGGCTTGTCCGCGGCCCCTTGGTGGTTGTTGACCTCCCTTCTGTGGCTAAAAATTACCTCTGCCATCAGCTCGCTCCTGATTTGGCCTTCTCGGACACTCTCTAATCCTATGTTCCATAGATCCACAGATCAAACAAGCTCCTATTCTCCTCCAACATTCACCCGTATGCCCATTTCCACACACAACACAAGGTGGTGTCCTGGTATTAGCAACAGCAACAGGGGCCTTAGCTCTAACCGGCCCATTCACTCTGGCCCTCCTTGCAGGCCTCTGTTCAGCCCCCATAAATTCCATGTTCCATTTGTTCTTGTCCTTCTCCTTTTCTCGATGGAGGCACTCCGTGCGCTTTACTTCCTCCGCTATCTTTGCTTTCTCCACCAAGACCGCAAAGTCCCACTCCCTCTGGAGAGCTATAAGCACCCTAAGATTGTCTCTTAACCCATCCTCTAACCGTACACATCTCTCATGCTCTGTTGCGACTATCCCCTTGGTATATCGATTGAGGCGCAAAAACTCAGCCTCATACTCTGCTACCGACTTATCTTCCTGAGTCAGATTCAAAAATTCCTTCCTTCGGGCATCTACATAGGCCGCTCTAATGTACTTCCCCTAAAATGTCGACTTGAAGAACTCCCAGGTGATCTTCTCCAGTTGGTTGCCCTCCTTTACAGTCAACCACCACTGATAAGCTTCCTCCCTAAGTAAGGATATCGCCCCTTTTAACTTCTGTTCCGCCGAGCAATCCAGATCGTCCATAATTCTTTTTGTAGCTTCCAACCAATACTTCGCCACATTCGGGGCCACCCCCGTTACTCCTTTGAAAATCTCTGCCTCGTTAGCTCGGAGTCACTCCGCGATTGACCCACGACTTCCCGTACCATTATTGGGCCCAACGAACCTTTTTAAGATTCTTAACATGGCCTGCGATACTGCATCTTCTGTAGCGGTAGCCCGTTCATATGGTCCCCTTTCCGCTACTGGTGAGGCCGGAGCCTCCTCTACTCCAACGTTGGGCATATGGCCTGACTCTGACGACCCTGCCCTAACACTTCCACGGCCTCTGCTGTGACCTCTTGCACCTCTTCTAGCTCTCATCGTTGCGTGCGTATTTCTGGGTTAGAATTTTATGAAATTAGTGCATAGTTCCTTTATTTAAAACACTTGTCTTATCACGAGTGACAATTTAAAAGTTGTTTGCGATGCGTAAATCCACTACAGGCTTAAGTTCCCTACGGGCTTTAGTCTCTAAGAACCTATTGTTTAAAGTAGCCCAATATCTAATTGTAGTTCAGTAATTTAAACAAGTAAAATAACAGAAAAACTTACTTGGCTCGACGTCAAGGGCTCGGTGAACCACACTGCAAGATCCTGCAAAAACTCTTTAATCCACTTGTTTTAAAAATCCAAAATCTAAGGCCCATTTCACAGCCCGAGCTTTGCAACCTGGCTCTGATACCACTAAATGTAACACCCCCAAACCCGACCCAGACGTTATGGCCGAATCCGGGAATGTCACATCAAAGGCACAATCTCAAACAATTTTGCTAAGTTAAAATCTAATGCCTAAAAGCCCAAAATCCTTGAATCTTGTTAAGTTAAGAAAAAAGCCCATGTTTTAAAATAAAAGCCCATAGGTTATAGTTATTTTGAAAATCTTGTTAAACTTTAGAAATTCGTTTAAGTTGAAATAAAAATTTAGCATCGAAAATAAGAATAAAACCCATAAGTAACGTCAAATTGGAGATACAAGGCCTTATTACAACCAATGAAAATAAAGGATTTAAACTAAAGTCATTCGAAACAAATAAACAAAAAAAAACTTCTAATTAACTTGCAATGTGGCCATCTCTAAGTCCCTCTTCCACGTCGAGCCGTCTACTGAGCGTCACCTGAAACATTAAATAAAAGGGTGTGAGTTTCGAAACTCAGTGTGTACGACCCTTGGCAACCAATTTAATATACAATTATCACATTGGGCCTAAGCCCTATAAAAATCGGTGGTCTTGGGCCTTAGCCCACAATGACCTCATATCAGATCATATCATATCATATCATATCATATCATATGCAAAACTAGGTAATGCAAAACCCTCCCCAAAAATCCATCCGCTACACACCATTTCCCTTCCAACCTTACACACCTATGGGGAATTCTAGCTCGACCCACCCCTCCGCTACACACTAATGGTAGCACTCACAGTGGCACTACTCAATGTTGCAACAAAGCTGCTAGTCATATAATGGGCTTAAAGCCACCGGTGGATCCACGGTCGTCAAGTGACTATGTGATCCTCAAATTCTTCCTCCGTACCATAATTCCCACCCATATGCATCCTAAACAGAATATCATATGAATGCGGCATGTACATGAGTAACATCCATAAAACTTATATTTAACACATAGGGGTATTTTAGTCATTTCACAATCAAGGGTATTTTCGTAATTCTACCCTACAAGGGTATTTCTATAATTATGCCTTACAGGGGTATTTTTGTAATTTCTTTCCTCTCGAGTTTTAGTTATGAACTTTGGCCCATCAACAAGTCATCGCGGCTAAAGTGAACAGACACTACGCACCAGGTAGGATCTAAAAAAAGAGGAGGTGGGCCACTAGGACCGCTTAAATACCAAGCTCTCCCTAGATCCAATCCTAGACATGCATATATCCATTACCACACCCTAACGTATCGACTTGTCCACAGACATGTTTGATTATTACAAGAGTTTTATGTTATTCAAGAGTTTGTCAAACTAGGCCTAGAGTTCATTAAACCCTAACATATATTTCTAAAAACCCATAAGGCCCATTAAGCCCATTTCATGTCATATAGCCCATTAAGCCAATTTCATGCTCATATAGCCCATTAAGCCAATTTCATGCTCATATAGCCCGTTAAACCAATTTCATGCTCATATAGCCTATTGGAATCGAATACGATCAAATCATACAACTGTTCATGCCAATTTATCATTCATGCTCACATATCAACCATTGTCATTTTGGGCCCACAAGTTCGGCAGGCCCATTTAGCCACTTTTGGCTTTTCGGCTTTTCAGCATTGCCGATATCGTGTGTGTCGTATTTGTACACACCTGGTAATAGCGCGTGCTGCGAATTCCTCTAAGTCAGGAACCTACATTCGATATTCCTTAATCATTAATCATAGGCTAAATACAAACTTTATCAAAAACTGAAACCTCACTGTAGCCTTACCGTGTACGACAAGCCTTAATAGCTCCTTTCTTTAACGCCAACTGCGATTAGACCCTAGATCTGTACCAACTTAAGCATTAGAGCCTAAGTAATACATGACTTGCATCCAACACAAGTCACCCTCACAACATATATGACCATTCGGCCAACCCTTAACCCGAAGTAAAGAACACTTACCTTTGCTAACGATCCTACAACGCTTGCGATCTTTGAACCTTATCCTTATTACCACAGAGTTAACGATAGGTCAGTTAGATAGCCTTTCGGCTTTTAGCAAAACGTACAAGAGAGGTTAACCGAATACTTATCAAATCCACTTTCGATCCTACGGCCTAAATTCAGTTTTCGAGATTAGTATGGTGACAGAGAGAATTCAGCACCAATAGGGAGAAGAAGAGGAGAAGTGATCGGCTAGAACTAAAGGTGAACAAGAACAAGAATTTAAGAAGGAAAGGTATGGGGAATTTGGCTAGAGAGAAAACCAAAATTCGGCAAAGGAATGATGGGTTTTGAAACACCCCAAACCCGGCCCACGAGCCCAGACCGGATCTGGTATGTTCCTCGAGTAAAACGTTTCAAATTCATGTTTATTACTTTGGAAATTTTGGGTGGTTTATAAAAAAAATGCCGAGTTGTTTTGGAGTTAATCTTTAATTCGAAAATCGTTTGTGTTTAAATGTCTAAACATTTAAAATTTATTTTTAAGAAAAGTTGCTTAAACTTTAAATGGATAAAATTTGTATCATAATAAAACAAATAAAAATGCATGCATAATCAGTTTATAGCTATGGCCTTATTACATCAAAGCAAAACCCGAAATAAACCCAAAATACTTAGAAGTAAAAAGTCCAAAATTAAAATAAAGTCTGAGTTGAACATGGCCACCACTAAGCTCCTGCCGACCCAGTCCGTTACTGAGTGTCACCTGAAAAATATCCCACAACGGGGTGAGTCAAGCACAGACGGTGTGTATAACCAACACCAATCCCAACGATTTAGGCACATCAAATCATACACATATAAAGAATATAAATAATGATGCAATCCCGAACCCAAACCTAGATAACCATTCGCTACACATCACCCGTACCAACCATCACACCGTGGGGACTACTAAGTCAACCCTCCATCCGCTACACATCATCGAAAGCGATCATTGCGCACGACATGCTCATCGCCCTTATAAATTGTGGCATAGCCACGGATAATGTGACAAAGTCACGGATAGTAATTTGTGACATAAGTCACCACATTCGATTTCGTGACATGAGTCACCACATTCGAATATTGTGGTATAAACCACGGATCACTTCCCTTTCCATATAACCCATATGCCCCATGTCACACAGAATATGCAATATCATGCCTTATGCCTTATTTCACATTCTTATCGATATTCACATATGTACCATATTCCAAATATTCATATCATAATAATATTCATATCATTTATTAACATAATGTTAAGGTTACGTGCACTGAGTACTTTGTACCATCACATGGTACCTTTGCCCACTTTTCACATTATTATTAACACATATATTAAATTGATGCCATAAATCTATTAAGAGTTAGTGTGGGGTACACACACCTGGTTTACTTAATGCTTTCACTGAAATCCCGAAAATCCCGATCTAACACTCTAGATCCTTAGTTCCTATATTCGGCCAACACTTAATACTTTTAGTAAAAAGCCATTCGGCTAAACAATCAAATCCCGAAGGATTATTGCAATCAAAATCCTTACCTTGCTGCCGATTTGATTACTAATCAAATCCTGAAACTTTGTGACACTCCTTCCTTGCAATCGGCCAATACTAGATCACTGGACTTGGTTAGTTTTCGGCTTTTCAATGAATAAGAAACATATCCGAATCACTAGAACCCTTACCTTGCGGATCTAAATCCCGAAATTAATCCTTGCTCCTGGTGATGTCGAAATACCTATAGGCTCATGTTAGATCCGTTTTTCAATCATTTAATGAACTTAATAAATGGCCTTTGGCCTAATATCACCCTCGCTTACCTTAGATCTAGAAATCCCGAAGATCTCCTCTAAAAGTCGGCTACTCTAAAAACCCTGAAAGATCCTTCAAGGTTTCGGCTAGAAATAATAATGGGATTAGTGCCTTGATTTTCGACAGTTAGAGAAAGAAAAGAACAAGAGTTCGGCTAGAGAGATCCTTACCAATAAGATGACTAAGACGCAATTGATCACTACCTTCAAGAAATCGGCAAGAGAGCTTGTAGGAGAAATTGATTCAAAGAGTGGCAATGAAGTGAACTTTCGGCTAGGGGTTACCTTGAGTGTTCGGCTTTTGATGACCACTTAGAGAGATTCGGCTTCAACAAGGGAAAGAAAAGAAAGAATATGAGGCTTATGGAGAATCGGCAATGATGGGATTTGAGAGAGGAATATTCGGCTTGGTCAATTGAAGAGGAAGGAAAGAAGAAACAAAAAGAGCAAATTGAATTCCTAAGGACTTTTCGACACAAAAGAGAGAGAGATGAGAAGAGAAGAAATTTCGGCACATAACCTCCCTTGTATGACCGATTGCCTCACTTACTTCCCCCCTCCTGAATTCGGCTAGCATTCAAACACTAGCTACTCCTTGATTTTCTCCTATTTTCTCTCTTCTTTGCACATTCAAAATAATTTTAAATAAATCAACATTTATCTTCCACCTTAGCCGAATGTTAAAAAGGAATTGACAAAGTCTAATCCTCATCTAAATAAAGTCCCTATGCCGTCCACCACTGCTCCCCATTGCCGCAAAAATAAAAGCCCCAAAATGTTGCTTGTCTTTGCTCAACCCAAGCCCTTGCACACCGATTATGGCGTCACCTCTCCTAGGCTTTAAGTGGCGCCTCCTTGCCACTTTAACAAGCCCATTTTTTTATGTCCAATTTCCCTTACAATTTCTCTTAAGGCCTCTCAGGCTTAGCTCCCCTTTAAAACTTAAAATCAAATAATTTCTAAGGCTTTTTCCTACTCTCTAAAGTTCTCAAGATTCATAAAACATATTTATAATACACACATGCATGCTACTTCACACAATTAAGCAATAATGCACAAGCCCTAAATCCCGGATATTACAGTTCTACCCCCTTAAAATAATTTCGTCCTCAAAATTACCTGGCTGAAATAAGTGAGGGTATTGCTGTTGCATTGTTTCTTCTGGCTCCCACGAAGCTTCTTCCGATCCATGATTACGCCATAACACTTTGACTAAAGGAACTGATTTCCTTCGCAACACTTTCACATCTCGTTCCAAGATCTGAATCGGCTCTTCCTCGTAGGACAAATCTGGTCTTAGCTCCACCTCCTCCACTGGTACTACATGAGACGGATCCGATCGATAACGACGTAGCATAGAAACGTGGAATACATCGTGCATCTACTACAATTCCGAAGGCAACTCTAACTGGTATGCCACTGGGCCAACTCGCTTCAATTCCCGATAAGGTCCTATAAACCTTGGACTTAATTTCCCTTTGCGACCAAATCTCATCACCTTCTTCCAAGGCGAAACCTTAAGAAACACTCGATCTCCCACAACAAATTCTATTTCCTTTCGCTTAAGATCTGCGTACGACTTCTGTCTGTCAGATGCTTCCTTTAACCGTGCCCGAATTAACTTAACCTTTTCTTTGGATTCTGCCACAATCTCTGGACCCAAAACTTGACGTTCTCCTAATTTTGTCCAACACGTAGGAGTGCGACACTTCCATCCATACTGAGCGCTTCATACGGTGCCATCCGAATCTTGGCTTGATAGTGTTATTATATGCAAATTTCGCTAAAGGCAAGTATTCTTCCCAACTTCCTCTAAAGTCTATTACACGACCTCTCAACATATCTTCCAACACTTGGATCACTCGCTCAGATTGACCGTCTGACTGTGGATGAAATGCCGTACTGAAGTCTAATCTGGTGCCCAAAGCTTGATATAGTGCTTTCCAGAACTGAGACGTAAACCTTGGATCCCTATCTGAGATAATTGACACCGGCACTCCATGCAACCTCACAATTTCCGCCACATATAACCGCCAACTTCGTAAAGAATAGTCAACCCAAGACTGGTATGAAATGCGCGGATTTTGTCAATCGATCCACTATCACCCATACCGAGTCCTTCTTAGTAGGCGTAAGGGAAGCCCACTAACAAAGTCCATGGTGATTCTCTCCCACTTCCATCGCAGAATCTTTATTTATCGGTGGCAACAACTTTGACGGAACTTGGTGTTGGCCTTGACTTTTGACGACACGTCAAGCATTTCCCTACAAATTCGGTAACTTCCCTCTTAAGACCAGGCCACCAAAACTATTCCCTTAGATATCTATACCACTTACTACCTCCAGGATGCATAGCATAGGGGCTACTATGCAATTCCCGAAGAATCCTCTGCCTTAACTCCTTGTTCTTCGGCATACAGACCTTACCCTTGAAACACAATACTCCATCGCTGCTAACTCTATAATCCTCTAACTCCCCACTATGCACTTGTCGCAACTTAACACTTAGATCATCATCTGCCAACTGACTCTCTTTCACCTCCTCCAACCATGTCGGCTTAACTTGCAATTCTGCCAGCAAACTTTCGCCGTCATACAAGCTCAGATGTGCAAGCATCGCCCTCAGATCCGACACTACTTTTCGACTTAGAGCATCCGCCACTACATTCGCCTTGCCCGGATGATACTCTATAGAACAATCGTAGTCTTTCAATAACTCCATCCACCTTCGCTGTCTCAGGTTTAGCTCTTTCTGAGTCAGTAGATACTTAAGGCTCTTGTGGTCTGTGTAGATCACTGACTTCTCCCCATAAAGATAATGCCTCCATACCTTAAGAGCAAAGACTACCGCCGCCAATTCCAAGTCGTGCGTCGGATAGTTAACCTCATGTGGCCTTAATTGTCTAGACGCATAAGCAACTACTTTCCCATCTTGCATTAAAACACATCCCAACCCTGTGTTGGAAGCATCACAGTACACCACAAAATCCTTTCCTGCCTCAGGCTGAATCAAGACTGGAGCTTCAGTCAAGACCCTCTTAAGCTTCTCAAAGCTCTCCTGTTGCCTATCTGTCCATAGGAAAGGTACTTCCTTTCTCAAGAACTTCGTTAAAGGTGCGGCTATTGATGAGAACCCTTCTACAAACCTTCTGTAGTAGCCTGCCAATCCCAAGAAACTACGAACCTCCGCCACATACTTAGGTGGTTTCCAATCCAACACTGCCTCAATCTTCCTAGGATCCACTCTTATCCCTTCTGCAGACACTACATGCCCTAAGAATGCGACCTCCTTCAGCCAAAATTCACACTTGCTAAATTTGGCATAAATCTTCTTCTCCCTTAATACTTGCAACACAACCCGGAGATGCTCATCATGCTCCTCTTCAGACTTGGAATATACTAAGATGTCGTCTATAAACACAACGACGAACCTATCCAAGTAAGGTTGAAAAACCCGGTTCATCATATCCATGAACGCGGCTGGGGCGTTCGTCAATTCGAACAGTATTACTAAGAACTCATAATGCCCGTATCTTGTTCGGAAGGCTGTCTTATAGATATCTACTTCCTTCACCTTAAGTTGATGATATCCGGACCTTAGATCTATCTTCGAGAATCTGCCGCGCCCTTCGGTGGATTAAACAAGTCGTCTATCCTCAAACAGCGGTACTTGTTCTTGATGGTCGGCTTATTCAATCGACGATAATCTATGCACATACGCATAGTTCCATCCTTCTTCTTCACAAACAAGACCGGTGCTCCCCATGGAGACACACCGGGTCGATATAACCCACGATCAAGCAACTCTTGGATTTGAGCCTTGAGCTCAACCAATTCCTTTGGTGCCATTCTCATGCGGGCGATTGACACAGAGCGTTCCGTAGCAACTCAATTCCAAACTCCACCTCCCTATCCGGGGTATTCCATGTAATTCCTCTGAAAAGACATCCACAAATTCCCTTACCGTTCTAACCCCTTCCACACTTGTTTCCTTAGTGTCCAAGGCACTGACCCACATCAGAAAAACTGGACATCCTTTCCTTACCATCTTATCCGCCTTAAGGGCGGATACTACATTCGACAAATAGTTCCGTCTTTCGCCCATCACCACAACTTCCTTATCGTCGGGAGTTCTCAACGACATGCGTTTAGCGGCGCAATCCACATTCACACGGTACTTCACTAACCAATCCATGCCTAAGATTAGATCAAATTCCCCGAATGGTAGTTCCACTAAGTCAGCTGGGAACTGCGTCCCCTGAACTTCTAAAGGCACTTCCTTAAAGAGTTTATCTACTATCACGATGCGCCCTAAAGGACTAAAAATACAGTCATCTTCCTAGGTACTGATCTCAAAGTTCACATGCAAAGTTTGGATACTTCACTAGCAACATAGGAATGAGTTGACCCTATGTCTATCAAAGCAATAAAGGGTAACTCGAAATAAGGAACGTGCCGTTATAACATCAGTGCATCGTTGTCTTCCCCGACGAACCGTATATACGATCTGTTGTCTAGCCTCAAGATTACCAACACCTCGCTCGTGTTCCACGTCCTCTTCCAGCATCGTTTCCTCTGCCAATCGGACCACGACCCCGCTGAGGCTGCTGTCCCCCTCTTCCAGCCTGATTAGAACCCTGACCTGTTGGTCTTCTCCCGTCTATCTTAATAGGACAGTCCTTAATCATGTGTTCCTTAGACCCACACTTAAAGCATCCTCTCGTCTTCTTCCAACACTCTCCTAGGTGCCTCTTCCCACACTGATCATAAGTACGATACTTCCCTCCTGTCACAACTTGCTGACCTCGCGGCCCATCAACTCTAGGCCTCTTCTGCGCATTCCCAGATACCCTGATGATCCAAAACCTCTCTTGTGCCTATTCCGTTCAGTATTCTATTTCATAGAGTCCTTAATCCCTTCGGGTACCTTAGCCTTTTCCACCAACACGGCAAACTCTCGCTCCTGCTGTGGAGCTATCAACAATCTCAGGTCATCCCTCAGTCCGTCCTCAAACCGGACACATCGCTCATGCTCTGTAGCCACGATACCTCGAGCATACCGGCTCAAACTTAAGAATTCAGCCTCGTACTCCGCTACGAACTTGTTCCCTTGAACCAACCCCAGAAATGCCTTCCTCTGAGCATCAGTATAACTAGTTCCAACATACTTCTTACGATATGCCGCTTTAACATACTCCCAAGTGAGATCCTCGGTTTGTAGCACCATCCCGAATCGTGAGCCACCAGCGATATGCCTCATCGCGAAGTAGCGACACCATTCCTTCAACCAATCGAGATCCAGCTCATCCATAATTCACTCTGTCGCTTCCATCCAATACTGTTTGTCTTGGGTGCCACACCAGATACGCCACGGAATACTTCACTCCATTTGCTCGGAGTCGCCGGTCTGATTTTGAGCTCCCCACCTCCACCGCTCCAACCACCATCTCAAGAACCCGCAGCATCGCTGCGATCATCGCATCATCCCCGCTCGATCTTGCTTCGCTCAACACCAACGGTGGTGGTGGGGTGGTGGTACCTCATTTTCGGACCCATGTCCAGACCTAGCGGGTTCCGTCACGGTCATTCGCCTCTACCACGTCCTTACACATTACGACCACGCCCCTAGAACTCATTTCTATGATCGCGCTTTAACTGATTTAAGGAAATTTATGCATTAGTATTTGTTCCACTCGATTATCCATGAAGAAATTTTATGAAAAGGAGCTTAGTAGTAGTGCTTTCGATCATTAGAGAGGTTTTCATTTCAAGTCTTCTATCCTAGTTCAGAGAAAGATGCACCTTCATTCAAGAGTATCTACTACACACATTCATCACTTGTACATTTTTGTCCGTTTTAATCCCAAGGGTATTTTCGTAATTTGTCCTATAGGGGTATTTTGGTAAATTTCCAAACCAGGGTATCTTGATGTTTTGCAAAATAGGGGTTTTTGGTATTTTTGTAAAGTAAGAATATTTTAGAAAAAATTGAGGGTAGTGTGGTAATTTCATAAACCAAGGGTATTTTAGTAATTTCTCAACCCAGGGGTATTTTAGTAAATTTTTGTAAATCGGGAATATTTTGGAAAAATTTTGTAAAAGAGTTTTTACAAATCAAAGGGGTAATTTGGTGCTTTTAAAACTAAGGTTTTTATAAAAATATGGCTAGTCCCTTTTGGGTTTTAATTATTGAGTTTAGCCTGTGAATGAGTCCTCTTGGTTAGGGTGAACCGTTACTACGCACCAGGTAGGATTCGAGTGAAGAGGAGGTGAGTCACTAGGACTGCTTAAATACCAAGCTCTTCCTGAATCCAATCCTAGACATGCGCACAATGGTTGCCACACCCTAACTCGGCGACTTAGTCACAGGTTTGTTTAGTTAGGCCTTAAAGTTTTATGTAATTCTGTATTGAAGTAAGCTAATCCTAGGGTTCCATAACTTAATATACTAATCTATGTTCTCGTTATACCCATATACCAATCATACATTAATGCACACAACGGTTAGGGGTACTTACCTGGTGGACTTCGGGCCGGAGACTTAGGTGCCATGCCATAAAAACCTGCTCAATTCCAAAAATTTTCACAAAACTTATTTGGGCTCTATTTTGAAAATGTTATAGGCTTTAAACCCAAGGCCGAGAGTTTAAAACTGGGCTCGATACTAAATCGAAACACCCCAAACCCGCCCACGAGCCTGCATAGGATCTCGTATGTTCCTCGAGTAAAACGTTTCAAATTCATGTTTATTACTTTGGAAATTTTGGGTGGTTTATAAAAAAAATGCCGAGTTGTTTTGGAGTTAATCTTTAATTCAAAAATCGTTTGTGTTTAGGTGTCTAAACATTTAAAATTTATTTTTAAGAAAAGTTGCTTAAACTTTAAATGGATAAAATTTGTATCATAATAAAACAAATAAAAATGCATGCATAATCAGTTTATAGCTATGGCCTTATTACATCAAAGCAAAACCCGAAATAAACCCAAAATACTTAGAAGTAAAAAGTCCAAAATTAAAATAAAGTCTGAGTTGAACATGGCCACCACTAAGCTCCTGCCGACCCAGTCCGTTACTGAGTGTCATCTGAAAAATATCCCACAACGGGGTGAGTCAAACAAACTCAGTGTGTATAACCAAAACCAATCCCAACGATTTAGGCACATCAAATCATACACATATAATGAATATAAATAATGATGCAATCCCGAACCCAAACCTAGATAACCATCCGCTACACATCACCCGTACTAACCATCACACCGTGGGGACTACTAAGTCGACCCTCCATCCGCTACACATCATCGAAGCGATCATTTGAGGCGACATGCTCATCGCCCTTATAAATTGTGGCATAGCCACGGATAATGTGACAAAGTCACGGATAGTAATTTGTGACATAAGTCACCACATTCGATTTTGTGACATGAGTCACCACATTCGAGATATTGTGGTATAAACCACCAGATCACTTCCCCTTTCCATATAACCCATATGCCCCATGTCACACAGAATATGCAATATCATGCCTTATGCCTTATTTCACATTCTTATCGATATTCACATATGTACCATATTCCAAATATTCATATCATAATAATATTCATATCATTTATTAACATAATGTTAAGGTTACGTACCTGAGTACTTTGTACCATCACATGGTACCTTTGCCCACTTTTCACATTATTATTAACACATATATTAAATTGATGCCATAAATCTATTAAGAGTTAGTGTGGGGTACACACACCTGGTTTACTTAATGCTTTCACTGAAATCCCGAAAATCCCGATCTAACACTCTAGATCCTTAGTTCCTATATTCGGCCAACACTTAATACTTTTAGTAAAAAGCCATTCGGCTAAACAATCAAATCCCGAAGGATTATTGCAATCAAAATCCTTACCTTGCTGCCGATTTGATTACTAATCAAATCCCGAAACTTTGTGACACTCCTTCCTTGCAATCGGCCAATACTAGATCACCGGACTTGGTTAGTTTTCGGCTTTTCAATGAATAAGGAACATATCCGAATCACAGAACCCTTACCTTGCGTATCTAAATCCCGAAATTAATCCTTACTCCTGGTGATGTCGAAATACCTATAGGCTCATGTTAGATCTGCTTTTGAATCACTTAATGAACTTAATAAATGGCCTTTGGCCTAATATCACCCTTGCTTACCTTAGATCTAGAAATCCCGAAGATCTCCTCTAGAAGTCGGCTACTCCAAAAACCCCGAAAGATCCTTCAAGGTTTCGACTAGAAACAATAATGGGATTAGTGCCTTGATTTTTGACAGTTAGAGAAAGAAAAGAACAAGAGTTCGGCTAGAGAGATCCTTACCAATAAGATGACTAAGACGCAATTGATCACTACCTTCAAGAAATCGGCAAGAGAGCTTGTAGGAGAAATCGATTCAAAGAGTGGCAATGAAGTGAACTTTCGGCTAGGGGTTACCTTGAGTGTTCGGCTTTTGATGACCACTTAGAGAGATTCGGCTTCAATAAGGGAAAGAAAAGAAAGAATATGAGGCTTATGGAGAATCGGCAATGATGGGATTTGAGAGAGGAATATTCGGCTTGGTCAATTGAAGAGGAAGGGAAGAACAAACAAAGAGAGTAAATTAAATTCCTAAGGACTTTTCGGCACAAAAGAGAGAGAGATGAGAAGAGAAGAAATTTTGGCACATAACCTCCCTTGTATGACCGATTGCCTCACTTACTTCCCCCCTCCTGAATTCGGCTAGCATTCAAACACTAGCTACTCCTTGCTTTTCTCCTATTTTCTCTCTTCTTTACACATTCAAAATAATTTTAAATAAATCAACATTTATCTTCTACCTTAGCCGAATGTTAAAAAGGAATTGACCAAGTCTAATCCTCATCTAAATAAAGTCCCTATGCCGTCCACCACTGCTCCCCATTGCCGCAAAAATAAAAGCCCCAAAATGTTGCTTGTGCTGCTCGAACCCAAGCCCTTGCCCACTGATTATGGCGTCACCTCCCTAGGCTTTAAGTGGCACCTCCTTGCCACTTTAACAAGCCCATTTTTTTTATGTCCAATTTCCCTTACAATTTCTCTTAAGGCTTCTCAGGCTTAGCTCCCCTTTAAAACTTAAAATCAAATAATTTCTAAGGCTTTTTCCTACACTCTAAAGTTCTCAAGATTCATAAAACATATTTATAATACACACAGGCATGCTACTTCACACAATTAAGCAATAATGCACAAGCCCTAAATCCCAGATATTACAAGTTTTTTTTTCGGCAAATGGAAGAATTCGACTAAGGGGGAGAAAAAGAAAAGTAATGGAACCCAAGGAACCTCTCAAAAAAATTCGGCACCTCCTTTTATAGCCAATAGCCGAATCCTACCTTCCCCCACAGTCCAATTTGGCACCAACTCCTCCCTCTCCTCATCTCTTAACTTTTCTCCTTGATAACACCTCAATCTTATCCGAAATTTTCTCCACATCCAACACACCTGCTTACTTCAAACTCTCCACGGCAAGAGTTCAAAACCAACAAAACTCTGGCCGTCCATACTTTAAAATAAACACTCCACAAAATGCCACTCCTAAGCCTCGAACCTTGGACCTCTTCAGCTTCGAAACACGCCACCTTATAGCTCCCAAGTGACGCCACCTTGCCACTGGACCACAAGCCCATTTGTGTCCTATTTTCCCCTTAATCTGCTTTAGAGGCCTAATGCCTGAGACTAGGGTCCACTAAAGCAAGAAAAATAAATTTTCCCCTATGGTCTTCCCTATCTCTAAGACTTCAATTAATCCCGATAATACCTTAAAATTAATATTCTATGTGCTACTCATACATACCGACCTCAGTGCACAGAAATTTAAAGTTTCGGGATTTTGGGGCGTTACAACCCAATAGGCCCAAATCTACTAGGCCCAAATTCGGGGCGTTACATTCAACCTCATTATCTATAGCTCGATTAGGATCCATTTGCTATATGAAAACACATTTTAAAATGTCAGGAGTCATCACACTATCACGGTTTATATATGGCATGTATAGCTAGACTCTCGCACACGCTATGTTAGTCCTAGAATCGACTAAACCATAGCTCTGATACCAATAAATGTAACACCCCTCACCCGTATTCACAGTCAGAATAGGGTTACGGAGTATTACCAAACTTTTAACACCTTTATATACAGTTTATCAATTCAAATACAATTCAATCACAATCAATCATAGTGTCCCTTAAACGAGCCTACGAGGCCTTAATCATGCATTAGGAGTAATTCGGGACTAAACCGGAAGCTCAAGTAACTTTTACAAAACTTTGAAAATTTTTCACAAAAAAGGGGACACACGCCCGTATGACCAGACACACCCGTGTCACAAGCCTTGTGAACATTCGAAATGGGAGCACATGGCCGCGTCCCAGCCCGTGTCCTTCCCTGCGTCCAAACAAGTGAGGTTACTAACTTGGGTCACACAGCCAACAACACGCCCGTGTGCCCTTCGAAGTGGCCACACACGCCCGTGTGCCAGGCCGTGTACTAGGCCGTGTCAAACCTGTAGGGTATACTGACTTATCCAACACGGTCAAGTCACACGCCTGTGTGCTAGGCTGTGTGTCAATTAGGGGGTATACTAACTTGTTCCACACGGCCGATCACACGCCCGTGTGTGAGACCGTCTGGAGCATACTGACTTCATTTCAATTTCAACACCGGGGGACACACGGCCGTGTAACATAACCGCGTGTCACACACGGCTGGGACACACGCCCATGTCTCTACCCGTGTAGACAAAAATAGGCTATTTACCAAGCCATTTTGCCACCCATTTTGCACATACCTAAACAAACTCAAAAGGTACCAATTCAAGATAGAAATATACAACCAAATACCATCAACCAAGTTCAAATCATAACAATTCTTTACCATCAATATAGATCACAAGTATACCACAATTTTCCATATAATTTCATGCCTAATTCACATATACCATTCAATCAACTAATCCATTCCAAACATGCAATATTCAATCAACCTCAATAACTCATTATAGGTCAATTACCTAACTCAAAATAATATCATTTGCACATTTATAAACAACATCAAATTCACCATCACAAGCCAACTCAAATGGCCTAAATACATGTTCATCCATCATACCAAAATGACTCAAGCCTATACATGCCATATACCATATATACACACTTCAAAAGTACCAAATAGATGTTCGATAGTGCGATGAAGTCTCTGATGATCCCTGAATCTGAGCTAGCTTAGATATACTATAAAACATAGAAGAAAATAAACAAAGTAAGCTATAAAGCTTAGTAAGCCTGTATAATTAAGAATTAAATTTACCATTTATACATAATCAAGACAATAAATAAGGTATACTCAATTCAATTACCAAATTCCTAAACACAAGCATTCATCAACAAGTTAGTCACATAAGTGCATATAATCATCCATTATCTCAATTTAATACTCAATACATTGTATCATATCAAAATTCATATAAACAGTAATTCATCCGTATAAACACATAGCTTTTTTACATAACCAAGAACAAAATTTATGCCCGTTGAACCTATTAGAATATCGAGGGATACTCGGGTGATATACATTACGTGTATAAATTAGTAATCTGTCAATTCATTATCATTTCCACTCTTTCGAGCTATGATCAGTAAGCTCCTCCTGAGCTGATGGACAGTAAGCTCTATTGAGCTAAAATGATACGCTTTAATGAGCTAAAAACAGTAAGCTCTGACGAGCTGATATATCGGTAAGCTCATACAAGCTGTGGTGTGTCCGCAACACATGCAGGATCTCGACCAAAACGGTAACCCTAGTGACATGTCACTCGTATCCTACGACTTTCTACTATTCAAACGGGACTCGGTATTCAATAATTCTCATCAATTAGGCATTCAAACTCAGTAATACCATTTACTCAATTATACTTTCATTTTAAATAATTTACAAGTATTTAAAAATTTGATTCTAATTATACAAACTTACCTCGAGTTGTTCGGATGAAAATTATCGACTATTCGTCCACTTTTCCTTTTCCCCGATCTAATCCCTATCTCGGCTTATCTTGATAATTGAGCTAGAAATGACCAAACCCTTCAAACCCTAAAATGGTATTCTTTCCTCTTGAATTTCGGCAATTGAAAAAGATGGAAGCAATTAAAATTTGTTTGTTTTATTTATTATCATATCAATTACCAAATTACAAAAATAACCTTATTAATAAACTATATAAAACACTTAATATAAGTCCATCTTTGTCCACTCATAATTAAAATGGTTTAATAACAACATAAGGACCTCTAATTTAAGATTCCATAGCTAATGGAACTCCACTTTTACACATTACGCGATTTAGTCCTTTTTATCAAATTGACCAACCAAACGATAAAATTACTGAACGAAACTTTCACGCAATCATTCAATCATACTGTAAAACTTAAAATAATAATAAAATAAATATTTTGACCTCAGATTTGTGGTCCCAAAACCACTATTTCAATTTGACTAAAAACGGGCTGTTACAGAAATGATCTTTTTTGCTCCAACAATTGACATAGAGGCTTCGATATCTTAGAAAAATACTTGATGAAGTGAAGGTAAAATCTAGCATGTCCGTGGAAGCTTCTGATTCCTTTCACTAAAGTGGGTGGTGGCAACTTTTCAATGACTTATATTTTTTCTTTGTCAATGGAAATTCCTTACTGTGAAATTTTGTGGCCCAAAACAATGCCTTCACAAACCATGAAGTGACATTTTTCCCAATTCAGCAACAAATTTGTTTCTTGACATCGACAAAGTACTAACTCCAAATTTTTTAAGCAATCTTCAAAAGTGTCACCAAACACCGAGAAATCATCCATGAATACTTTAAGGAATTTCTCCACCATGTCAGAAAATATTGCTGGCATGCAATGCTGGAATGTTGTCGGGGCATTATATAACCCAAATGACATTCTTCTGAATACAAATGTTCCATAACAATAGGTGAATGTAGTTTTTTTCTTGATTAGTAGGAGATATGGCAGTTTGGTTGCACCCTGAGTAGCCATCTAAAAAAAGTAGAAGGATTTCCCTACTTGTAACACCCCATACCCGAGTCCGAGGCTTAGACCGGATACGAGACATTACTATGCTTGAACTTGCTTAATCATGTACTTACGGGCTATAAAATCTCGTTCTGAAATAAGAACTTCTCTTTCTTAATCAACTTGTACTTTTCATGGGCCTACGAGGCCTTAAACTCATGTCCATGTGAGTTGGGACACGCCCGTGTAACCCTGAGACACGCCTATGTCTCCCAACCGTGCTTAAAACTCGAGCTTACTGCCAAATTTCACACGGCCATGGCACGCCCGTGGTCCTAGCCCATGTGAAAAACCTTAGCATTCTGACTTATAACACACGGCCATGGCACGCCCGTGGACTTAGACCGTGTACTACATCTTGATATACTGACTTATTTCACACGACCGGGCACACGCTCATGTTCTAACCGTGTGTCATGCACGGCCTTAACACACGGCCGTAGGATTAGTCCGTGGCCTATTCTTACTTATAAGACTAAGGTGCGGTTTATGCACGGCCTGAGACACACGCCCGTGTGTCTAAGCGTGTGGGCACTTAGAGGCTATTTACCAAGCCAATTGCCATTACGAAATTAAGACCAAACTCAAGCTCAATTCAGCAACTCAATTATTACATCTTTCATGAACAATATAACATGCTTCATTGATATTAATAACATACATACTTAGTCAACTTGGCCAATCACTTAGCCATTTACAAAAATAATAAACTTGATGTACCCATACTTTTGCCCCCTTTCTAAGACATATACTCAAAATGAAATGTTTCCTATACATGCCACACTTAATGTAAATAACTTGGCTATACCAAGATAGCGATTGATAGTGTGCTCCGAGCTCCGATGACAATGATCCACGAGATTAGCTTGGCGGAACTACATGGAAAGAAAGAATAAAAGACGTAAGCATTTAGCTTAGTAAGTTTACAGATAATGCACATAACAACATACTTGCTTAAATTAACCCATTTGACATAAACAATGGTATCATACTTTCAGTTATAAAGCTTACTTGCTCATACTTGATTCTTACATATCTCATGATACTTACTAGTCTCATACTTGTGAAGTAAACAAGGTACCTGTATCACTTGATCACATTGATCAACATACTTGAACATAATACTCATAATTTCTATTTTATCAATCATAATATGACTAATATTTGTCCCCACTTGATAATGATTTTGCTTACTAAACTTTCTTGTTATCTCTTGTGAGCTTATCTCATTTGCCCGATGAATTCCTATGAATAACCGAGAATACCAAATCTCTTACCATGAACTTGATGCTAAAGCCATATTTTGAATATGGTCTTACATGGGATATCTCATCTTGGTTTCAAGGCCATGTCTTGACATGGACTTATATGAAATCTTCCTCTTGATAACTTGTTCAATGCCAAGCTTGGATCCTTGGACTTACATGATAACTTGTTCAATGCCAAGCTTGGGTCCTTGGACTTACATGATAACTTGTTCAATGCCAAGCTTGGGTCATTGGACTTACATGATAAACTTGTCAATGCCAAGCTTGGGTCCTTGGAATTACATGATAACTTGCTTGATTGCCGATGCCATGCCTTGGCTTGGTCTTATACGGACTTTCTCATACTTGATCTCATTAATTTCATTGTTTAACTTAACGTTAAACAATTTCATAATAACATTGTATATTATACTAAGCAATTCAATGATATAAATCATAAAGCTTAGAAATCATACAAACTTACCTCAATATACAAAATGTAGCTAGGTATGCAATTTAGTCCTCGACCTTGTTCTTGCCTCGGTTTCGATCCGGGCTTCATTTTTCTTGATCTATAGTCATAAATAGATCATTTAATACTCATATTGACTAAATTGACTCTTAAATCATACTTTGGAAAAATTACTAATTTGCCCCTAAACTTTCTCATATTTGCACTTTTGCCCCAAGGCTCGTAAAATAATTTTCATTCAACTTTCTTAAACTTCATGCTTAGCTGAATCATTTTCTCTACTATAACAATCATCAATTCTTGCTATTTTTAACATTTATGACCAATTTTCATAACTATTACAAAATGGTCCATACTATCATCTTTCATGAAATTCACTTAGAAAAAGATGTTTATCTAACATCAAACTCTCATAAACTTCCATAAAACATCATTTAACATGCATATCAATCATGGGTAGATTTTTGAACATGCACTTTAGCTCACTTTATAGCTAAAAATAGCTTACTCATGCTCATAGGGACTTTAAAAATACGAAGAATATCAAAAAGCAGGGCTAAGATGAACTTACTAGCAAGCTTGAAAGATGAACAAACCCTAGCTATGGGTTCTTCAAAATTTTGGCACACACAAGGAAGAAGATGAATGATTTTTATCATCTTTTCCTTTATTAATCATTTAATAGGTAAATGACCAAAATGCCCTTCTCTTAAAAATATCACCATTTACTAGTTCATGTCCATTTTTGTCCAAAAATTATGATTTGGGAAAATTACTATTTAAGGACTTATAATTGCTATTCTAGAGCTATTTCATACAAAATGCTTCTAGAAACTCACATTTTACAACTTTTGCAATTTGGTCCTTTTTGACCATTCAACTTCAATTTAGCAAAATTGCTTCATGAAACTTTCACACTAACATGCAAACATGGCATGAACCTTAAAAACTCATAAATTCACCTCGGATTTGTGGTCTCACACCACTATTCCGACTAGGCCCTAAATCGGGCTGTTACACTACTAGTCTATCTAGCATCTGATTTATAAAAGGCAAAGGGAAATGGTCTTTCTTTGTTGCTTTGTTGAGCTTTCGATAATCCATACAAACTCTCCAGCCTCTGACAATATGTGTGGGAATGAGTTCATTGTTATCATTGCTGACTGCTGTAACTCCTCCTTTCTTGGGTACACACTGAACATGACTTAACCAAGAGCTATTAGAAATTGGGTATATAATACCAACATCCAACCATTTGATAATCTCCTTCTTAACTACTTCCTTCATGATAGGACTCAGTCTCTTTTGCTGTTCAATAGATTTGCCATGACAATCTTTAAGTATTATTTTAAGCATCAGATTCTTGGGCTAATTCCTTTGATATCCGCAATTGACCATCTTAAAGCTTTCTTGGATTTCTTTAAGACATCCTATAATTGCATCTCCTGGTCTTTTGTAAGCTCAACAGAAATAACTACAGGCAGTGTATCATTTTCTCCCAAATAAGCGTACTTCAAATGCACTGGTAATGGCTTCAAACCTAGCACCGGTTGATCTTCTATTGATGAGCGAGGAGGGTTGAAAGAGAGACTTGATAACTCTAATGATTCAAAGCTCCTTTTGCATCCATTTTCAAATTGCTAAGTTTCCATCAGTTCTTTAGATTCTTCAGTCAAATCTATTTTATTTAATTTGATAGAGTCTACATCAGAATTATTATGCATATGTTCTGCAAATTCTTCTTGAGTTACAATGTCAACAAATTCTACAGCATGGCATTCTTCATCTGGATCTACACACTTTAAAGCATCAAACACATTAAAAGTCAACCGCTGATCATTAATTCTCATGGTTAACTCACCTTTCTGTACATCAACAAATGTTCTACTAGTTGCTAAGAAAGGTCGTCCAAGTATTATAGGAACCTCTTATCTGCTTCACATTCTAGAATAATAAAATCTGCTGGAAAGATGAACTTGTCAACTCTTACCAGTACATCTTCAATTTTACCTTCTGGATGGACATATGATCTATCAGCTAGTTGTAGTATGACTTTAGTAGGTCTTGCCTTTCCTATCCCAAGTTTTCTAAAAACAAGCATAGGCTTTATATTGATACTTGCACCTAAATTGCATAATTCTTTGCTTAGATAATGGTTTCCAATCAAACAGGGTATAGTGAAACTCCCTGGATTTTTTAATTTTGGTGGCAGTTTGTTCTTCAGCATTACTGTGTACCCTTTAGTAAGTGCCACAGTTTTAAACTCCCCTAACCTTCTCTTCTTGGATAAGATATCTTTCATGAATTTCATATAGTTAGACATTTGTTCTAATGCTTCCACCAAAGGTATATTGATGTGTAATTGTTTCAAGACCTCCAGAAATTTCTTGAATTAAGCATCTTGTTTTGACTTTTGGAAACACTAGGGAAAATATGGTGGTGGCCTTCCTTCCATTTGTTGAGGTTGCCTTGCTATGGCATTTGTATTGCCTCAGTAAGATGAATTTTCTTTAGCATGCTTTTGTCTACTGTGACCTTTTATAGTTTCTTCCACTTCTGGTTTGAAAGTTGTGCTTCCAGGAACTTCTAAACTTTCCTCCTCAGACAAGGCATCATTCACAACTCCTAGCAGCTGAGTGCCACTCTAGAGTGTTATGGCTTTACATTATTTTTTTCTTTGAGATCTAGAACTTTCTATGTCACTAGGAAATGCTCCTTGTTGTCTGGAGCTTAATGTAGTGGCAATTAAAGAAGCTGCCTAGCTCTGAATAATTGTATCATTCTTAGCCATATACTCTTTTAATAAAGTTTCCATAGCTAATGTTGAAGATGAGCTTTTTTGCATATTTTGCCGCGGCATTGGTTGACTGTGTCCAGGTGGTACCTCAGCCGCATTCTGTCTATTAACAGTGCTGGCATTTCCTATTCCCTGATTACTCCAGCTAAAATTTGGATGTTGCTTCCTCCCTAGATTATAGTTGTTGGAGTAAGGATTGTTATTGCTACGATTAAAATTTACCATGTAATACGCAGACGTTGGATTGAATGCGCATTCATCAAAAACATGATCTTCTCCACAATATACGCATTCTAGTTCTGCACTGTTTACCTCCTACACTGCAGAGGGTATTTTCAAAGTTTTAATCATATTTGTTAAAGATGATACATGAGCTGTTAACGATGTAATCGCATAAAGTTCCATTACTCCAGCAACTCTTCTACCAATACCAACTCTAGTAGTGGGGTACTGATAATCATTATTTGTTATTCTTTCCAAAATTTCATATGCTTCATTGTAGGATTTGTCAAGCAATGTCCCATTAGCAGATGCATCCACCACCATTCACGTATGAGCATTTAATCCATTGTAGAACATTTCCATTTGTGTCCAATGTTGAAAACCATGCATCGGATGTTTTCTAGGGTGTTTTTCGTCCACACAATCATAATTAACATGTTAAGCAAGTTGCAATTGTCCTAATTTGGTCATCTAACCCAAACACCATAAATCTTAACTCTCAAAACTTAATTAGGGAGTTCAATTCATCATTCAAATTTTAAATTTTTGTTCATATTTAGGTTTTAGTTTTACATTTTCAACTTCTTTTAAATTGTAAACGTTTCTTTTAATTGTAGTCTTAGTTTAGTTTTATTTTTTTTCTATTTCATTTATGTTATTTTTTCTTCATCAAATTCAATAATCACCACATCATTCGAGGGTTTCAAGATTCAAATACAATTCAAGATCTTCAGATTCTAAGTATCTCTTCTCTCTTCTCTTTATCTTTACATTTCGTTGAATGTTTAATAAATTTATAGGAAATTTTGCATCTAGAATGGGCCAAAACTAAACCCTAAGAAGGTTGATGATCTGAAGTGGGATTGATTAGCTTGGGTTAAGGGTTCAAATCTAGTTAGTTGGATTAGATTAAGTGGAATAAACCCTATAATTGACAACTCTAGGAAGTCATTTAGGTAGATGTGGCCGAAAGGATAGTATTCTTTGAATCAACTTAATCTAACCCGGTTTAATTTATCAGGTTGAAAGATAAGTAAGTTAATTCGATCAGTTAATCTAGTTATAGGTCGAAATATATTAATTAGGTTAATTGTTAGCTACTTAGTGTCAAACCCTATATCTAAGTTAATCATGAACATGGAAGTGATTCACCCTTCTTCTTTCTTTAATTGATTTTTATTTTGGTATTTTTATGTTATTTTATTCTACAACCCATTTCCTTTGATTCTGTTGTAATATGATTTCGATGTGAGTAGTATTTAGCCCTAGTAGTGTGTGATTTCTTGCTTACAGTTTAGATTAAACAAACCTCCCTTGGGTAAGATCCGTGGAATACTTCCATTATTTCGTTGTAATAAACTATATTACAATTTGACATGTACACTTGCAGGCATCACACATAATTTCTGTATCTAATTACAGTTTTCTAAGCCCTGGTGCACCCATGTTGAGGCGTGGTCAAGTTGTTGGCGTCGTTACCAAAAAGGTTTCAGTGTTAGATTAAATTATTAGTAATATTGCATGCTAGTAGGATAAGTAAGAAAGTTGTTGATTATGGATATGGTTTTTATTTGTTTGTAATTTATTTTTTTACTAAGTTATTTTTCTTGTTCCAGTGTATGACTCGAAATAGAGGCAATTTAATTGAGTCTAACCCTGAACTTGAATGCACACTAAGGTGAGGACGTAAAACTATCATTCCGATAGAAGATCAACTAGTGGTTGATCCACTGCATGAAAACCCATTGTACAAGGACCAGCAAGAGTAGATACCACCACCAGTAGAGCCAGATTCGCAAATAGTAAAACCAAAGCAGGAGCAGAATAGCACGTTGCTTGATTATGCAACACCAAATCTGGATGTTGTGCAAGGCAACATCAACAGGCCAACTATCAATGCCAATAATTTCAAAATAAAGTCGTCCATCATTCAGAAGATCCAGAGTAACTTGCAATTTTGGGGCTCAATCCATGAGGACCCAAATTAGCATTTAAATTTTTTTCTGCATCTGTGTGATACTTTTTAATTTAATGGGGTCACCGATGACATTATTCATCTTCGGTGTTCACATTCTCATTGTGCGATAATGATTCTATTTGGTTGGATTCGTAGGCTCCAGGCTCGATTGATAAGTGGGTGGAACTTGTAAACAGGTACTTGGCGAAATTCTTTCCGCCAAGAAAAATGATGCATTTGACGAGAGATATAACTAACTTTCAACAGATTGAATGTAACACCCCAAACCCGGTCAATACGCCACGACCGAATTTGGCATGCTACGAAGAAAAACGTTTCGAAGAAAATTGAGATAGCGATTAAATTTTAGTGAAAAATTCTTTGTAATTCTATATTTGTAGAAATCAGATGTTTAATAAGTTAAAAACTGGAAATTTACTTTGAAATTCCATAAATAAAACTTTTAAACTAAGTGGATAAATCATAGGTTAGAAAACATTTGTTTCATTTTAAGAAAACTCGAATTAATACTTTGAAACCGTTTGCATTTGAATGTAGAAACTTAAAATTTTGGAAATCATTTAAGTTGTAGAAAACACTTAATTTATAATTTTATTATCAACAATTTAGATTACTCGATGGTAAGATAAAATACCATAGCGTTTTTATAGTTTAGAAAACTTTAGCTCAATTATTAAATTAATCAAGTGATATACTTAAACATGTTTAGAATAAATCCCAAAGCATATAAATAATCCAAAACCATAATTAAAGAGGCCTTATTACAAATCTATAAAATATGAAAACCCAAATTAAAATATAATAAGGTACCCAAATGGAAGTTCTTGTAAAATCAAATTTTATTGTATGGCCTCCTCGAGTTCATCCGGCTCCACATCCGCGATCTCACGAATCACCTGAAAAGATATCCCATTGAAGGGTGAGTCAACAGACTCAATGTGTAACAGTACACTAAAAACCCAATCGATCATAGCAATGAAGCCCATTTAAATCACATATAGCTATAAGCCCATAATATAGCAAATCGGTAATAAATGATTAAATCACATATACATATAAATGAAATGCAATCCCAAACCCAACTTAGATATCCATCCGCTACACACCACCCGTACCTACCAATCACACCGTGGGATTACTAAATCAACCCTCCATCCGCTACACACCATCGAAGGCGATTCTTTGCGATCAACATGCACATCGCCCTTATAAATTGTGGCATAGCCACGGATAATTGTGACAGAGTCACCGGATTCATAATATCGTGACCGAAGTCACGATTCATAATATCATGACCGAAGTCACGGATAATGTGGTAAAACCACGGAACACTTCCCCTTTCAATATTACCCATATGCCCATGCAATAACATATTATTTCATTATCATGCCATATGCCCCATTATCATATCGGAATCGGACACATTTCATATTATGCATATAGCATTACTAGCGATGTAAATATTATGCCTTGTACATTATATCAAAATCATAATCAAATATCGAATATGTTTCATATTAGAATCATACATAGTCTGAAGGAATAACATACCTCAATTCATCTGTACCATTGAATGGTACCGAAGCCATAAACATTTATATTTCTTTATAAATACATTTTTATCAATAAAGCTATTGATCTATTAGAAGTTTAGCATAAGTTACACACACGATAATAGTGATAACTAAACTTTCCGCTTTCACGATACCTCGGAATCTCGAACAATAACTATAGGTGATTTCTCTCCGATTGATGGTTCATAACCCGATGAAGAACCACGAACGAATAATGGCTCTGAAGTGCGAACGACTTCAAATAAAGCGATTATCGCGTGCAGAGGGTCCACATCCCGGTGGAAAGTCTCGAACTGCCGACACAGCCCTTCGTTTGAAATTTGAGGGTATAGCAGATCCACCCTTCTTCCAAACACTATTAACTGCTCTTTTCGAACCCATTCTTGATTGCCCCAAAAATCTAACATTCACGGAAAAATATAATAAACGAGAGATAGAGTCCCCAAAAAATGTAATCGATTAGTAGTCCATCTAAAACGATATAACAAGTATAAAGATCCTTACCACTTGACTTACCCCAAAACGGTTGTCAAAGAATTGAGGCTTAGAACGATTACTTCCAAAGTCCCAAAGAGTCTATAAGAATAATTGGTTCCTAATAATAGTTAGAACCTTGCATCAAATGCCCAAAAGTTCGGCCTTTGCCCTCATGAAAAATGACATAGAAAAGAGAAAAGAAATAAAGGAAATACGACCATGAACACTTACCTATCTTTCAAGACCGATTGAAGAAAACCAAATGAAGACCTACCCTTGTTGATATTCGGCCAAGACAATTCAAAAAGAGAGTGGGAAGTTTCGGCAATATGGTTAAATGGTGAAGGAATTTGGCTATGGTTGATTTGTAATAACAAAAGGATTTGACTAGAGTGGAGAAAGAGAAAAAGAAAGAAATTGCAATAGGAGAGGAATGTTTTCGGTTTTGAGCAAAAGTGGAAGAAAGAGAAATAGAATGGAAATGGATGAAAAGAAATGGAACTTGAGAAGGAGAAGGATTCGCCAAGAGAGAGTATAAAAGAAAATGTGATTATGAATCAATATCAAAAGAAGAAAAGTGAGATATGAGAGAGAGATTCGGCCAAACACTTATTTGCCAAAAAGAAAATGCACAAAAGCCAAGTGAGGTTTCGGTTTCAAGAGCAAAGATGAGAGAAAGGAAATAACATTTTTGGTTCCAACAAAATGAAGGCTAAACCAAAAGCAAAATTTGCACAAAATGCACAAAAACATTTGGCCAAAGAGGGGAGTTTTTGGAGAGAAAGAAAACAATGCCAAAAGATGGACAAATGCCAAAGGTTGACCAAATATCCTCCCCCAAACCACCTAACAACATTCGGCCACCCCCCTAGCCACACTTGCCGTCCACATACATGCACTAAAAGCCTTTAAAGAGTTTCCAAAACATCTTCCTTAGGCCAAGCCCTTTGTCTCCCCAACCTTCCATAACTTTAAGATTCTTATCCCCTATTTCAAGCTTTCCTTAAACCAATATTCAACTTACCAAAATCTTAAGGTCCAACCTATCATAATTAGAGTTTGACCGTCCATCATTGCTAGGATACAAAAATAAAGTCTTCAAAATGCTTTCCAAGCAACTCGAACCACTTCCCTCAAGTAACCTTTCAAGCTCCTTATCCACTATGCCACTAACTCCTCATGTGTTAGAATTTAACACTTAAATTAACTTAAATGCTAAGCTCACTTAATCCACTTCATTAAATAAACCATACTAAAAATTATCTAACTTCCTAAATAAAATCAAGCCTTCACAAGTCTATGCTAACACACAAAATTCCTACCCGAGCCAACACAAAAATAATACTCAAATTTTTCCTAAAGCTCAAGGCCCAATCCTACTAGGCCCAATTTAGGGATGTTACAAATCTACCCTCCTTAAAGAAATTTCGTCCTCGAAATTTCCAACTAACTAACTGATCAGACATCCTATCTCGCCACACTACGTTCTTCTTTGCAAGACTCTGATCTTAATAAAACCACAATGTACTTTTAACAAAATCTTAATCCACCATAACAAACCATTATCTAACACTTACACTTATACCAAAAATTTTCCTACAATCAACCATCACTTCCAACCAAAACATACGACTTGAGAGTGAGGAAACAATCCTGAGCCTTAAGCTCCTTAGACTGCATCTCAAGCATACTCCTATCTTCCTCCAACATTCTCCCGGATGACACCTTCCACAATAATCGCAAGCCAAAAGTTCGACCATGCCTTGACATGTTTTACGTAACGAGATTGTGACCCTAGAGAACCGTGATCTCTGTTCTTCTTACGATCCACAGACCCAACTCCAAGTGCTTCACCGATTCTTTAACTATCTCGAGTCACTCATCAATCCGAACTCGATCATGATACTCTGTCTCGACCACTAGCGATGCTAACGCCTCCTTACTGGAATTATGCCTCGGTACTGAAAATCTAGCCCTAACACTTCGGCTTTTACCACATCCACAACGACCACGTTCCTAGAACTCATGTCTAAAGTCTCGACTTATCTAATTTTACGAAAATTTTATGCATTATAGTCTTTTCACTTTCTTGTTTAAAGAAAATTTTATGCAACAGAGTTTTAATAAGTGGTTTTTCCGTAGAAGTACACATATACCTAGGGTCCATGTCTCTAAAGTCTAGTCCACTATCACTAGTCATTCAAAGTTTATAACATCCAAAAATCACAATCAAAGGCTAGGGGTACTTACCTGGGCGGATCGGTGCTGGAGACTCGGTGCCATGCCTTTCCAACCATATAATTTTCAACAAAACATTTTAAAATCCATTCTTTAAAACATTTTTGGCCTCGGGCCCACAGCCGAGCTTTTGAACTTAGCTCTGATACCAATTTGTAACACCCCAAACCCGGTCAATACGCCACGACCGAATTTGGCATGCTACGAAGAAAAACGTTTCGAAGAAAATTGAGATAGCGATTAAATTTTAGTGAAAAATTCTTTGTAATTCTATATTTGTAGAAATCGGATGTTTAATAAGTTAAAAGCGAAATTTACTTTGAAATTCCATAAATAAAACTTTTAAACTAAGTGGATAAATCATAGGTTAGAAAACATTTGTTTCATTTTAAGAAAACTCGAATTAATACTTTGAAACCGTTTGCATTTGAATGTAGAAACTTAAAATTTTGGAAATCATTTAAGTTGTAGAAAACACTTAATTTATAATTTTATTATCAACAATTTAGATTACCCGATGGTAAGATAAAATACCATAAGCGTTTTTATAGTTTAGAAAACTTTAGCTCAATTATTAAATTAATCAAGTGATATACTTAAACATGTTTAGAATAAATCCCAAAGCATATAAATAATCCAAAACCATAATTAAAGAGGCCTTATTACAAATCTATAAAATATGAAAACCCAAATTAAAATATAATAAGGTACCCAAATGGAAGTTCTTGTAAAATCAAATTTTATTGTATGGCCTCCTCGAGTTCATCCGGCTCCACATCCGCGATCTCACGAATCACCTGAAAAGATATCCCATTGAAGGGTGAGTCAACAGACTCAATGTGTAACAGTACACTAAAAACCCAATCGATCATAGCAATGAAGCCCATTTAAATCACATATAGCCATAAGCCCATAATATAGCAAATCGATAATAAATGATTAAATCACATATACATATAAATGAAATGCAATCCCGAACCCAACTTAGATATCCATCCGCTACACACCACCCGTACCTACCAATCACACCGTGGGATTACTAAATCAACCCTCCATCCGCTACACACCATCGAAGCGATTCTTTGCGCAGTCAACATGCACATCGCCCTTATAAATTGTGGCATAGCCACGAGATAATTGTGACAGAGTCACCGGATTCATAATATCGTGACCGAAGTCACCGGATTCATAATATCGTGACCGAAGTCACCGATTCATAATATCATGACCGAAGTCACCGGATAATGTGGTAAAACCACCGGAACACTTCCCCTTTCAATATTACCCATATGCCCATGCAATAACATATTATTTCATTATCATGCCATATGCCCCATTATCATATCGAATCGGACACATTTCATATTATGCATATAGCATTACTAGCGATGTAAATATTATGCCTTGTACATTATATCAAAATCATAATCAAATATCGAATATGTTTCATATTAGAATCATACATAGTCTGAAGGAATAACATACCTCAATTCATGTACCATTGAATGGTACCGAAGCCATAAACATTTATATTTCTTTATAAATACATTTTTATCAATAAAGCTATTGATCTATTAGAAGTTTAGCATAAGTTACACACACGATAATAGTGATAACTAAACTTTCCCTTCACGATACCCTCGGAATCTCGAACAATAACTATATGTGATTTCTCTCCGATTGATGGTTCATAACCCGATGAAGAACCACGAACGAACAATGGCTCGGGGGTACGAACGACTTCAAATAAACGATTATCGCCGGCAGAGGGTCCACATCCCGGTGGAAAGTCTCGAAACTAACCTGAAATTTCTTCGTTTGAAATTTGAGGGTATAGCAGATCCACCCTTCTTCCAAACACTATTAACTGCTCTTTTCGAACCCATTCTTGATTGCCCCAAAAATCTATCATTCACGGAAAAATATAATAAACGAGAGATAGAGTCCCCAAAAAAATGTAATCGATTAGTAGTCCATCTAAAACGATATAACAAGTATAAAGATCCTTACCACTTGACTTACCCCAAAACGGTTGTCAAAGAATTGGGGCTTAGAACGATTGCTTCCAAAGTCCCAAAGAGTCTATAAGAATAATTGGTTCCTAATAATAGTTAGAACCTTTCATCAAATGCCCAAAAGTTCGGCCTTTGCCCTCATGAAAAATGACATAGAAAAGAGAAAAGAAATAAAGGAAATACGGCCATGAACACTTACCTATCTTTCAAGACCGATTGAAGAAAACCAAATGAAGACCTACCCTTGTTGATATTCGGCCAAGACAATTCAAAAAGAGAGTGGGAAGTTTCGGCAATATGGTTAAATGGTGAAGGGAATTTCGGCTATGGTTGATTTGTAATAACAAAAGGATTTGACTAGATTGGAGAAAGAGAAAAAGAAAGAAATTGCAATAGGAGAGGAATGTTTTCGGTTTTGAGCAAAAGTGGAAGAAAGAGAAATAGAATGGAAATGGATGAAAAAGAAATGGAACTTGAGAAGGAGAAGGATTCGGCCAAGAGAGAGTATAAAAGAAAATGTGATTATGAATCAATATCAAAAGAAGAAAAGTGAGATATGTGAGAGAGAGATTCGGCCAAACACTTATTTGCCAAAAAGAAAATGCACAAAAGCCAAGTGAGGTTTCAGTTTCAAGAGCAAAGATGAGAGAAAGGAAATAACATTTTTGGTTCCAACAAAATGAAGGCTAAACCAAAAGAAAAATTTTCACAAAATGCACAAAAACATTCGGCCAAAGAGGGGAGTTTTTGGAGAGAAAGATAACAATGCCAAAAGATGCACAAATGCCAAAGGTTGACCAAATATCCTCCCCCAAACCACCTAACAACATTCGGCCACCCCCCTAGTCACACTTGCCATCCACATACATGCACTAAAAGCCTTGAAAGTGTTTCCAAAACATCTTCCTTAAGCCAAGCCCTTTGTCTCCCCAACCTTCCATAACTTTAAGATTCTTATCCCCTATTTCAAGCTTTCCTTAAACCAATATTCAACTTACCAAAATCTTAAGGTCCAACCTATCATAATTAGAGTTTGACCGTCCATCAATGCTAGGATACAAAAATAAAGTCTTCAAAATGCTTTCCAAGCAACTCGAACCACTTCCCTCAAGTAACCTTTCAAGCTCCTTATCCACTATGCCACTAACTCCTCATGTGTTAGAATTTAACACTTAAATTAACTTAAATGCTAAGCTCACTTAATCCACTTCATTAAATAAACCATACTAAAAATTATCTAACTTCCTAAATAAAATCAAGCCTTCACAAGACTATGCTAACACACAAAATTCCTACCCGAGCCAACACAAAAATAATACTCAAATTTTTCCTAAAGCTCAAGGCCCAATCTTACTAGGCCCAATTTCAGGATGTTACATTGAAGGGGAGACTCTTTATGAGGCATGTGAGAGGTTGAAATTGCTATTGAACAAATTTCCTACCACGGGTTAGCTGAGTGGTTAAAGATGCAGATCATTTACAATGATCTGGACGAGAGCTTAAGATCTGGATTAGATGGGGCATCTACTAGAATGTTTATGTCTAAAACATATGCGGAGGCTTGTCAGCTTATTAATGACATGGACATCAATTAATACATGAGGGCAACTGATAGGTTTGTGTACGATCCAATACCCCTCCCCCCCGACGGTGAAAGTTCTTCAAGAGGATGATAAATACCAATATATCTTCAAGAAGCTGAATCAACTGGAGATGAGTTCTAGCCGACCACCTTTGTTTGAACCATCTCGTACAAATTGATATTATCATGAAAGCCAACCCGATGAGGTGAACTACATGGGAAATAGGAGTGGAAATCCCAATTCCAATACTTATAATCTAGGTTGGAAGGACCATCCAAATCTAAAATGGGAAGGTAATCAAGGATATGGAAATATAAATCAAATCCAACATATTCCTCCTTATCAACCTCAACACAAGCCAAAACCTCAAGAGTATGAGAGGCACTTTAACGATCATGCCTCATGAAGACAGTGGATGGATAAGATCAAAAGAGAGATGCAGTCAATATGTGGTGAGTTGACATAGATGCAAACTAAGTGCACCCAAACGAATATGTAGTCGGCTGACATTCGAGCCCAACTAAACTAGTTGATGAACATGATGTAGAGGATGTTGGATCTAGTGCCTTGAGTGTAGTACATTCATTTGTAATTTTTTTTACCAGATTGGTTAATAAAAAGAACTCATGGATTACACTAATATATTTTGTATAATTTTCCTAATATTGTTTTTGCCTACAAAGCAAAATAGAAACAAATATTAACTCCATTGGTTGTCTAATGTTTAAACTAATACTAACCAGTATTACGTAGTTAAATCATAATATAGAAAGACAAATTATATTAGTAAATGAACCTAAACATGTCCTTAATCTAATTAGAAATGAGCAAACTGATTGAAAGACTAATATGTCATCTATCAAGTCCAATTGGGAAGATGTTTTGTCTTGGGCATCGGAGCAGATGACTCCCAGAAGATAAAGAAATAGATGTGATTGACTGCACATGTTGTAACACCCCTAACTCAAAAATCATCAGATTGACCATTTTCTAAGAATAAATTTAAAACCGATTATGCTAGACCTTTAATATTCCCTATTACACATCAAATTCACTATCAAACCTTAAAATTTTGACACTTTAACAATTTAATCCTTAAATCAAAATCTATCAAAAATCACTTTACAAAACAACCAAATATCACAATCAAAGCTTCAAATATATAATTATCATCACAAACAACCATGATTCATCAATGGTAACTTCCACAATTTTTAACAGATTCAAAAACGAAGGTACGAGCTAGTTGGACCTAATTGCAATTATCTCAAAAACATAAAAATTATTAAAAACGGGACAAAACTACATATCATGCATGAAGAAAATAAAAACCAAAGCTCCCCCCCCTTTAATGGTGATTTTAGCCAACGAAGATGAGAATGAAAAATATGATAGGTTTTTCATCTTTTGTTTAATTAACATTTAACTTAATTATCAAATTACTTAATTAACCTTTAAAAATTATCATAATTACATTACAACCTATCCATGTACATCCACTATCAATATATATGGTATAATTACCATTCAAGTCCATTAACTTTCATTTTTAAAGCCATTTGAACCTTTTAACTAATAGAACTCAACTTTTACAGTTTTTATGATTTTGTCCTTTTTACTTAATTAACTACTTAAACATCAAAATTTTTTAACGAAATTTTAATACGACTTTAATGTATTCTCGTAGACATTAAATGAATAATAGAATAATAATTTACTCATCGGATTTGTGGTCCCAAAACCACTATTTTCGTCATCAATGAAAAACGAGTTTTTAAAACTATTTCCCTTAGGAAATTTCATCCTCGAAATTGTTACCTGAAAATAGATACAGATATTGTAATTTCATTGATTCCTCAGTTTCCCAGGTAGCCTCTTCAGTACCATGCTGATGCCATAAGACTTTCACCAATGGTGCTCATTTACTCCAAAGTTATTTAACTTCCTGAGTCAAAATTTTCACTGGTTCTTCAGAACACGTTAAATCTGGCTGTAATTCAATTTCACTATGAGGAATCACGTGTGATGGATTAGATATGTACCGCCTTAGCATTGAAATGTGGAACACGTTATGAATTTTCTTGAGTTCAGGAGGTAAAGTTAATCTGTAAACCACAAGACTGATTCTTTCGATAATCTTGTATGGCACAATGAATCTCGGACTCCACTTTCCTTTCTTGCCGAATCGCAGCACTTTCTTCCACAGAAAAGCTCTTAAAAATACCTGATTTCTAACAACTCATTCTATTTCTTTTCTTTTCAAATCTGAGTACGACTTCTAATGATTCGATACAACTTTTAAATAATCAGATCATTCAAACTTTATCTTCAATTTCTCGAATGAAATCAATCCCTACCATTTTGGATTCGCTTAGCTCGGACCAATACAACGACATTTATATTTTCTTCTTTATAAAACTTCAAACGGTGTCATTTTAATACTTGATTGATAACTGTTATTATAAATGAACTCAACTAACGGTAGGTATTTTTCCCAGCTACCCTCGAAATTAAGAATACAACATCGTAGCATGTCTTCCAAAATCTGGATTACTCATTCTGATTGCCCGTTCGTCTGAGGAAAAAACTCTATATTTAAATTGAGTTTAGTGCCCAAAGCCTCGTGACATTTACTCCAAAATCTCAATGTAAATCACGGATTACGATCAGAAATAATAGATGTCGAAACTCCGTGTAATCTCACAATCTCTGACACATATAATTCTGCTAGCTTCCTGAGTGAGTAATCTATTCTGACTGGAATAAAATGGGCCGATTTAATCAATCTGTCAACAATCACCCAGATCAAATCTTTCTTTTTTGGAGTTTCAAGCAAATTAGATGCAAAATTCATCGTGACTTGTTCCCATTTCCACTCAGGAAACATAATAGGATGTAATAATCCTGATGGTATCTGATGCTCTATTTTTACCTATTGACAAATGAAACATTTCGCTACAAACTCACAAATCTCACGTTTCATACCCAGCCACCAGTATATCTGCTTCAAATCACAATACATCTTTGTACTACCAGGATGAATGGAATATGTACTATTGTGAGCTTCAGATAGAATGTCACTTTTCAACTTTAAATTATTCAAAAAATAAATTCTATCACGGTAATATAATGTACCATCATCACCAATATCGTATTCAATAGTCAATTTGTCTTGAACCAAATTTCGTTTCATTACCAACTTCGGATCGTCATTTTGTAACTCCCAAATTTGTTGTAGAAACAAGGGTTTAGTCCTCAATTTTGCCAATACAGAACCATCGACATTCAAAGCCAAATGAGCATTCAATGCTCGAAGTGCAAACAATGATGACTTTCAGCTGAGTGCATCCACAACCACATTAGCCTTTTTTAGATGATAATCAATAACCAAATCATAATCTTTCAGTAGCTCCAACCAATGTCGTTGTCTCAAATTCAATTCCTTCTGAGTCATTAAATATTTTAAGATTTTGTGATCAGTATACATGTAACATTTCTCGTCGTATAAATAATGCCTCCATATCTTCAAAGCGAAGACAATCGCGGCCAACTCAAGATCGTGAGTAGGATAATTCTTTTCATGCGGCTTTAATTGTCGAGAAGCATAAACTTCCACTTCCCTGACTGCAATAACAACAACCTAAAGTATTGAGAGACGCATCACTGTAAACAACATATGCCGTTCTAGATTCAGGCTCAGTTAAAACTGGAGTTTCTGTTAACGTGTTCTTCAGTTGATCAAAACTCTGTTGACACTTATCAGACCAAACAAATTAGACATTTTTCTGCAGTAACCTGTTCATAGGTGAAGCAATGATTGAGAAATTTTTAACAAATCACCGATAATATCCAGCTAATCTCAAGAAACTTCGAACGTTAGAAACATTTTTCAAAATTTTCCAATCAACAATCGCAGAAGCTTTATTCGGATCAACCCTGATTCCATCAACAGATATAACATGTCCTAGAAAATCCACTTATTGTAGCAAAAATTCACATTTATTGAATTTCGCATATAGTTATTTTTCACACAAAGTTTGCATCACAACTCTTAGATGTTCGACATGGTCTAACTTGTTCAGTGAATAAATCAACATGTCATCAATTAATACCATAACAAATTGATCTAAATATGGCTGAAATACCTGATTCATCAAGTCCATGAATGCCATAGGAGCGTTAGTCAAACCAAATGGCATCACCAGAAATTCATAGTGACCATATCTAGTTCTGAATGTAGTTTTTGGCACATCTTGCTCTTTAACTCGCAGCTGATAATATCCAGATCTCAAGTCAATCTTTGAAAACACTGTAGCTCATTTTAACTGATCGAATAAATCATCAATATGAGGTAACATGTATTTATTCTTGATGGTGGCTATATTCAGATTTTGATAATCTTTACAAAGCCTTATTGACCCATCTTTCTTCTTCACGAACAAAACTTTAGCACCCCAAGGTGACACGCTCGGTCGAATAAATTCGAAATCTAATAAATCTTGCAACTGCACTTTTAACTCATTCAATTCTGTAAGGGGCATCCTATACGGGGCTATCAAAATTGGAGCTATTCCAGGCATAAGTTCGATCATAAATTCTACTTCCCAAGTCGGTGGCAACCTAGGCAATTCTTCAGGAAAAACATCAACATATTGTTTGACTATCGGCACTTGGTCAATTTTAGATTCAGCCACTTTCTAATCAAGAACGTAAGCTAAATAAGCTTCATATCCCTTTTTAATTAATTTTAGAGCTGATAATGCTGAAACTACATTTGTAATACAATCGACCCCATCTATCCTAACGCAAACAAATTCACCATTCAGATGTTTCAAGCTAACTTGTTTCCTTTAGTAACTCACTATTGCATCATGATCAAACAACTAGTCCATTCCCAGAATGAGATCAAAATCATTAAAAGGTAACAACATCAAACTAGCAGAAAAATCATAACCCCTAATTTTCAATGGACATGATTTACATATCTGATTAACTAAAACACACTGACCTAGTGGATTCGTTACTTTGACAGTATATTCAGTGAATTCAACAGGTAAATTCTTTTTGTCTACTAATGCAGTGCATATACATGAGTGAGTTGATCTAGGATCAATCAATGCATATACATTAATATGAAAGAGAGAAAAAGTACCTGCAATAACATCTGGGGCAGTAGATTCCTCACTAGCTATAATTGCATAAGCTCTATTTGGTGTTCTCGCTTCAGATCATTCATTCATCTCGCTATTCTTCCCTTGACCAGAAGTAGTGTTTCTAGCGTTTCCAGATCACCTGCCTCTCTGTGAGGTTGCTTCAGGCTTGTTTGTTTGATTGCCAAAATCACTCTTCCTTTTCGGACAATCACGAAGGAAATAATTAGTAGATCCACAACGAAAACAAGCTCCCGACTGTGATCAACATTCACCAAAATGCCTTTTGTTGCAATCATCGCAAACAAGAACGGTTCTCTCAACATTCCTTACACTTCCGACACTAGCCGCTGGAGAATTAATAGACTTAAAATTGTTTTGTCTCGGTTTATCTCTACCAGTGAACTCTGAAGGGGTAGCCGATTGACTTGTCTCATTTCTAAATTTCTTCGATGGAGACGTTTGAGTAGGCTTAAACGAACCTTTTTTTTTTAAATCTCAAAATATTGAATCTGGCTGTCGTTTACTTTTGCAAATTTCTTCAATTTTCTAAGCCCATTCGGAAAGTTCTACAAACTCCCATAACTTTAATGTTGCCATAGGCATAAGAATATCATCATTCAACCAATCTTCAAATCTAGCACACATTTCCTCTTCATTTGATACTATATTACGGGCATATTTTCTTAGCTATACAAATTCCCGTTCATAGTCAGCTATAGACCGATTCCCTTGTTTTAATTCAAGAAATTATTTCTTTTTCTTGTCAATGAACAACCGACTAAGATACTTCTTCTTGAATTCAGTTTGAAAGAAATCCCAACTAATACGGTCATTTGATGTCATTGTGCTTAAAGTTTCCCACCATAAATACGCTTTATCTTTTAGTAACGACACAACACATCTCAAACAATCTTCAGGAGTGCACATCAATTCTGCAGAGACTCCATCTGTATTCATTAACTAGTACTCGACTTTTGCAAGATCATCATCCACCTTGCCTCTAAATTCTTTTGCTCTACAATTTTAAATTTTATTTACGGATACTCGAGTAACCGTCATAGATACAAGATTTTGAGGACCCAGGGGTGCCGGAGGAGGCACAGTAGGGGTAGAGGTGGCAGAGTTGCAAGATTTGCTTGCTTGAACTTATTGAACCACTGGTTTATCATTTCGAGGAACAGATTTTTCATTTCGTCACCAAAGGACTGTAGAATCGACGCACTATTACTTAATTCAGGATTCGAAGCTTGAACATTACTTTTAGCTTTGTTAACTACAACCCGATTCGACTCAGCTGACATCTTAAATCTATAAGAAAATACAATATTAGATCAGATCAAAAGCATCAAACTATCATAGGGTATATGTGGCATGTATATACTAAACTCTACTTTGTTACTTTAGTCCTAGAACAGACCAAATCGTAGCTCTGATACTACTAAATGTAACACACCTAACCCAAAAATCATCAAATTGACCATATTCTAAGAATCAATTTACAGCCGATTATGCTAAACCCTTTAATAGTCCCTATTACACACAAAATTCACCATCAAACCTTGAAATTTTGACACTTTAATAATTTAATCTTTAAATCAAAATCTAACAAAAATCACTTTACAAAACAACCAAATATCACAATCAAAGCTTCAAATATATAATTATCATCACAAACAACCAAGATTCATCAATGGTAACTTCCACAATTTTAACAAATTCAAAAACAAAGGTACGGGTTAGCTAGACCTAATTGCAATGATCTCAAAAACATAAAAATCATTAAAAACGGGACAAAACTACATACCGTGCATGAAGAAATTCAAAATAAAAAATTCCCCTATTTAATGGTGATTTCGGCCAAGGAAGAAGAAAATGAAAAAGATGATAGTTTTTCATCTTTTGTTTAATTAACATTTAACTTAATTATCAAAGTATTTAATTAACCTTTGAAAAGTATCATAATTACATTAAAACCTATCCATGTACATCCACTATCATCATATATGGTATAATTACCATTCAAGTCCATTAACTTTCATTTCTAAAGCCATTTGACCCTTTTAACTAATAGAACTCAACTTTTACACTTTTTATGATTTAGTCCTTTTTACTTAATTAACTACTTAAACATCAAAATTTCTTAACGAAATGTTAATATAACCTTAATATATTCCCATAGACATTAAATAAATAATAGAATAATAATTTAATCATCGAAATTGTGGTCCCAAAACCACTATTTTCGTCATCACTGAAAAATGGGTTGTTACACATGCAGTACATCAGATAGGACATTCGTAGTGTGGCTGTAACACCCTTCACCCGTATTCAACGTCAAAATAGGGTTTTGGAGCATTACCAGACTTATAACACAATTACATATACATTTCTAAATTTCATTCAAATAACAATCAACACATTCATATTGTCCCTAATACAAGCCTACGAAGCCCTAAACATGCATTAGGAGTGGTTTGGGACTTAACCGATAACTTTGGAAACTTTTTAAACATTTAGAAATTTTTTCTCAAAAATAGGGGAAACAGGCCCGTGTGGCCTGACCGTGTGTCTTACACGGTCAACAGACACGCCCGTGTCACAGACCGTGTGAACATTCGAAATGGGAGCACATGGCCGTGTCCCAGCCCGTGTTCGACCCTGTGCAACTCTCTAACTTGGGTCGCACAACCAACACACACACCCGTGTGGCTAGCCCGTGTGTCCTACAAATGGCCATACACGCCCGTGTGCCAGGTCGTGTGCTAGGCCATGTCAAACCTGTAGGGTATACTGACTTATGCCACACGGCCAAGTCACACGCCCATGTGTGAGGCCGTGTGAAGCATACTGACTTTGTTTTAATTTCAACACCAGGGGACACACGGCCGTGTACATAACCGTGTGTCACACACGCCCGTGTCTCTGCCCGTGTAGACAAAAATAGGCTATTTACCAAGCCATCTTGCCACCCAACTTGCACAAACCTATACCAAACCAAATTTCATCCAAAACATAACATAATTTGGCATTTTAACCAATCAATTCAAACCTAAATCATGCATATTTTATACCATTTCCAACATCAACCAATACAAAACATAAATACCATAATATGCCATACAAATTCATAACCAATTCAAATGTGCATCAATGCCTAAAATGCACTAGTATACAAATGTTCATAACCCAACCATTTGCTATTTATAATAGTAATTATCCACAAGTATTATCTATCCAGAATTCAAAACATTACACAAACCACAAACATATATATATACATGATTCAATCATGCCAAAATAAGCCAACTTATATCGTAATATACCAAACCAAACTTAGAACATTTACAAGCCAACTCAAATGGCTACATTCATCATCAATTCATGAACCAAAATGACCAAAGTCCCTATACATGCCATATACTCAAAACATAAACTCAAAAGTACCAAATTGATAGATGGATAGTGTGATGGAGGCTCCGACAGTCCCCAAATCTGAGCTAGCTTTGAATTCACTATAAAACATGGAAAAGTAAACAAAGTAAGCTTTATAGCTTAGTAAGATTGTATGAAAATAATAAGCAAGCTTCATGTAACACCCCTTACTCGTGTTCAAGGCCGAAACTGGATACAAGGCATTACCTATCTCAACTTGCTTAAACATGCAACATCGGGCCATAAAAGTTCGTCCCAACTTAAAAATTTTTCATTCAAACTCATAACATTCTTATCTTAGGCCTACGAAGCCTTGAACATACTTACGGAAGATTTCAAAATTAAACAGAAAAGTTTTACTCACTTAGAAAACTTTTGCCTAAACAGGGGCCACACGCCCGTGTTGTCTAAGGGAAACGCCCGTGTGCCCCTAGGACATGCCTGTGTTCTTCACCCGTGGTCGACACTGACTTATTTCACACGGCCGGACACACACCCGTGTCCCTAGCCCGTATCCCTCACACGGCCTCGACACACCCGTGTCTTAGTCCGTGTGCCAAAACCTTGGCATTCTGTTTATGACATCATCACATCCCTAAGGTCACACGGCCAAGGCACATGCCCGTGTCCTTAGACCATGTGTTGAATTAAATTCCTAATTTCAGGTGCAGACTTCACACGGTCTGGGCACACATTGTGCCTCCCACACGGCTGAGACACACAGTCGTGTCTCTGCCCGTGTGTTTACTACTGAGCATTCTGACTTGTAAAGCTAGCATGCAAGGGGACACACGGCCTCTCCACACTCTCATGGGGCTGACCATGTGTCACACACGGCCTAGACACACACACGTGTGTCTACCTATGTGGACAATTATATGGTTATCTACCAAGCCATTTTCCACCCTACCAAGCAATCACACTTATACCAAATCAATCCAACACATATTATGACCATACGACACCTCTAAGAACTCAAAATCAAGACTTCCACACAAGCATACACTTCGTGAAATTCATCATCATTGAATATATGAACATGTCAACTATAGGCCAACTTCCCATAACCATTTAAAAAATAAATTGAACAACTTTAATAGCCAACACTTTGGCTAGCAAATATGACATAACAAAATGACCAAGTCCTATGCATGCCATACTCAAAATAAATCTAACTTGGCTATACCAAAAAGTAGTCGATAGTGTGATTTTTTGAACTCCGACGTCCACGAATTCTCGAGCTAACTTGGAAATGCTACAAGGAAAAGGGAAATAAGAGGGGTAAGCATAAAGCTTAGTAAGTTTGCATGAAAATAAATAGCAACATAAAGCTCATAATATCATCCATCCATGGCACTGAATAAAACTACAAAGTCTCAAGCACTTGCCATAACTTACTCGTATTTGCTCTTATCAAATACATGCAATACCACATAACGTAAACTTATCTCGTGAATTACTCACGGGTACCTGTATTAACTCAATCACATAGCTTTAGCACCAAATTCATTTCTATTTCCAAGCTTATCTATTTATCCCACTAAATCACTAGGGGTATTAAAAGATGCATATTCATTATCAGTAACATGATCACAAAGCCAATGCCACATCCCAAATGTGATCTTACATGGGGTCACCTCTGAGTGCCGATGCTATATCCCAAATATGGTCTTATACGAGATCTCTTATCAATTATCGATCCCACATCCCGGATATGGTCTTATAAAATTTTTCTTATTCAATGCTGATGCCATATCCCAGATATGGTCTTATACGGGATCTCAACTCGGTTCCGAGGCCATGTCCCTAACATGGTCTTACACGAGACCTTATTCATCTCATGTCTTGACAATGGTATTCTCACATTTATTATAGTCCAACATGGACTTCAAATCACAACTTTTATCATTTTTCTCATTCAACCCCATCATTCAATTTCATAGCCATATATGCATCATTATAGTATCAAACAATCTCAAATATACTAGCATGATGTTGAATTTATCACATACAAACTTACCTCATTTTCAAAATAGGTCACTTGACGATTTAATCCGATACCTTGCCTTTTCCTTGGTCAAGGTTAATTCCTCGTTCTTCTTGATCTATATAATAGCAAATTTAGCTCATTTAATAACCACATTAATCAACACATTTCAATAGCCATACTTTGGAAAAATTACTATTTTGCCCTTTGACTTTCACAAAATGACCATTTTACCCCTAGGCTCGAAAATCAATTCTAATAAAATTTCTTTCTTTAACGAGCCTAGGTGAATATTTATTACTCTTATGCAGCCCTCAATACTCATTATTTCATACATTTACTACAAGTTTCACAACCTTTACAAAAAGGTTCTTTTAGGTGTTTTCATGGAAACACCTTTCACAAATGTTGTTTATCTAACAACCAAGACTCATTTTCTTCCATAAAAATGCAGAAAACATCTTAAAGCTCACATGGAAAAACTCTAAACTTTTCACCGTTTTGCAAGATAGTCCCCTCTTTAGAAAGCTTAAGCTTTAGGGGTCCCAAAAGTATAATTATTATCAAGAAATGATCACTAAAACACTTACTTGTAGAGAGAAGAGTGTGCTGAAATTTTTGGAGCCTTCAAACCCTTATTTGCAGCTAATTTTTGGTGGAGGAATGAAGGAGAAAAGATAATATCTTTTCTTTCTTTATTTTAATATAAAACAATCAATTTAGTCACCAAATCCTTACCAACTTTGACTAATTTTGACTTTCTTGTCCCCTATGGACGGCCACTCTAATTCCAAGGGTCTAATTGCAAATTAAAGGCCTTCAATAATATTCTATGGCTTTAAGACACCTTTAGCTTATAAAATGGAACTTTCGCACTTGATGCGATTTAGTCCTTTTTCGCGATTAAGCATGAAATCGCTAAAATTAAAACACCAAAATTTTTATGCACCTATATAATCAGGCTTTGACTCATAAAATAATACTAAAATAATTTTCTCTGACCTCGATTTAGTAGTCCCGAAACCACTATTCTGACTAGCCCCTAAATCGGGTTGTTATAATTCTCCCCCTTAAGGATTTTCGTCCTTGAAAATCTTACCGATGATAAGGTTGGGATATTGATTTCTCATGGTCTCTTCAGGCTCCCATGTAGCCTTTTCTATTCCATGTCTCTGCCATAGTACTTTAACAAGGGCTATACTTTTTCTTCTCAACTGTTTGACCTCTCGTGCCAAAATCTTAACCGGCTCTTCACCATAAGTCAAGTCCGATTGAATTTCTACTTCTGTAACACCCCCAAACCCGGCCCACAAGTCTCGTCCGGATCTGGTTATGTCACTGCGGAATGACGGATAAAAATCTTTATCTTCAGAGTAAAACTTGAAAATTTTGTTAACTTTTGGGAAGTAAGCCCATTAAAATTATTAAACAACATAAGCTTGGTTTGAATTAAAACTTTATTATAATTTATTATAATATAACTCCTTTGTAAAAATATTACTAAATACGATATAACCTTTATCAACTATAAATAGAGTACTTTAATCAAAAGTGGCCCTTATTACATCAAATAAATTAAACCAAGTACTTTGAATTAAAATGCTTGAAATAAAAATATTCAAAACGTCTACTTCTGCATGAAAATCCGCTTCTGCATGGCCACCTTTGTATCTACTCCAACCCGTCCACTAATCACGACTCACCTGCGATGATTAAAAAGTTGGGTGAGTCATACAGACTCAGTGTGTAAGTTAACCACTGAAATCCACCCACATGCTAGCCACATAATATCCCAATTATCAAATGCAACAAGTAATATATATTCATTTTAACAATTACCACAACTGGCTTGGCCACATTCAAATCATACTCAAATCTTTGGGCTAGGCCCATTTCTCAATAAACCACATATCAACTGGGCTTGGCCCATTTCCACGTATGTTCCCAAAACATACCTATCCACATGTCATATTGGGCTTGGCCCATTTCCATATTATTACAAAAATAATGCAACATGATTCCCAACCCAACCTAGGGTCCATCCGCTACACACCCCCTTATCCAGCCTACCACACACCAGGGGACTATCGAGTCACCCTCTCCTTTTCCCTCCAAAAAGGCAACCAATGCCATCCACGATGTAGCGTATAGGCGACATCAAACCACGATGGAGCACACGGCAATCCATCAAGCCACGATATGGCATAAAGCCCATATCAATCAAGGTAACCACGCGAACTAAATTGCAAAGATCCACAACGCGACCTCAGTCAGCGCCAATCCACGATGTAGCACAAAGCTGACATCAACCACGTACTCGAAGTACACCCGTACCTTCTTTTCATAACCCACCCATGCACATGCCACATAAAATATAATCGTGATCATGCATGCACATGCTTATTAATGTCCATAAACATACTCATAAACAAATAATCACACTGCAATAGATCTGATACTAACCTGGTCATCGCTATACCCTTTAGGGGTATATATGGCACACTTATTACTGAACTTGTTAGTAAACATATAACACATAAAACCCGGAAACAGTGGGTTAGTTACACACCTTATTACTTGGAGTTCTAGACTCTCGATCCTCGACGCTATCGTTTAGTGAGACTACGGCTATTTGCCTAACGTTTTTCGTTCTTTGGCCCACACCCGTGGCCAATCTCGTGCCAATGAAACGGATCTTTTCTTAAACTTTGGGACGAGGACCTTCCCTTTCCCTTCTTGGTAGTATTGGCCTCCATCGAAAGTCACTTAATCGAACCACACGATTAATCAACGAAGTCATAATCAACTAATTCTAAGTCACTTACTAATATCCTTACAGAAATAACCGAGATCCAGAAGGCTTCCTTTGCTCTTGTCGATATGCCCCTAAAAAGAACATAGCCACTCTTTGGTCAACACAATATTACATAATAAGGCCTAAGGCCGAATACCTTACCACTCTTACCTTGATGAGTCCAAACAATTCGAGACCTTCCTTTAGACTCCTTGGCGCGGCTACAAACAAGCAAAGCACATCACTTATAACCTATAGAGCATTGGCCAACCAACACTAAGGCCAACCATTCGGTTTCGGCCTCTAACCAATTAACTAGGATACTTACCTACAATCTTTAGATGTCGACAAAGCACCACACTTCACCGGTTCGGCTTCAAACTTGATAAAGCGTAAGAGAGATGGAGGGCTAAAGATTTCGGCTATCAAGGGATTAAAGAAAACAAAAGAAATATTTGACTACAAAGGCCAAAGGAGAAATCGGCACACCAAGAGGGAGAGGGAGAGATTTGGCAAAAGACTTGAAGAATAATTGGCACTCTACCCCTATTTATAGCATTGGCCACCCCCCTTGAAGACTCCAAGATTCGGCCAACACCTTCCTAGCCACTAATTCAATTCCATTTGAATTAAACAAATCCCCCCATTATCCTATCCACATCCTATCTCTAATTTAAACTAATAAAAAAAACTATAATTATCTAAAATAATAAAACAACAAATCATTATCCCACCGAATAAAACAAAGCTCATCCTAATCTTCCAATTTAATCTACATGCCGTCCACCTTCAATTTGCTGCCCAAAATAAATAAATAAATAACAACAAAAAAACTAAAACTCCAATTGCCATTCCCAGTTCGAAACAGGACCAAGCCGCTATACGCCTAAACCCCAACGCCTGTGCCACTCGGCCATCTTGATTTTATGCCATAAAGCCCCACATTTATTTTTAACCCCTTCCTACTTCAGCCCATCACCAAACAACAAAGAAATAAAACTCCAAAATGCCGCTCCAGGCCCCTCGAACCCGCGACCTCACTCCCCTCAGCGCCTAAGTAGCGCATGAGTGCCACTTTGCCACTGGACTTTCATGCCCATCAAACCCGCCCTTTTATTTTTAAGGCCTACCTAGCCCAGTCCCCGACGCGAAAAATAAAACAAAGTTCTGCCGCTTGGACTCGAACCCAAGCCCCCACTGGCGCTACTTCCAGCCCTAAAGCGCGTCGCATGAAGCCACTTTGCGAGATCCTTTCTTGTGCCTTAAACGCCCAATTAATTCTTTTAAACCCTCGAAACCAAGCCCCTCTTTATTACTTAAAATCCAAAAATTTCCACAGCTTTCCCCTATTATCCGAGCATTCTTAAACCTCTAAAACACATCCAAAAACACCCAAAAACCTTCCAACACTGGAATTATACCCAAATTGCATAGCCCCTAAATCAGGGTGTTACAACTTCTGTTGGTACAATCACATGCGAAGGGTCTGATCAGTATCGGCGTAACATGGACACATGAAATACATCATGAATCTTTTCCAACACAGATGTCAAGGCTAAACGATAAGCTACCGGGCCGATCCTTTCGGTAATCTCAAATGGTCCGATAAAACGCAGACTCAATTTGCCTTTCTGACCAAATCTGAGGACTTTTCTCCATGGTGATACTTTCAGAAATACTTTATCACCTACTTGGAACTTAATCTCTTTCCTTTTCAAATCCGAATAGGAATTTTGTCTATTTGAGGCAGCCTTTAGACATTCACGTATCACCTTTACTTTCTCTTCAGTTTCTTTGACCAAATCGACCCTGTGAATATGGTTTTCTCTGAGTTCTGTCCAATACAAGGGCGTTCGGCATTTACGCCCATACAATGCCTCATAAGGTGCCATCTTCAAACTTGACTAAAAGCTGTTATTGTAGGCGAATTCCACAAACGGTAAGTATTTTTCCCAACTACCTTGGAATTCCAAAACACAACATCGAAGCATATCCTCAAGTATTTGTATTACTCTCTCTGACTGCCCGTTGGTTTGCGGATGGAAAGCTGTACTAAAGCTCAATTTTGTGCCTAAGGCCTCTTGCAACTTTTTCCAAAACCGTGACGTAAATCTCGAATCTCTATTCAAAATAATCGACAACGGTACTCCGTGAAGTCTTATTATTTTTGTCACATAAAAATCTTCCAATTTATCGAGTGAATAGTCGACCCGTACTGGTATGAAATGGGCTGACTTCGTGAGTCTATCGACTACTACCCATACAACATATTTCTTTTTCAGCGTCAACGACAAACCCGTTATGAAGTCCATAGTAATACGGTCCCGTTTCCACTCGGGAACCATAATAGGCTGAAGTAGACCTGAAGGTACTTGGTGTTCAGCCTTCACTTGTTGACAAATTAGGAATTTGGAAACATACTCGAAAATGTCTTTCTTCATACACGGCCACCAATATCATTTCTTCAAATCGTTATACATCTTCGTGCTGCTTGGATGTACAGACAAACATCCACTATGTTCTTCATGCAGAATCTTCCGAATAAGTTCGCCATTTCTAGGTACACAGACCCTATCTCGGAACATCAAACATCCATCAGGACTTATCCGAAAGTCTGACTCAACATCTGACTCACATTGAACTTTTTTAGCTTGTAAATCATCGTCACCCTTCTGAGCTTCAAAAATCTCTTGAAGAAACATTGGTCTAGCCCTCAACTCGGCTAGTATAGAACCATTATCTGACAAAGCTATCCGTGTGTTCATGGCTCTCAGCGCAAACAATGATTTCCTACTCAAGGCATCGGCTACCATATTTGCCTTTCTCGGATGGTAGTCAATTACCAACTCGTAATCTTTTATCAACTCTAACCATCTCCGTTGCCTAAGGTTCAACTCTTTTTGAGTCATCAAGTACTTTAGGCTCTTATTATCAGTGAACACCCGACATCTCTCACCATACAAATGGTGTCTCCAAATCTTTAGTGCAAAAATAATTGCGGCTAATTCCAAATCATGAGTCGGGTAATTCTTCTCATGCGGCTTTAATTGCCTAGAGGCATAAGCAATCACCTTACCCTCTTGCATGAGTACACAACCTAATCCATTCAAGGATGCATCGCTGTAAACCAAAAATTCTTTTCCCGACTCCGATTGCACTAAAACATGAGCCTCTGTTAACAACATCTTCAATCTCTCAAAACTCTGTTGGCACTTTTCTGTCCAACCAAAATTCACATCTTTTTGTAGCAACCTCGTCATCGGAGTAGCTATCATGGAAAATCCCTTGACAAAACATCTAATGTAGCCAGCTAGGCCCAGAAAACTCCTAACCTCAGTTACGTTCCTTGGTGGCTTCCAATCTACAATTGTTGAGATTTTACTCGGGTCGAATCTAATTCCATCTCCCGAGACAATGTGCCCCAAAAATCCAACTTCCTTAAGCTAAAATTTGCTTTTACTAAACTTGGCATATAACTGTTCATCTCTAAAAATTTGCAGAACCGTTCTCAAATGCTCGACATGCTCATTCTCACCCCAAGAGTAGATCAGTATATCATCAATGAAGACCACAAAAAATTAATCCAAGTATGGCTGAAAAATACGATTCATCAAATCCATGAAGATTGCAGGGGCATTGGTTAAACCGAAAGGCATGACCAAAAATTCGTAGTGGCCATACCTTGTCAGAAATGCGGTTTTCGACACATTTGAGTCCTTGACTCTTAACTGATAATATCTGGACCTCAGATCTATCTTGGAAAATACCATGGCTCCCTTCAATTGATCAAATAAATCATCAATTCTTGGCAATGGGTACTTGTTCTTTACAGTGACCTTATTTAGTTGCCGATAATCTATACATAACCTCATAGAACCATCTTTCTTCTTCACAAATAATATGGGAGCACCCCACGGAGAATAACTCAGTCTCGCGAAGCCTTTATCCGTTAACTCTTGTAACTGCGCGTTCAGTTCTTTTAGCTCGGTCGGAGCCATTTTGTATAAATGGGAGCAATACCAGGAGCTAACTCAATCCCAAATTCGACTTCTCTAACTGGAGGTAACCCTGGCAATTCCTCTGGAAAAACATCTGTATATTCACATACTATGGATACTGATTCAATTCTTAACTCAGTCTCTCTAGCATTCATCACAAAGGCAATGTAAGATTCGTACCCTTTTCTTAAATACTTCTGAGTCGAAAAGGAAGATATCAATACTGGTAATCTGTCTTGCTCATCTAATTGAACACGAATAAGATCCCCACTTTCACATTTTAGCTCGATAAACTTCCTTCCACAATTCACTATCAGATCATGAATAGTTAACCAATCTATCCCAAGGATGACATCAAATTCATTAAACGAAAATAGCATGAGGTTAGCAGGAAAACAATGACCCTTAATCATCAAAGGGCAACCTTTCCATACTCTATCAACCAACACACATTTGCCTAGGGGATTTGACACTCTTATCACAAATTCAGTAGACTCTATAGGCATACTCATGCTAGAGACTAATTTCTTGCAAATATAGGAGTGGGTAGATCCCGGATCAATTAAAGCTATAACACGAGTATCATAGAGAGAAAATGTACCCAAGATTACATCAGGGGAGGACGCCTCTTTAGGAGCATGAATGGCATATGTTCTCGCCAGTGCTCTACCTTCAGCTCTTGCAGTCTGCTCTCTAGAAGTATTCTTACTGCTCATTTCAATTCCCGAGTGTCTCTGTGATCTTCCTCTCATAGCATTTCCAGGTCTTGCACCCTGAGGTTTCTCCCTCTCACCTACTTCGGGGCAATCTCTGATAAAATGGTCTAGGGATCCACATTTGAAACAAGCTTTCTCGTTCACTCGACACTTGCCGGGATTACGTTTACCACATTGTGGACACTTCGGTCTACTTGGCCGAACGTTGCCAACACTTGCAACTGATGTGGTTTGAGCTTTAGACCCTGAGAACTGTTTACCTTTACTTCTGCTTGAAAATCCAACTGAGGTGGTTGATCGAGCATCGAAATCTCTCGACTTCTTGGATAAAGATTGGAATGACTTTCCCATTTGTCTCTTTTTCAAGTTGCGAGACTCAATCTCAGCTTTCTTTTTCTCTTTGACTAGCTCCTCAGCCTTACAGGCTTGATCTACCAGCAGTACAAATTCTTTTAGTTCGAGAACACTAACAAATAAACGAACATCCTCATTTAACCCATCCTCGAATCTTTTGCACATGATGGCTTCTGTCGATACACACTCTGGAGCATATTTGTTGAGCCTTACAAACTCACGCTCATATTCAGTCACCATCATTCGGCCTTGATTTAACTCTAAGAACTCTTTTCTTTTCTGGTTGATGAACCTTTGACTAATTTACTTCTTCCGAAATTCCTATTGGAAGAATTCCCAATTAACTCTCTCCCTTGGTACCACCGACACAAGGCTGTTCCACCACTGATAGGCTGAATCCCTCAAGAGAGATACCACACACTTTATGCACTCTTCAGGCGTGCATGACAACTCATCGAATACCCTGATGGTATTCTCGAGCTAGAATTCTGCTCTTTTTGGGTCATCATCCTTACTAGCCCAGAATTTCTCGGCTCCTTGTTTTCGAATCTTATCGACTGGAGGCCTTTCTCTCCTTACTACCTCTACCATCTGAGGAGCTACAGGAGTGGGCTGGGGAATAGGTGGGGGTGGAGGGGGTTGAGCATTAGGATTTGCTCGAATTTACTCAGTGTACCAATTGCTCATCATATGGAGAAAGGCTTCTCAAGCCTCTTCTCCCTGACCCAAAGTCTCGGGTCTACTCTCTACTGGCGTAGTCCCTTGCGCGGGAGCCGATGCATTACTCGCAGCATCATTAGCTACAGTTCGATCAGGATCCATTACTATATAAAAATACAATTTAAAACATCAAAAGTCGTCACACTATCATTAGGTCTCATATGTATAGCATGTATAGCTAGACTCATACTTAAGCTACGTTAGCCCGAGAATCGACTAAACCGTAGCTCTGATACCACTAAATGTAACACCCCTTACCCTGTTCAAGGCCAGAACCGGATACGAGGCATTACCTAACTCAACTTTCTTAAACATGCAACATCGGGCCATAAAAGTTCATTCCAACTTAAAACTTTTCATTCAAACTCATAACATCCTTATCTTAGGCCTACGAAGCCTTAAACATACTTACAGAAGATTTCAGAATTAAACTGAAAAGTTTTACGCACTTAGAAAACTTTTACCTAAACAGGGACCACACGCCCGTGTTGTCTAAGGGACACGCCCTTGTGCCCCTGGGACATGCCCGTGTTCTTCACCTGTGGTCGACACTGACTTATTTCACAGGGCCGAACACACACCCGTGTCCTTGGCCCGTGTCCCTCACACGGTCTCGACACGCCCGTGTCTTAGCCTGTGTGCCAAAACCTTGGCATTCTGTTTATGACATCATCACATCACTAAGGTCAAACGGCCAAGGCACACGCCCGTGTCCTTCGACCGTGTGTCGAATTAAATTCCTAATTTTAGGTGCAGACTTTACACAGCCTGGGCACATGCCCATATCTATGGCCGTGTCTCCCACACGGCCGTGTCTCTGCCCTTGTGTTTACTACTGAGCATACTGACTTGTAAACCTAGTATGCAAGGGGACACACGGCCTCTCCACACGCACATAGGGCTGATCGTGTGTCACACACGGCCTATACACACGCCCGTGTGTCTACCAGTGTGGATAATTATATAGTTATCTACTAAGCCATTTGCCACCCTACCAAGCAACCACACTTATACCAAATCAATCCAATACATATTATGACCATACGGCACCTCTAAGAACTCAAAATCAAGACTTCCACAAAAGCATACACTTCGTGAAATTCATCATCATTGAATATATGAACATGTCAACTATAGGCCAACTTCCCATAACCATTTAAAAAATATATTGAACAACTTTAATAGCCAACACTTTGGCTAGCAAATATGACATAACAAAATGACCAAGTCCTATACATGCCATACTCAAAATAAATATAACTTGGCTATACCAAAAAGTAGTCAATAGTGTGATTTTCCGAACTCCGACGTCCACGAATTCTCAAGCTAACTTGGAAATGCTACAAGGAAAAGGGAAATAAGAGGGGTAAGCATAAAGCATAGTAAGTTTGGATAAAAATAAATAGTAACATAAAGCTCATAATAGCATCCATCCATGGAACTGAATAAAACCGCAAAGTCTCAAGCACTTGCCATAACTTACTCGTATTTGCTCTTATCGAATACATGCAATACCACATAACGTAAACTTATCTTGTAAATTACTCACGGGTACCTGTATTCACTCAATCACATAGCTTTAGCACCAAATTCATTTCTATTTCCAAGCTTATCTATTTATCCCACTAAATCACTAGGGTTATTCAAAGATGCATATTCATCGTCAGTAACATGATCACGAAGCCAATGCCACATCCCAAATGTGGTCTTACATGGGGTCACCTCTGAGTGCCGATGCCATATCCCAAATATGGTCTTATACGGGATCTCTTATCAATTATCAATGCCACATCCCAGATATGGTCTTATACAATTTTTCTTATTCAGTGCCGATGCCATATCCTAGAGATGGTCTTATACGGGATCTCAACTCGGTGCCGAGGCCATGTCCCTGACATGGTCTTACACAGGACCTTATTCATCTCATGTCTCGACAATAGCATCCTTACATTTATTATAGTCCAACCGGGACTTCAAATCACAACTTTTATCATTTTTCTCATTCAACCCCATCATTCAATTTCATAGCCATATATGCATCATTATAGTATCAAACATTGTCAAATATACTAGCATGATGTTGAATTTATCACATACAAACTTACCTCGTTTTTAAAATAGGTCACTTACCGATTTAATCGATACCTTCCCTTTTCCTCGGTCAAGGTTAATTCCTCGTTCTTCTTGATCTATATAATAGCAAATTTAGCTTACTTAATAACCACATTAATCAACACATTTCAATAGTCATACTTTGGAAAAATTACTATTTTGCCCTTAGACTTTTAAAAAATGACCATTTTACCCCTAGGCTCGAAAATCAATTCTAATAAAATTTCTTTCTTTAACGAGCCTAGGTGAATATTTATTACTCTTATGGCAGCCCTCAATACTCATTATTTCATACATTTACTACAAGTTTCACAACCTTTACAAAAAGGTTCTTTTAGGTGTTTTCATGGAAACACCTTTCAGAAATGTTTTTTATCTAACAACCAAGACTCATTTTCTTCCATAAAAATGTAGCAAACATCTTAAAGCTCACATGGCAACACTCTAAACTTTTCACCATTTTGCAAGATAGTCCTTTCTTTAGAAAGCTTAAGCTTTAAGGGTCCCAAAAGTACAATTACTATCAAGAAATGATCACTAAAACACTTACTTATAGAGAGAAGAGTGTGCTGAAATTTTTGGAGCCTTCAAACCCCTATTTACTGCTGATTTTTGGTGGAAGAATGAAGGAGAAAAGATGATATCTTTTCTCTCTTTATTTTAATATAAAATAATCAATTTAGTCACCAAATCCTTACCAACTTTGACTAATTTTGACTTTCTTGTCCCCTATGGCCGGCCACTCTAATTCCAAGGGTCTAATTGCACATTAAAGGCCTCCAATAATATTCTATGGCTTTTAGATACCTTTAGCTTATAAAATGGAACTTTCGTACTTTATGCAATTTAGTCCTTTTTCGCGATTAAGCATGGAATCGCTAAAATTAAAGCACCAAAATTTTCATGCACCTATATAATCATTCTTTGACTCATAAAATAATACTATAATAATTTTCTCCGACCTCGGATTAGTAGTCCCGAAACCACTGTTCTGGCTAGCCCCTAAAACGGGCTGTTACACTTCACCACTCAGTTACCATTCAAATTAAATGACATAACATAAAACAATGCATTAATCCCAAACTCACATGAACTTAACTACATACTTGATCATAAACTCAAAACTTCCATTGATTCAATGCTCGTATGGTTTTCAGTACATACCTGTACCGTTACTTATCTATTTCTCACTGATTCATACCTTCAATATACCCGTTGAACCATTAGGAATAGAAGTCAGATACTTAGGAGTCTCACACACTAAGTGCCAATATCATGGCCCGAAGTTATATCTAGCACCTGAAGTGTCGATATCATGGCCCAAAGCCAAATCAAAGTAACTCGCACCCGAAGTGCCGATATCATGCCCCGAAGCCAAATCAGTGTATCCCCTAATGACATGTCACTAATATCCTAATCTATTCCTAAGGTTCAACCGGGATTTTGAATGCCGAATTGTTGTCGAACCACTATTGAACATATCTGTAGTCTCGTGTTCACAGTTTATGCAATATCAAAGCATATAAAATACATTTGTAATGAAACTTATAACATACGAATTTACCTCGGACGTAAAAACGACAACACGGGTCAACTAATTCGAGACTTTTTTCTTTCCCTGATCTAAGTTCGTATTTGCTTTAATCAAGCTAATTTAATTATCTCTCTATTCAATTTAATCCAAAACACTCACAAAATCACATTTACACTTTTGCCCTTAATATTTTAACATTTTTACAATTTAGTCCCTAGGCTCGTAAAACAAAATTCATTCAACTTCATCAAAACCCAAGCCTATCCGAATATTTATCATACTTATAGTACCCAAAATTTTCATTTATTACACATTTTAACCACTAAATTTACACATTTCACAATTTAGCCCCTAATTTGCATTTTCATTAAAAATAACTTAACAAAACTTGTATACCTATCAACTAGCATTCATAATATATCAAGAAACTTCAAAATACATGCTTATTCATCAATGGAAACAGTCAAAATCTTTAACAGTTTTGCAAATTAGTCCCTGGGCTAGCTAGACATAGTTGCAACGATCTCTAAAACATAGAAATCATTAAAAATGGGACAAAAATAGTACCTTAATTGATCAAAAATAGCTTGGCCGAATCAACCCTAAAATAATGGCTTTTCTTCCCTTTAAAAATCGGTGGAGATGAAGAATAAAAGATGATAGTCATGTTATTTTTATTTGATTTTGTCTTTGTTAATTAAATTACTAATTTACCCTTTATTAAAATTCATTAAAATTCATTTAATCATGTCCATATTTGTCCACTCACACTAATCATGGTCTAATTCCAACATAAGGACCTTTAATTTATGATTCCTTATCTATTTAATACCTTTAACTATTAGAACATCAATTTTGCACTTTACGCGATTTAGTCCTTTTTATCAAATTGACCAATCAAATGATAAAATTTCTTAATGTAATTTTCACACAAACATATTATCATGCTGTAGACATTAAAATAATAATAAAATAATTATTTTGACTTTGGATTTGTGGTCCCAAAACCACTGTTCTGATTTAACTAAAAACAGGCTGTTACAATGGCATACCTAAATCATGAGTGGATGACGGACTATGTATGATTGACTCGTATACTTTGACAGACTATGTAAAATTGTGAGTTCAAATAGATGAGGAATTGAAAGCTAGTGCGTTGGGTATACAATTTCTACAATTTGTAGTGTCATTCACAACAATGGAATTCATAGCCCGATACATGGGTAAATGATATCCTCTCATTCCATTACACTATTGATGAAAAGTAAAAGTGGGCACAAATTGTTCGTCTTTGTGATGAATGACTTGAATACTATTTGATAGTAATTGACTTTTCATGTGTAACAGTCCAGTTTAGACAATAGTCGGAATAGTGGTTTTGGGACCACAAATCTGAGTCAAGAAAATATTTTAATATTATTTTCTGTGTCTGCAGTATATGATTAAGCATGTGTTAAAGTTTCGTGAGTTAATTTGTCTGTCTGTGTGTTTAATTTGAGCAAAGGACTAAACCGCATAAAACGTAAAAGTATCTTTCTATTTGATTAATGGCCGAATTGATGTGGTTTTTAATTGTGGAGGTCTTATGATGTTATTAAGCCATTATTTAGTAAGTGGGTGGTTAAAAGACTAAATAACCTTAATGTTTATATGTTTTATATGTTTAGTAAAAGGTTAATTTAGTAAATGAAAATAACATATGTTATAATTAAACAAAACAAAAAGAAAAGCCATGTTCATCTTTTTGGCTTACGACCGAATGTTCAAAGAAAAAGGAGAAAGAAAACTAGCTAGGGCATTCGGCCATTTTTAAAGCTTGATCAAGGTATGTTTTATTTTTGGTTTTTGATAATTTCTACGTTTTTGTAATTGTTGCTTCGTGTTCTTCAAAATCCATGTTTCAATTTTGTGAATTGATGAATACTTTGAAATGTTCCATTGATGAACACATGAATTTTATGATGTTTGAAGATGAATTATGAAAGATATGTGTTAGATTAACATAGTTTGTCTTTGGAGTTTTGTTGATTTTGAGTAATTTTGATTAAATTGAAAGAATAATATTTTGAAGGACTAAATTGTGAAATAAATGAAATGTATGGACTCATATGAGCATGAGTAAAATTTGGCTAGGCATGGGTAATATGAAATTATGTGTATTTTGTAATTTTGTGAAATAAAGACTAAAATGTTCAAACGTGAAAATGTGAGGGCTAATTTGTAAATTGCCCTAAATATGTGTTTTTGGATGGAATTGAATAAGTTGATGAATAAATGGATTAAATTTGAATATGTATAGATCAAGAACCAAAGAAAACAGACTTAGATCGAGGGAAGTTAAAAGTAATTGAATAGCCGTTTATCTCTGTTCTTCCCGTACGAGGTAAGTCGATATACAAATAAATGCTTTTGAATTGAGTTATTTATGCATTCATGGAATTTAGTTACAATGAATAATGCTCGATATGATACGTACATGAAATCTGAGGGATTTTTGACAAGGTAGAAATGTCCGAGAAGCCCCGTACGAACCTAGGAATGGATAAGATTACGTATGTCATGACATAAGTGTCCGATATGTGATATCATGTAAGACCACGTCTGGGACATTTGCATTGATTTGAGATTTACGTGTAAGACCAAGTCTGGGACATTGGCATCGTATTGATTCGTGTAAGACCCTATCTGGGATAGTGGCATCGATATTTGGATACATGTAAGACCACGTCTGGGACGTTGGCATTGTACGACTATTCTGAGCATTCTGAGTATCCTATTTAATCCCGAACGGTTTAACGGGCAAGTCCGAGATGTGAATGATTACGTGAAATGTATATGATTCAGGTATGATTAAAAAGTACTCTATATATGTGTATGAAAGGTAAGTGTATATACATGAACTTACCAAGGTGAATATGTGTATTGATTTGATGAAATAATATGTGATATATGCTTGAATGTGCTATGAGCAAATGTGTTACTTTGAGCTATGAAATGTGGGTAAGATATGGTTAAACAAAAGAGCCAAAGAAAAGTATATAAATTTGCAAATGAGATACATTGATGAAATTGTATCATTATGATTATGTGCATTATATGTTAAGTTTATTTGTATATGGCTTACTAAGATTTTGAAAGCTTACTTTGTGTGTATTTACTTTATTTTATAGGTCGTCAAAGCTACAAACGGCTCGGGGATCATCTAGGATCGTCATCACACTAATAAACCTTCTTTTTGTACCCTTTTGGAAATGTATATTATAAGTATGGCATGTATAGGCTAGTCACCTTGAGTTATGTTTGAGATATGTGTACATAGCCATGTGATATGGCTAGATAAGTGTTTGTGTTATGAATGAAATGCTATGCTATATGATGTTTGGTTTTGGTATGATTTTAAGGTTATGAAATGATCAAATGAATGGTAAGCTTAAAGATGCCAAGTTAGCATATTATTGATGGTAAGTCGTGGATGAATCATGTTTGAATTTGTTTATGAATTAGTTGAGCTATTTGGCACATAAGTTGGTATGTTTAGAAATGAGATTGAATGGGTTGACATGATGACCATTTGGTGTGTTTTTGGTTGCCAATTGTGTTTAGAAATATGCTTGTATGTGCTTGTAGGGATGACCCAAAGTGTGGGTGGCATTTTGGCCTTGAAAATGGCCTATAATTTCCTGCACGATTGAGCACACGGGCGTGTGGCTCGACCGTGTCCCTCATGGTTGTATTTCAAAACAAGCCAGGCTCGACCACGGGCTGGACACACTGGCGTGTGACTGGCCGTGTGGTTCAAGTCAGGCTCGACCACGGGTGAGGCACATGGGCGTGTCCATGGTCATGTGGACAAGTCAGTATGTATGCCCTGTTTTGACACGGGTTAGACACACGAGCGTGTCTGAGGCCATGGGAGACACACGGCCTGCCCTTACGGGCGTGTGACCTATGTAACTTAGAAAATTTTTTAAATTTTTGAGAATTTTTGTATGTGTTCGGTTTAGTCCCGACCCTATTCTAAAGCATGCTTGAGGTCTCGTTGACCTATTTAAGGGACACTTTGATCCGATTGATAAAATTATATTATGAAATGTCCGTAAAAGATTCCTTTTATCTGGTAATGCCTCTTAACCCTAATTCGGCGACGGATACATGTTAGGGATTTTACATTTGGTTGGTATCAGAGCTACGGTTTAGTCGATTGTCGGACTAACGTAGCGTATGAGAGTCTAGCTATACATGCCATATATCTGAACTGTGATAGTGTGATGAATCCTGACGAGTAAAATGTGTTTATCGTATAGTAATGGATCCCGAAAGAGCCGTAGCTGACGATGTAGAAAGCAATGCGCCTGCTCCCACTCAAGGGACAGCGCCCTCTGATTCAAGACCGGCTACTAGCAGTCAAGAGGGAGAAGCTAAACAAGCTTTCTTCCAAATGATGAGTGAATGGTTCATTCAGTTTGTAAGGAATAATCTGGCTGTTTCACAACATCTGCCCTCTCCTAATCCCCCTCAGACTTCAGTTGTGCCTCCGATTACGAATTTGAATCTGTTGAATAAGCCTCCGATCGACAAAATCCGTAAATATGGGGCTGAAGAGTTCAGGGCCACTAATGATGACGATGTCGAGAAACTGAGTTTTGGTTAGAAAACACAATCCGGGTATTTAATGAGATGTCGCTGAGCCCCGAAGAGTGCATAAAATGTGTTGTTTTTTTGTTACTAGATGCAACCTATCAATGGTGGAAGACTTTGATTTTTGTGGTTCCAAAGGAACGAGTTACTTGGGATTTCTTTCAGACTGAGTTCAGGAAGAAATACATTAGTCAGAGATTTATTGATTAGAAACGAAAAGAATTTCTGGAATTGAAATAGGGTCATATGTCCATCACTAAGTACGAACGAGAGTTTGTTAGACTAAGTTAGTATGCTCGTGAATGTGTATCGACAGAGGAAATAATGTGCAAAAGATTTGAAGATGGCCTTAATGAAGATATCCGTTTGCTTGTTGGGATTCTGGAAATAAAAGAGTTTGTTGTGCTTGTTGATAGAGCCTGCAAAGTTGAGGCACTCGGGAAAGACAAAAGAAAAGTTGAATCTGAAGCTAGAGATGTGAGAAAGAGATTTCCGAACAAATCATTTCAGTCTGCTTCAAAGAAATTCAGAGATGAACAAAGCCGTTCAAGAGTTAATGTGGGACATTCGAATAGAGATCGAGCTAGATCACATTTGAGCTCCAAAGCTCTAGCGATATCAATGGCCAGTGTTGGAAATGTCTGATCAGAGCGACCTGAATGTAAGTATTATGGTAAAAGACATCTGGGAAGTTGTAGATTGAATGATCGAGCTTGTTTCAGATGTGGATTATTAGATCATTTCATCCGTGATTGCTCAGAGTCTGTTGAGCAAGAGATTGTTCAGAATCTGAGATCTGAGAATGTTTCAGCGAGAGGTAGACCGGTTCGAAATGCAAGAAATGTCAATGGTAGTCAGAGAACTATAAAAGATTCAGTTGTGAGATCTGATGCCAGAGCGCCTGCCAGAGCATATGCTATCCGAGCTCGTGAGGAAGCTTCATCTCCGGATGTTATAACGGGTACATTTACTCTTTCTGATACTTCTGTGATTGCATTGATAGACCCAGGTTCTACACATTCGTATATATGCATGAACTTAGTATCCAGTAAGACTTTGCCTGTAGAGTCTACTGAATTTGTTATTAGAGTATCGAACCCCTTAGGTAAAAGTGTTCTGGTTGATAAAATATGCAAGAACTGTTCGTTAATGTTTCGAGATATCTGTTTTCCTGCTGATCTGATGTTATTGCCTTTGGATGAGTTCGATATAATTTTGGGTATGAACTGGTTGACGTTGCATGATGCTATTGTGAACTGTAAAAGAAAAACTATAGATTTGAAATGCCAGAATGATGAAATAGTTCGGGTTGATTCTAATGATTTGAATGGGTTACCTGGTGTGATATCTGTGTTAATAGCTCAGAATTATTTGAGAAAGGGTTATGAAGCTTATTTTGCTTATGTGATTGATTTGAAAGTAACTGAAAAGAAATTTGAATCAGCGCCAGTTGTCTGTGAATTCCCTGATGTATTTCCTGAAGAATTATCGGGATTGCCTCTGATACGTGAAGTTGAATTTGGCATTTATCTGTTGCCTGGTACAACTCCTATTTTGATAGCTCCGTATAGAATGGCACCAACAAAGTTGAAAGAATTGAAGTCACAGTTGCAAGAATTGATAGATAGAGGGTTTGCAAGACCGAGTTTCTCACCTTGGGGTGCTCCTGTTCTATTTGTAAAAAAGAAAGATGGTACAATGAGAATGTGCATTGATTATCGTCAGTTGAACAAGGTGACTATAAAGAATAAATATCCTCTACCCCGATTTGATGATTTATTTTATCAGTTGAAAGGAGCCACTGTGTTTTCGAAGATAGATCTGAGATCGGGATATTATCAGCTGCGTGTAAAAGATTCGGATATTCTGGAAACTGCTTTCAGAACGAGGTACGTGCATTATGAGTTTTTAGTTATGCCTTTCGGATTAATCAATGTTCCTGCTATTTTTATGGATTTAGTGAACAGAATTTTTAGACCATACCTAGATCGATTTGTTGTTGTGTTTATTGACGACATTTTGATTTATTCTCGAGATGAAACTAAACATGTTGAACATCTGAGAATTGTGTTCCAAACTCTACGAGAAAAGTAATTGTATGCAAAGTTTAGTAAATGTGAATTCTGGTTGCGAGAAGTTAGTTTTCTGTGACATATTGTATCAGCATCTGGAATACGAGTTGATTCAAGTAAGATTTCTGCTATTCTGGAATGGAAACCTCCGAAGAATGTGTCTGAAGTTCGTAGTTTTCTGGGACTTGCTGGTTATTATCGAAGGTTCGTAAAAGGCTTTTCGATGATTGCTACTCCATTGACTAAATTGCTTCAGAAAGATGTGAGATTTGAATGGTCCGATAAATGTCAGAAAAGCTTCGATCAGTTGAAAACTCTATTAACTAAAGCTCCAGTTTTGATACAGCCAGAATCGGGCAAAGAGTTCGTGATTTATAGTGATGCTTCGTTAAATGGTCTGGGATGTGTTTTGATGAAGGAAGGCAAAGTTATAGCTTATTCCTCGAGACAATTAAAGCCGCATGAAAAGAACTATCCGACTCATGATCTTGAGTTAGCTGCGATTGTGTTTGAGTTAAAGATTTGGCACCATTATCTATTTGGTGAAAAAATGTCATGTGTTTTCGGATCATAAAAGTCTGAAATATTTGATGACCCAAAAAGATTTAAATCTGCGACAGAGAAGATGGTTAGAGCTGTTGAAAGTCTACGAGCTTGTGATAGATTATCACCTAGGTAAAGAAAATGTCGTTGCTGATGCATTGAGTCAGAAATCATTATTTGCATTGTGTGTTATAAATGCTCATTTAGACCTGTCTGATGATGGTTCAGTGTTAGCTGAATTAAAAGCGAAAGTGTTGTTTTTACAACAGATATGTGATGCTCAGAAAGTTGATAATGAAATGCTAGCGAAACGAGCTCAGTGTGATTCAAACTCTGATTCTAAATTTTGTGTTGATGTTGATGATTGTTTGAGGTTCTGAGAAACCTTGAGTTAATTCTGTTGATTTTGAATGAAGCACATAACAGTCGTCTATCTGTTCATCTGGGAAGTACAAAGATGTACCATGATCTGAAGCAACACTATTGGTGGTCTGGTATGAAACGAGACATTTCTAACTTTGTTTCGAAATGTTTAGTTTGTTAGCAAGTTAAAGCTGAACATCAGGTTTCGTCTGGTTTGTTACAATCTTTCTGATTCCTGAGTGGAAATGAGGTAGAGTGACGATTGACTTTGTTTCTAGATTACCATTGACTCCGAAAAAGAAAGATGCAATTTGGGTCGTAGTTGATCGATTGACGAAATCTGCCCATTTCATTCCGGTGAGATCTAATTATTCACTTGATAATTTAGCTAAGCTTTACATTTATGATATTGTGAGATTGCACGGAGTGCCATTGTCTATCGTGTCTGACAGAGACCCGAGATTTACTTCACGATTTTGGAAGAAATTTCAAGAAGCTTAAGGTACTAAATTGCATTTTAGTACAGCATTTCATCCACAGACGGATGGTCAGTCCGAACAGATTATTCAGATACTCAAAGATATGTTGAGATGTTGCATTCTTGAGTTTGACGGTAGGTGAGAACAGTACCTACCATTGATTGAGTTTGCGTACAATAATAGTTTTCAGTCGAGCATCAAAATGGCACCTTATGAGGCTTTGTACGGACACAAATGTCGAACACCTCTGTATTGGACTGAGCTCGGTGAAAATAAGATACATGGGGTCGATTTGATAAAAGATACTGAACAGAAAGTGAAAGTAATCCGTGATAGTCTGAAAGCAGCGTCTGATCGTCAAAACTCCTATACAGACTTGAAAAGAAAAGACATTGAATTTAAAATCGGTGACAAGGTGTTCTTGAAAGTGTCTCCATGGAAGAAAGTACTCAGATTTGGATGCAAAGGCAAATTGAGTCCGAGGTTCATCGGGTCGTATGAAATTATTGAGCGTGTTGGACTAATTGCGTATAGATTGTGGTTGCCACCTGAGCTAGAAAAGATTCATAATGTATTTCACGTATCGATGCTTAGACGATACAAATCCGATCTATCACATGTGATACCTCCGTCTGAGATTGAAATTCGATCTGATATGACTTACGAGGAAGAACCGATCTGTATCTTAGCTCGTGAAGTGAGAGAATTGAGAAATAAGAAAATTTCATTAGTGAAAGTATTGTGGCATCGACACGGAGTGGAAGAGGCTATGTGGGAGCCTGAAGATTCAATGAGACAGCAATATCTGAATCTGTTTAATGGTAAGATTTTTGGGGACGAAAATCCCTAAGGGGGAGAATTGTAACAGTCTGGTTTAGATCCTAGTCGGAATAGTGGTTTTGGGACCACAAATTCGAGCCATGAAAATATTTTAATATTATTTTTTGTGTCTACAGTATATGATTAAGCATGTGTTAAAGTTCTGTGAGTTAATTTGTCCGTCTGTGTGTTTAATTTGAGCAAAGGACTACATCGCATAAAATGTAAAAGTAGCTTTCTATTTGATTAATGGCCGAATTGATGTGGTTTTTAATTGTGGAGGTCTTATGATGTTATTAAGCCATTATCTAGTAAGTGAGTGGTTAAAAGACTAAATAACCTTAATGTTTATATGTTTTATATGTTTAGTAAAAGGTGAATTTAGTAAATGAAAATAACATATGTTCTAATTAAACAAAACAAAAAAAAAGGCATGTTCATCTTTTTGGCTTATGATCGAATGTTCAAAGAAAAAGGAGAAAGAAAACTAGCTAGGGCATTCGGCCATTTTTAAAGCTTGATCAAGGTATGTTTTGTTTTCGGTTTTTGATAATTTCTATATTTTTGTAATTGTTGCTTCGTGTTCTTCAAAACCCATGTTTCAATTTTGTGAATTGATGAATATTTTGAAATGTTCCATTGATGAACACATGAATTTTATGATGTTTGAAGATGAATTATGAAAGATATGTGTTAGATTAACATAGTTTGTCTTTGAAGTTTTGTTGATTTTGAGTAATTTGGATTAAATTGAAAGAATAATATTTTAAAGGACTAAATTGTGAAATAAATGAAATGTATGGACTCATATGAGCATGAGTAAAATTCGGCTAGGCATGGGTAATATGAAATTATGTGTATTTTGTAATTTTGTGAAATAAGGACTAAAATGTTCAAATGTGAAAATGTGAGGGCTAATTTGTAAATTGCCCTAAATATGTGTTTTTGGATGGAATTGAATAAGTTGATGAATAAATGGATTAAATTTGAATATGTATAGATCAAGAACCGAAGAAAACAGACTTAGATCGAGGGGAGTCAAAAGTAATTGAATAGCCGTTTATCTCCGTTCTTCCCGTACGAGGTAAGTCGATATACAAATAAATGCTTTTGAATTGAGTTATTTATGCATTCATGAAATTTAGTTGCAATGAATAATGCTCGATATGTACGTACATGAAATCATAGGGATTTTTTGACAAGGTAGAAATGTTCGAGAAGCCCCGTACGAACCTAGGAATAGATAGGATTACGTATGTCATGACATAGGTGTCCGATATGTGATATCATGTAAGACCACGTCTGCGACGTTGGCATTGATTCGAGATTTCGTGTAAGACCACGTCTGGGACATTTGCATCGATATGATATTTACGTGTAAGACCATGTCTGGGACCTTGGCATCGTATTGACTCGTGTAAGACCCTTTCTGGGACAGTGGCTCCGGTATTTGGATACATGTAAGACCACGTCTGGGACGTTGGCATTGTACGACTATTCCGAGCATTCTGAGTATCCTATTTAATTCCGTACGGTTCAACGGGCAAGTCCGAGATGTGAATGATTACGTGAAATGTATATGATTCAGGTATGATTGAAAAGTACTCTATATATGTTTATGAAATGTAAGTGTATATACATGAACTTACCAAGGTGAATATGTGTATTGATTTGATGAAATCATATGTGATATATACTTGAATGTGCTATGAGCAAATGTGTTACTTTGAGCTATGAAATGTGGGTAAGATATGGTTAAACAAAAGAGCCAAAGAAAAGTATATAAATTTGCAAATGAGATACATTGATGAAATTGTATCATTATGATTATGTGCATTATATGTTAAGTTTATTTGTATATGGCTTACTAAGCTTTTGAAAGCTTACTTTGTGTGTATTTACTCTGTTTTATAGGTCGTCAAAGCTACAAAAGGCTCGGGGATCGTCGAGGATCGTCGAGGATCGTCATCACACTAATCAACCTTATTTTGGTACCCTTTTGGAAATGTATATTATAAGTATGGCATGTATAGGCTAGTCACCTTGAGTTATGTTTGAGATATGTGTACATAGCCATGTGATATGGCTAGATAAGTGTTTATGTTATGAATGAAATGCTATGCTATATGATGTTTGGTTTTGGTATGATTTTAAGGTTATGAAATGATCAAATGAATGGTAAGCTTAAAGATGCCAAGTTAGCATATTATTGATGGTAAGTTGTGGATGAATCATGTTTGAATTTGTTTGTGAATTAGTTGAGCTATTTGGCACATAAGTTGGTATGTTTAGAAATGAGATTGAATTGGTTGACATGATGTCCATTTGGTGTGTTTTTGGCTGCCAATTATGTTTAGAAATATGCTTGTATGTGCTTGTAGGGATGACCCAAAGTGTGGGTGGCATTTTAGCCTTGAAAATGGCCTATAATTGCCCACACGGTTGAGCACACGGGCGTGTGGCTCGACCGTGTCCCTTGTGGTTGCATTTCAAAACAAGTCAGGCTCAAGTACGGGCTGGACACACGGGCATGTGACTGGCCGTGTGGTGTTCGTATGTGTTCGGTTTAGTCCTGGTCCTATTCTAAAGCATGCTTGAAGTCTCATTAACCTATTTAAGGGACGCTTTGATCCGATTGATAGAATTATATTATGAAATGTCCGTAAAAGATTTTATTTGTCCGGTAATGCCTCTTAACCCAAATCTAGTGACGGATACTGGTTAGGGGTGTTACATCATGAATGAATATGTAATGGTTACCATAAGATAAAAAAAGATCATATTGGGAGAATGAATATTATCCCAAATAGATTAAGGATAACCTATAAGGTTAATACACTTGATCGTTAACTCAACATGTACCACAAATGAGTCAACTTGGGACAATCTCACCAGGTAACATGTATTGACTAGTTTTCCTCATTAAAAAGAAAAAAAAAATTCAATGAATACCACATATGATAATACCTACCTCAGGACCGAAAAATTATCATATGCTATCACAAGATAGTTACCTCATTTTAGGAAATTTCCTCAGTGAAATCCAGGTGACGATACCTTAGGGTCGATAAATTGTCATGCCATCACAAGAGACCATTGATGGAGACTGATCGTTGGTGTCGATAGTCTTAATATTTATATAATGAATGATCTAGCCTAGAAACTAACTATCACCACGATTAAGGCAAGTGCACCTATCGAATAGTAGTATAGCTTAGTGGTAAGACCGGATTGTCGAACCCAAAGGAACCAAAAGTATTAATACTGACTTTCTTTTTATTATTTAGCCTAATAATTAATGGATTTGTTGTTTATCCTAAAATTAACTAACTACTAAGCTAAAGACGCTAAGACACAGAGAATGAATTGGGGAAAATACTTGTGGGAAAAACCAATTGACTAAGACGATACCCAAGGAAAAATCCACCTAGACTTCACTTGTTATTTAACTCTGAACCAGACGATTTATTCACTTGAGTTGATCCGTAGGATTCCCCAATTTATATTAATACCTCTCTCGAGGCTACTAACGTCTAACCCTAGGTTGATTAATTGAAATCTCTTTCTAATTAAAACCCCTAGGATTGCATTAACTCGATCTATGGACTCCCATATTAGGTTTGACCCTAATCCGGCATATTTTCGTCATCTTATCTCTAGGGTTGCGATCAACTCCGCTTAACTATGCTAGATCTACTCCTAAATAGGGAATATTCCTCCACTTCCTAAGCACATCAATACTTGAATCAATATCCTGAAATACCAAAACAAGAATTAAGAACACATAGTTAAGAACAAATCAAGTATTTATCATATAGTTCAGAAAACAATAACAAGATCCGTCTTAGGTTTCATCCCCCTCAGGTATCCGAGGGGTTTAGTTCTTAACCATAAAAGAATACATCTCAGAAGAAAAGATAAAACAAAAAATAAGAAAACCCTAAAACCCCCTGAAGGAATTGAAGGAGAGATCCGTCGTCTTGAGTATGATTTTGGCTCCTTGAGATGAATCAACTGGCTTTCTTTGAGTAAATCCCACAATTCTGACCTCTCTGGCTTGGCTCCTTAGCCTAGCTGGACGCCCCCCTCAAGGTTGGCCTTTAGGGTGTTTATATAGGCTTTTAGAATGTCTTTCTCTGCCTCTAAGTACCCTATTCTGAGTTAAATTCCTCTTCGTCATGGCAGGGACACGCCCGTGAAACACGCCCGTGTGAATCGAATTCAGGCCATGGTCGAGCTTGCTAAAGGGGCACGACCGTGTGGCTACCTCCAGGCCGTGTTGATTTCCTACTTTGGCCCATTTGGTCCGTTTTTAGCCCGCTTCTCGTTCTTTTCATCCTCCTATGGTCTCCTAAGTATAAAACGTGAAATTAAAGGATTAGGAGCATCAAATTCCACAATTCAAAGGATAAATCATCCAAAAAGCATGCTAAATGTGGGATTAAAATATGTATAAATTACTGTTTATCAAATACCCTCACACTTAAGCTTTTGCTTGTCCTCAAGCAAAATTCTCAACTCACAATGAAAATTGAATTTCCTCAATTCATAACCTTTATCAATAATGTTTCATCCTAATTCATAGGTAATCCATACATTGATAATTTAACAAGAAGGTTCCTAAAGATTCAAACAATCAAAGTCATAGTTTTTATAGTACGAAAAACAGGCATTTCCCCTTACCTAAATAATTACCTTTAATTTAAAATCGACAAAAATTGACATCCTCACTAAAGATTCACTCAAATCACTCGAAGTGTTTAAGGTTCAAAAATTAAGCACTCAAAAGTCAAACATGAAAAGTTAATCCCATAGGCTTGCCTGAAAATCAAATCTCCACCACTGTAATATGAGATGATACACAAATCAAAAGGTCTTTGAAAGGGTTGTAATGGGGCTCGGGTTAAAGGTGTGGATAAAGGCTGAGTTAGAGGGTTAGAATCGAGATTGAATTGACAAATTACCTAACTAGAAAGTCAGACTAATACTGAATAATTACATCAATTGAAAACTTAATACTAATAACATGAGCTTCTTCTAAAGATAATGAAATTAACTGCTTAAGCTCTAATAACAAAGAAGTAAAAATGAATATACTTCGTTTTTTTTAAGAACAAATCAAGTACAATAATAATAAGATATAATTTAATAACTGGAATAAAGAAAATAGTTAAGTAACCGATCAAATCAAATCTCGATATAGGGGTAGTCAAGAGAAATGGTAATAACAAATACAAAGTGGGTTTTGGGTTAATATTAATGGGTAAGTCAATAAAAGGGTTGTTAGGATCAAAGGGGTTCACTAGGGGTTAATTGTGAGGGTAGGCTTTTAGTGGAGTAAGTGGGTTAAAACCTAAGTGCATTTATCATCTCCGTATATCAAATCAAAGGTGTAGTCTCGACATGTATAATCGAAGCAAGTTCTAGAATAACAAATCAATGTTGACACACTCATAATCAATAAAGTGAGCACGAAAAAATGTATGCTCTAAGAGGCTCAAGATCTCACAAGAATTATGGGCTTTTGATATCAACATTGTAAATTTCAAACTTCAAGGTATTAATTAGATTCAGGTAGACAACCTAACAAATTTTTAATTCTAAAAAATAGACTTATCATGCTTGATTCTCTAGTCTCCTAAAGTTTAAATCATCACTACATAATTAACTATGACTTAATTCAAAACATATCAATGAAAATCATAAATCAATAGAAATTTCATTCTAATCGTAACATGAGAAAATTACTTAAAAACAAGACATAATTCAGGGATTTGAGAATAATGCAAAAAGTTAGACACCTTTAAGATTCACCCCCCACACTTAAGATGTACATTGCCCTCAATGTACAGAGATAGATATAGATATAGAAAATCAAAAGATAGGGGGAGAAGTGAAACTTCCTGAATTTAGGATGGGTTCCTTGAGTTGGAAGTGTGGAAACTTGATACGGAGGTGAAAGATAAGTTGGAGGAGGCGTCTTTGGTGGTGGTATAGTGGCTGCCCACAATTGCTGCGCTAGATGAAAAAATTGGGTAGCTCGTGAAGAAAAAACCAGGAAATAATAAGAAAAATTCAAAATAAACTAATTATGTATTTAAGGACAAGGAAGATAAAGAGAAGGAAAATAAAGGAGAAGAGAAAAGACATAGGTAAAATAAATGGACTGAAATGTCCTTGGCTTGGCAAGTAAATGAAGCGGCCGGCATGAACTTATGTGGCTTGGTCTCGCACGGGGAGACTGTGCTAGGGTCCTTCCACTTCTTCGACATGGGTAAGGTGCAAATAGAGAGTTTGGGACAGGAGAATGAGAGGAAATGGACAGGGGAAGGATGAAAAGGTATAGAAGAAAGGGAATAGGGAGTAGGTGGGAAAGGCAGAGGGGTGTTTTTAAATAGAGATTTTAGGTCTGGTACATCCCCACGCCCGTGTGTCTTGGGCGTATTGCGTCGCACGGCCGTATCGCACGGCCGTGTGGTGGCTCGTTCATTTCTCCCACGCATGTGTAGAGGGTTCCACGCCCATGTCTCTTTCTCAGTGTCAGCCACGGCCTCAAAGCACGGGCGTGTCTCATACCCGTGTGACTTCCTCAGTGTCGGCCACGGCCATATCACACGGCCGTGGCAATTTATAGTCGTCCGTGATCTGGGGATTTTTCATCCTTGGCTCGTACGACCTCTGTCATGCCAGTGTGTAAATCCGTGATACCCACACAGCCACGGCCAGGCCCGTGTGCAAGGCCGTGTGGCACGGAAACCTATGCTTTATTTACTTTGGTTAGTCTTTAGTTAGGTACTAAAAATCAAAGATTTGAAAATAAAGGGGGTTAGTGCTCGGGTTGCCTCCGGAAAAGCGCTTGTTTAAAGTCCTAAGCTAGACTTACCTTTCATTTGCACGATCATGGTGGTTTGAGGAGTTGAAACTCCTCTTCCCTGCTATCAATTCTAACAATATATGGTTTGAGTCGAGCGGTGTTTACTTTAAAAGTTTTGAATTCAGGATTAGTTACCTCGACTGTTCCGTATGGAAAGACATTTAGTACCGTAAAAGGGGTTTCTTCGTTTGTGTTACGGTCTGAGATAGCGACTCGAGGGTCTTTCTCATCCAACAATACCTGATCTCTTATTTTGAAGTGATTCGCTGTTCCTTTAAGCTCGTTTGGGGGTTCCCTCGATTTTGCTTCGGGTGTTCCTAGTCTCTCTTTGAAATGTGTTTCCCTCTCGTCTAGTTCATCAATATGAAGCCTTCGATCCTCATGAATTACTTCTTTGTTGTCATGATGTCTAGGATCGGGCTCAGTTGAGTGGTTCTGTGGTGCTTCCTGAAAAGAAGGTTTAACTGAATGGTCATTAATAAAATTAATTTTCTCACCTTGATTACTTGATGTCCTAGCTGAGTCGAGAGCTTGAAGATTGATCGATTCGTTACCTACACAGAGTATGAGTTCACCTGTACCAACATCAATTTTAGTTCTAGCAGTTGCTAAAAAGGGTCTTCCTAAAATTAAAGGGATCGTATTGTCCTCATCCATGTCTAAAACGACAAAGTCTACTGGGAATACGAATTTATCAATTTTCACGAGTACATCCTCGATTATTCCCCTAGGAATTCTAATAGTTTTATCAGCTAATTGAATGCTCATCCTAGTTTGTTTGGGTTTCCCTAGACGTAGCTGTTTAAACATTTTATAAGGCATAACATTTATACTTGCCCCTAAATCCGCTAAAGCATTATCAATAGATAAACTACCAATTAAGCATGGAATTGTAAAACTCCCTGGATCTTTTAATTTTTGTGGTAGTTTGTTTTGTAACATTGCTGAGCATACTGCGTTTAGTTCCACATGCAACTTTTCATCTAGCTTCCGCTTGTTTGTCAAAAGCTCTTTTAAAAATTTCCTTGAATCTGGCATCTGCGAAAGAGCTTCGAGAAGCGGTAAGTTAATAAGTAATTTCTTTAAAAGTTTAAGAAATTTACTGAATTGTTCGTCTGTTTTGTCTTTCTTCATCGCATCGGGATATGGTACACGAGGTTGGTACTCTTTAATTACCAGTTTTAGTTTGTCATGGTTCACCTCAACCTTACCTTCCTCTACCACATTCTCTTGCCTTAAATTTGGCTCATCTAACCCTACACTATCATGAGCTGTTATGGCTTGAATTTGCTCCTTTGGGTTAGTCTTAGTGTTGCTTGGTAGGCTTCCTTGTGGTCGTTCGGAGATCAGCTTAGCAAGTTACCCTAGCTGGTTCTCGATACCTTGAATCGATGCTTGTTGATTTTTAAGTGTTGTCTCGGTGTTCTGGAAACGTGTTTCTGAAACCGCTATGAATTTTGTCAGCATCTCATCAAGGTTCAGCTTCTTTTCCTGTGGGTATGGCTGTTGTTGGAAGTTGGGAGGGGGTTGTTGTCTCTTATTTCCTTGACCACCCCATGAAAAATTGGGGTGATTCCTCCAACCTGGATTATAAGTATTACTATAAGGGTTATTTTAAGATCTGAAATTGTTACCCATATAGTTCATAGTTCAGGATTCGCCACACCTCCACTTGTTTTGCACTGCATTACCGGATGTACCTGCGAAGAACACAAACCATCAATCTTTTTGTTTAACATCTCTACTTGATTCGATAGCATGGTTACTGCGTCGAGGTTGAAAACTCTGGCTGTTTTTGTTGGCCTTGTCCTTGTGACTTGCCACTGATAGTTATTCAGTGACATCTCTTCTATAAACTCATAGGCTGCTTCAGGAGTTTTATTATTCAGCATTCTTCCGGTGGCTGAATCGATCAATTGCCTCGTTGAGGGGTTCACACCATTGTAGAAGGTTTGAACCTGAAGCCACAAAGGTAGCCCATGGTGAGGGCACCTTCTCAAAAAATCCTTGTATCTCTCCCATGCATCATATAGTGTTTCTAGATCCATCTACACAAAAGAAGAGATATCATTACTCAACTTGGCCGTTTTGGCCGGTGGAAAATATTTTAACAAGAATTTTTCGGTCATTTGATCCCATGTAGTGATTGGCCCTCGAGGAAGAGAATTCAACCACTGTTTGGCTTTATTCCTCAAAGAAAAGGGAAACAACTGAAGATAGATGGCATCATCAGAAACGCCATTTGTTTTGAAAGTATCGCAAAATTCTAGGAAATTCGCTAAGTGTGTGTTAGGATCCTCATCCTGCAAACCATCAAACTGAACAAACTGTTGTATCATCTGTATAGTGTTAGGTTTCAATTCAAAATTATTTGCAGCAATAGCAGGTCTAACAATACTTGACTCAGTTCCTGTTAAATTAGGTTTAGCATAACCATACATAGTTCGAGGAGCATGATTTTCGGCCACCTCTGGAGGTAGCGAATTATTTTCAACCATCTCTTCGGTGGTATTGGTTTCGTCTTCTTGCTCTACTACTATGTAATTTAAGCTTCGCCTTATTTCTCTACGATTTATGCGAACGGTACCTTCAATATCACTTTCATAAATTAAGGGTCCTGTCGGGTTCCTTCTAGTCATAAATGATAAACCGTAAAAGTAACATATTCTAAGCCCACATTTAGTATGCTTTTGGATGATTTAAGCCCCAATTTATGTAAAAAGGTGCTCTTAATCCTTTCTTTTCATGTCTTATACTCAGGAAAGCACCCGATGACAAAAAGAACGAGAAACGGGCTTAAAACGGACCAAGTTAGGCCAAGCCACAAAATCGACACGGCCTGGACTCCAAGCCACACGACCGTGCCACCATTCCTACTAGAACACGGCCTTGACCACGACTTCCACGGCCGTGCCTCATTCAACAATTTCGAACACGGCCTGGCCACGATTTACACGAGCGTGTGCCATGGCCGTACCTCTGCCGTGGAGAAGAGAAATTCCATTCGGGAAAGGATACTTAGGGAGAAAGAAACGTGTTTTAAAAGCCTATAAATACACCCTAGGTACCAACTGAAAGGGGGCGGAAAGCTAGGCTAAAAAGCCAAGCCGAAAAGGTCAGATTTGTGGGAATCACTCGAAGATAGCCAGTTGATCCATCTCAAGAAGCCGGAATTCTACTCAAGACGGAGGATCTCCTCTTCAATTCCTTCAGGGGGTTTTAGGGATTTCTTATGTTTTGTGTTATCTTTTCTCTTGAGATGTTTTCCTTTATTGTTATGAACTAAACCTTCGGATACCCGAAGGGGATGAAACCTATGATGAATCTTGTTATTTGATTTTTGAATTATATGATAATAACTTAGTTTGTTCTTAATTGTGTGAACTTAATCCAAATCTAATGTGCTTAGGTGGAGGAGGAATAGACCCTGCCTAAGAGTAGATCCAATATAATTAAGCAGAGTTGATTGCACGCCTAGAGATAGGGTGACGAGATTTTACCAGATTAGGGTGAAACCTAATATGGGAGTCCACAGATCGATTTACTGCTATTCTAGGGGGTTATTATAAGCGAACGAGAGTTCCACTAATTAACCTAGGGTTAGATGTTATTCGCCTCGAGATAGGGTTTAATATACGTTAGGGAGTCTCACAGATCAAACTAAGTAAATAAATCATATGGTTCAAGGTTAGATAACAAGTGAAGTCTAGGTGGATTTTTCCTAAGGGTATCGCTTGAGTCAACTGAGTTTTTCCAAAAGTTATTTCCCAAATTCATTCTTTTTGTCTTTGCGTCTTAGCTTAGTAAGTAGATTAATTTTAGTTTAACAACCATCACTTTATATTAAGGCTAAATAATAAAAAGACGGTGAGTATTAGTACTTTTAGTTCCTTTGGGTTCGATAATCCGGTCTTCCCTAAGCTATACTACTGTTCGATAGGTGCACTTGCCTCAATCATTGTCAGAGTTAGTTTCCAGGTTTCCAGGTTCGATCATTCTTTTATAAATTTTAAAACTCTGATTTACAGCGATCAAGTTTTTGGCGCCGTTGCTGGGGAACTAAAATATTAAGAAAACTTTATTTTTATTACTTTAGCCATTATTTTTTTTCGCAATTTTTTTTTAGTTTTAATTTTAAATTTGCTAAATTTTATTTCTTTCTTTTCCTAGCAGGTACCTCTAGTTTATGACTAGAAGGAACCCGAGAGGACCTTTAGAATACGACAGTGATATTGAAGCTACCGCTCGAAGAAATCGCAGAGAAATTAGGCGAGCCCTAAATTACCAAGGAGAGCGAGAAGATCGATCCAATCCTACTGAAGGGATGGACGAAAATAATCCACCACCACAAAACGATGTTGCGGATCAGAATGCTCCTCGTACTATGTATGATTATGCTAAACCTTATTTAACAAAGGTAATCGAGTATTGTTAGGCTCGCTATAGCCGCTAATAATTTTGAATTAAAGCCCAACACTATTAAAATGATTCAACAGCTTTGTTCAATTTGATGGTTTGGGGCGAAGACCCAAACACTCATATAGCTAACTTTTTAGAGTTACGTGATACCTTCAAAATAAATGGTGTTTACGATGATGCCATACGCCGTCTTGATTTATTTCCCTTTTCACTAAGAAATAAAGCTAAACAGATGGTTAAACTCGTTACCACGAGGGTCAATCACTACATGGGAACAAATGACCGAAAAATTTCTATTAAAATATTTTCCACCGGCCAAAACGGCCAAGTTACGTAATGATATATCTTCTTTTGTGCAGATGGATTTAGAGACATTATACGACGCATGGGAGAGATACAAAGATCTCTTGAGGAGATGCCCACACCACGGATTACCATTGTGGCTCCAAGTCCAAACTTTTTACAACTGTGTGAATCCTTCAACGAGGCAATTAATTGATTCAGCCGCCGGTGGAACCCTGAATAATAAAACTCCTGAGGCAGCCTACGAGTTTATTGAAGAAATGTCACTGAACAACTATCAGTGGCAAGTTACAAGAACAAAACCAATAAAAACAGCCGGAGTTTACAACATCGACGTAGTAACCAGGCTATCAAATTAGGTAGAGTTGATGAATAAAAAGATTGATAGTTTGTGTTCTTCACAGGTACATCCAGTGATGCAGTACGACGCAGGTGGAACAGTGGCGAATCCTGAGTACCCACTATACTAACCAGAGAGCGAACAGACGAACTATATAGGTAATAATTTCAAATCCAATAATAACCCATATAGTAATAATTATAATTCTGGTTGGAGGAACCACCCAAATTTTTCGTGGGGAGGACAAGGAAATCAAGGAAATCAAAGACAACAACCTCCTCAAAATTTCCAAAATCAGCCCTATCCACAGGAAAAGAAGTCGAGTCTTGAAGAGACGCTGAACAAATTCATAGCATCAGCAGAGGCCCACTTCCAAAAGACTGAGACAACAGTAGATAATTAACAAACAACGATCAAAACAATCGAGAGTCAATTTGGGGAATTTATTCAGTCAATTAAACAACTTACTAAGATGGTTTCCGAAATTCAATTAGCGGTTTTCTCTAAAGAAACAGAACAGGTAAAGGCAGTTACACTAAGAAGCAAAAAGGAGCTAGTCGAACCAGAGAAAAAAATACCACCCGTAGATGAAAAAACACAGGATATGGAAAGTGAGGATGTAATTCCAGTACATAAAGAAAGTAAACCACCGATCCCATATCCAGCAAGGTTGAAGAAAGAACGATTAGACTCCCAATATGGTAAGTTTCTCGAACTTTTTAAACAAATACATATTAACTTACCTTTTGTTGAAGCTATTTCACGATCTTTCGCGTCTGTGAAATTCTTGAAAGAACTCTGGCGAATAAAAGGAAGCTTGAAGAAATATCAATGGTGGAGCTTAGTGAAGAATGTTCGGCCATCCTCCAAAATAAGCTACCAACCAAATTAAAAGACCCAGGAAGTTTTACTATTCCTTGTTTAATTGGCAATTTAAATATTAAGAAAGCATTAGCTGATCTAGGTGCCAGTATTAATTTAATGCCTTATAAGATGTTTAAACGACTAGATCTCGGGAACCAAAACCCAATAGGATGAGTATTCACTAGGTGATAGATCTATTAAATATCCTAGGGAGTTGTCGAAGACGCCCTGGTAAAAATTGATAAATTTATTTTTCCGTTGATTTTGTTGTGCTTGACATGGATGAAGACATTGAGGTCCCCTTAATACTAGGGCGCCCTTTCTTAGCTCTTGCTAGAAAGTCATTATTGATGTAGGTGATGGTAAACTTGCATTAAGGATAGGTGATGAGGAAATTAATTTTCAAATTTATGATGCCATGAAATATTCTAGAGAACAAGATGATTCATGTTATTTTGTTGATACCAATGATCATCTTGTTCAAAACTCTTCTGAGAAATCTGTATGATGACATGATGGGCTGTGTCTCACTCAAGAAGAGGGGGAAGAAGATGAAGCTTACGAGCTAAAATTATCATCAAAACAAGCGGAGAAAGAAAGCATCGAATTTGATGACAATTTCAAACAAAAACCCTCTGTTGATGAACCGCCCAATTTAGAATTAAAGTAAGCGCCAAAGCACCTAGAGTACGCATTCCTTGGGGAAAATTCTACGTTACGATAATTATCTCTTCTTGAATTAGAACCCGGGGAAAAGAGGAGTTGATACAGTGCTTGAGAGAGCATAAAAAGCCATAGCTTGGAAAATCTCGACATTAAGGGAATAAGCCCAACATTTTGTACCCACAAAATTTTAATGGAAGATGAGTACAAGCCATGTGTGCAACCAAAAAAGACGTCTAAATCCCAACGTAAAAAAAAGCCATGAAAGCCGAGGTAATTAAACTTCTAGATCTTTGGAATAATTTATCCTATTTTCGACAAACAAGTGGGTGAGTCCTGTGCGGAGTTGTCCCAAAGAAAGGAGGCATGACCGTGGTAGCTAACGAAAAGAATGAACTAATTCCTACCAGACATCCACGAGTTGGAGAGTTTGCATAGATTACAGAAACCGAATGACGCCACTAGAAAAGATCATTTTTCCTACCCTTTATTGATCAAATGCTAGAAAGGTTATCAGGACACATGTACTATTGCTTCCTAGATGGACTCTCCGGCTATTTCCAAATCCCAATAGCACCTGAAGATCAAGAGAAGACAACGTTCACATGCCCATACGGTACGTTTTCTTATCGTAGAATGCCTTTTGGATTATGTAATGCTCTTGCTACTTTTCAGCATTGCATGCTAGCAATCTTTGATGAACTCGTGGAAGATATCATGGAGGTATTTATGGATGATTTCTCAGTTTATGGTAATTCTTTCCATCTTTGCCTTAAAAATTTAGAACGAGTCCTAATGAGATGTGAGGAAACAAATCTTGTTTTAAATTGGGAAAAATGTCACTTCATGGTACAAGAGGGAATAGTATTAGGACATAAAATTTCTAGTAAAGGGATCGAGGTAGACAAAGCAAAGATTAAAACCATAGAAAAATTACCTCCTCCCAATTGATTAAGGCCATTAGAAAGCTTTTAGGACATGCGAGGATTTTACTGAGAAGATTCATTAAGGATTTTTCTAAAAAGCTAAGCCTTTAACAAAATTACTAGAAAAAGATGTTCCTTTCGATTTTGATCAGGAATGTTTAGATGCATTCAATATCCTTAAGGATAAACTAATAAATGCTCCAATTATAAATGCTCCTGATTGGAATCTACCCTCGAACTAATGTGTGATGCAAGTGATTTCATGATGAGGTGTAGTTCGGGACAACGAAGAGGCAAGCATTTTCACCAATTTACTATGCTAGCGAACACTAACACCCACACAAGAAAATTATACCACCACAGAGAAAGAATTTCTAGTCGTAGTTTTTGCTTTTGATAAATTTAGAAAGTATCTAATATTGTCTAAAGTTGTCGTTTTCACTGACCATTCAGCTCTTCGTTATCTTTTAAACAAACTCGATGCAAAACCTGGACTCATACGATGGATTTTACTCTTACAGAATTCGACTTAGAAATACAAGATAAGAAGGAGCCGAGAATCTTGCGTGAGATCACCTTTCTAGACTTGAAAATCCACACACCAAAGAAATCGATGAAGGTGAAATAAATGATACGTTTCCCGAAGAACAACTCTTTTCTATAACACATTCTGAGGTACCTTAGTTTGCTAATATTGCGAATTATTTAGCAGCTAACGTCTTGCCAAGGAAATTAACACATCACCAAAAGAAGCGATTCTTTGCTGATGTGAAAAATTATTTTTGGGAAGATCCCTTTCTTTTTCGCATATGTGCAGATCAGATAATTCGAAGATGTGTTACAAAGACAAAAGCGAGCAAAATCTTGGAGCATTGCCATTCAGGACCATCGAGAGGACACTACAGTGGTATTAAGACAGCACACAAAATACTCGAATCAGGTTTTTATTGGCCCACTCTATTTAAAGATGCCAACAGGTATGTTACCTCGTGTGATTGATGGCAAAGAATAGGTAATATTTCTAAACGTGATGAAATGCCTCAAACATATATGTTATCATGTGAAATATTGGATGTGTGGGGTATTGATTTCATGGGACCATTCCCTAGTTAAATGGAAACAAGTACATCCTAGTGGCGATTGATTACATGTCAAAATGGGTAGAAGAGGAAGCTTTACCTACCAATGATGCTAGGGTAGTAGTCAAGTTTCTCAAGAAACTGTTTTCCCGATTTGGCACACCGAGAGCCATCATTAGTGATAGGGGTACTCATTTCTGTAATACTCAATTTGCAAAAGTCCTAAAAAAATATGGAGTATACCACAGATGACCACCCCATATCATCCTCAAACCAATGGGCAAGTTGAGGTAGTGAACCGAGAACTTAAGCGCATTCTAGAAAAAAACGGTTGAATCAAATAGAAAAGATTGGCAGTTAAAGTAGATGATGCTTTATGGGCCTATAGAACAGCATTTAAAACACCCTTAGGGACATCCCCATACAAACTTGTATACGGGAAAAGCTGTCATCTACCATTCGAATTAGAACACAAAGCTTTTTAGGCAATAAAATTTTTGAATTCTGACCTAAAAATTGCAGGAAAAAGAAGAATGATGAAGATGAACGAGCTGGACGAGTGGAGAACGGAAGCTTACGAGAACTCAAAACTGTACAAGAAAGCAACAAAGCGACGCCACGATGCTCTTCTCAAGAGATCAAAGCAATTCGAAGTAGGAGACCTGGTCCTACTATACAACTCAAGGCTTAAACTATTTCCGGGAAAGTTAAAATCAAGATGGTCAGGCCCATTTATGATCAAAACAATTTTTCCATATGGCTCCATCGAGGTAACTCATCCCACTAAAGGCACATTTAAGGTAAATGGTCACCGACTTAAAATTTATAATGGTCCAGATTTTGGAGATATGAGAGAGGAGCTTATGCTCCATGAGCCTTCTTTTAGAACCGAAAACAGGGAAAGTCTAGCTTAAGACTATAAACAAGCGCTTCTCGAGAGGCAACCCGAGCACTAATTCACTAACATTTTATTTTCAATTCTTTTTTATTTTATTTATTTCTTTTACTCAGCATCTAACTCCACACTAACTCAGACTAATAAAAGCGCAGGTTTTAAACCACACGGCTGTCGACACGGGCGTGCTAATGGCCGTGTGGAAGACAGGGGATAAAACACGGGTGTCCCAGTAGCCGTGCACAAACAGGGACAAAACGATTTGCCCCACACGGGCTGCGACATCAGACCACGCCCGTGCCAACCTTCCGTGCGAGGCTACTAACTTATTAAGCACGAGTTAAACACGCCCGTGGCTTACAACTGTGCGAGGCTACTGACTTATTGAGCATAGGCTACACACGGCTGTGGCTTACAACCGTGCGAGGCTACTGACTTATCGAACACGGGTAACACACGCCCGTGCGACCTCACCGTGCCCACATAATGACAATTAAAACACGGGCGTGCTAATTTACCCACGACCGTGTCAAGAACCCTGAAACGCGCCCAAATGCCGGATATCGCGAAAAGCACGGGCATTTTCAAATGAACACGGGCGTGGCGATGGACCGTGCCACCTCCCCTATATAAAATCAACCCATCTCCCCCCCAAAACCTAACCCTAGAATCAGTTTTAAACACCCTTTTCTCCCAAATCTAGCCGCACATACACCCTCCCCCATCCAAAACATCCTCCCCTTGCCTTTTCTCTCTAAAAACCATCCAAAAACCGCTCGCACGTCGGCACCACAGCCGTGCCACCGAACGCCACGCCCCTGCCATTGCCGTGTTAGTCCTGCAAAACCCGCCCCACTGCCGTGCTCTGCCCGTGCTTGCTCACATTCCACCATCACAACCCCTGGTTCCCTTCACTACATTAATTTCTTGACTAAAAACTTGATAAATATTATGCCATTTTGCTTTATTCCTTTTGTTTAATATTAAGCATGATTTATATTTAGAGATTTCTCTCAAAACTAATGATTACTTAGTAAAAATCTCGATGAATTGGTTCTTTGATTGGTTTCATTTTAGTAATAAACTTTTGCATTTGTTTTGATAAACTTCTTTGTTTGAAAGAATCATTACTGTCAATATCCACTAATTACCATTTGGCTTGATTTAGTACGAAATACTTTGGCTATATTATTGTTAAGGAACTTGCTTTATATCTGATTATTTTTCAGGTACAAATGTCATCACCACGACCAAAGCGATCCACAGCCGCCCCAAGCAAGAAAAGAAAGGGGCCCGGATCGTCTTCCACGAGTGCTTCTTCCGAGGTTAGGCATCCATTCCTCTGATTTTCTCAGAACACTCAGGAAGAGCGTTACAAAGCACTCCGGGATAGACCCCTCGGCACCAGTAGGCGCATCGATTGGGCCGCAGTGGAACACGTTAGGCTCGCAACCGATATTCGAGCCTTTATTTCAACCGATCCGTGGGAGCAGTTCTTTTCCATCATCGAGCCCACATACATGGAGCTTACCCTCGAGATTTGCACCACCTTCACTTTACAAACTGTGATGGCACATTTTGATGATCCAGCGCACGATACGATTCGTCTAGAGGGTGCGATGCGTCGTGAGCATACCACAATTCGGCACGACTCTAGGACTCTACACACGGAATTCATAGAAGAAAACCCACTCGGCGATCCAAATCGTGAGCTCCCTTTGCACTCAATCGAATCTTTGGTGAAACCTACACCCCACTACAAGCATCTATGATCCCGATCGCTCTAAGGCGACGGCACTTTCCCGACTCTAAGGTATATTCACGCCATTCTCGCGCACACCATCACAAGTCGCAGAGAGAAAGCACGGGCGTCGTAAACAAGCAGGATGTTTACTTCCTATCATGCATGTTTGAAGGACATGTTTTCGACTTAGCATATTTTATCGTATGCGCGATGCAACATCAAACAGAGCAACATAGGAAGGGGATTTTGTCAATGGGGCGATACGTTACGAGGTTGGCTCGGCACTTCAACCTCCTCGACACTGAAGCTCAGATCACCTCCCTCACACTGATCGACAACATGGTACCTCAAGGCATCCAGACAGTGCTACACATGAGGATGATTAAACACCGACGAGGGATTGAACCCCCTCAATATCGATTAGTGATCGCCACAGACGAGGGGCAGCCCGAGGACATTACTGATGATGTCCCACCACCATCACAAGAGGTACCGGTTGTAACACCCCAAACCTGGCCCAAACGCTATGACCAGATTTGGTATGCTACGGGTTGAACTTTAAAAACTTTGCTTTGAAGGGACTTGATATCTTGGTTTGTTTATTTAGGTATTCATTCAGAAAAACGATATTTGATGAAAACCTTTGTTTTTTTTTATTGAACATGTTTGAAAATCCCATTTTATTACTCCTTATGACTTAAGTCCATGATCATAAATTTATAAATTATAAACATTAACAAATAGAAAATCGAAACCTAAGCCATGGGACTTATCGCATAAATAATCAAAAAATTTAAACTTAAAAAAAACTGAAAATTGTTTATGAAAATAAAAGACTTGATGGCCCTCGAGTGCGCTTCGGCTCCCATGTCCACGATCTCTGCTCATCGAAAAGTCGGGAAAATAAAAGGGTGAGTCACCAAGACTCGGTGTGCAAATCCCAAAAACACATGAAAGGCTTTAAGCCCACAAACACATTATGGGCCTTGGCCCATACATATAACAACAACATATTTACATGCAACATGGCCCAACCCAACCTAAAAGTCCATCCTCTACACACACCTGCCGTACCGGCCAACACACCTCGAGGATTTCTACAATCAACCCGTCAACCGCTACACACCATATCAACAGTCATGCTGTCAGTTATAATGCCGATCACCATGTGACCTTATAATCCACTGTGGCAAGGCCACCGATCACTGTGTGACCTCATAATCAAGTGTGTCAGAGCCACCGATCACTAATGTGACGTAACTGTACATATCGTGGTTTTACCACCGATCACTGAGTGACCTATTAGCATGCTCTTCCCCTTCATCACATTAACCCTATCCCATGTATACATCCATGCAAAATCACACAATATACTACCTAAATGATCTCAGGTTTTTACATACATCGATACACAGATAGAGAAGTTTCTATGGTTACGTACCTGGCATCCTTTGCCTACCCTGTTTGGGTAAAACGACTGTCCATACAGCCCTTTTCCGACTTTTAGCCCATAATATACATATTACAGTTTTAATAAGTGTGTTAGAGATCTACACACCTAATTACAGTCAAGACGAGACCTTCTATGTCGACAATATCAGAAGCCAATACGACCGCTAACTATCTAAGATTTTGCTCCGAAGTCTGTCCACAACCCGGTGGCCAATCCCAAACTGCTGACACCGCTCGTTTCTTAAACTTAGGGATTGGGTTTACAGATCCAATCCCCTCATTCGCCTGAACGACATGTGATTCCATCATAAGATCTTATCAGTTGCTACCATCACAACATACAGTTAAGATCACAACTATGATAATGAATCTTAACGAGAATCTAAAGAGAACCCTTACCTTGAAGTCCGAAAATAATAATATGGTTCGTACGTTAACGATTTCTGGCTTAGGAACCTAGGCGATTAGATCTCCTTCAAATCCCGGAATGCCGCCCAAAAAGAAAACGCGAGATTAGTGAAAATGTCAAACTAAAGTTGGCCTAACAACCATCTAGCCATTTGGCTATGGTCTTAAAAACTGAAAAAGATCACCATTAATAATAGCACAAGTCGACACTTACCTCTACATAGAATTCGGCAACTCCTAGAAGGTTTCGGCTTTTGAGAAGATCAAGGAGAGAAGATGATAAGTAAAAATCTATGTAGATTCGGCTTTTAGTTGAAGAGTTTGGCAAAAAGGGAATAGGAGGTATTCGGCTATGGAGATGAGAAGAAGGTTCAAAGTTTCGACTTTTAAAGAAATTGGGAAAAAGGTATAGAGAGAGCTATGAGGTTTCGACTTTGTAGAAGAAAATAGAAAGAGAATAATAGACTTTCGGCTGTTGCGTAGAAGTGCAGATGAGAGAATAGGCTTAGAGATTTCGACTTTTGCAGAGAATGAGAGAATAGAGAAACCCTATTATCGAAATTGAAGAAGAGAGATTGGGAGAATAAGACCCTAATGCTAAAAAATAAAAAGGTATTCCCCTCACTTGAATACAAAATTTCGGCACCTACTTCCTAAATCTCGAAAATGCCCCTTTTAAAACTAAACTAAGCTACTAATCAAGGGAAATTTGGCACCCTTGAGTATACAAAACCGATTCCCCCTCCCCTTAGTGTTGGAATTTGGCCACCACTGTGACCAGCCAGATAAAACCTAAATTTTCTCCCTTATCTTCATCTGATCACACATCCAAAAGAAACCTAGATCACACCACCTCTTCCTCCCTTTATCTGTCACATTATCCACATTATTCATTCAATTAATCTCCCTATTTTTAAGCATGCTAGCCGCCCCCCTCTATCTATTTAAATGCAGAAAATTAGCTAAAATTTAACTAACATAATTGGACTTCATGCGACTCGAACTTGAGCCTCCTCAGCTGACGCCACCTCCCTGCTCCCTAAGTGGCACCATTTTGCCACTGGGCCACAAGCCCATCTGTGTCTTAAAACACAGATAACATCTTTTAAGCCCTATCTTATCAGGCTTTCCACTAGAGTGTCCAAACAGAAAATTTTAACTAAGGCCTCGGCCCAACCATGAGCCCATTCTTGACCCCTTAAACACCCTATCTAGCACACCAAGCATAACATAAACATCACAGCACATTAAACGCAAAGGCCCATTAATTTAGGATGTTACAGTTCTACCCCACTTAAAAAAATTTCATCCTCGAAATTACCTGATTTAAATAAATGCGGGTATTGCTGCCGCATCCACATAACTTGTCCCAATGTATTTACTCTGAAATGCCGTTTTGAAGAAATCCCAGGTGATACGGTCAGCCATCGCACCATCCTTAACCGTAAGCCACCATTGATAAGCTTCGTCCTGCTAGAGGGATACAACCCCTTTCAGTTTTTCCTCCTCCGTGAAATCCAGATCATCCATTACACGCTCAACCGCCTCCAACCAATACTCAGCTGTACTCGGGGCTATACCAGAAATTCCTCTAAACATCTTTGCCCCATTGGCTCTAAGCCGCTCTGACACAGATTTCCGGGCTCCTGTGCCCATGCCTTCCCCAGCAACCCTCTCTAAAACCCTTAACATCGCCTGGGACACCGCATCATCTCCGGCCGTCTGGTCCTGAAATTCCACCTCCGCAGCGGGTGGTACTGGCATCACGTTTCCAGACCCATAACCAGATCTTACTGGTTCAGACATAGCCATCCTACCCCTACCACGGCCACGCACAGGACGTCCACGACCCCTTGTACTCATTCTACCGATTCACGTTTATCTGATTAGAAATTTTATGAATTATTAATTTCTTCCACTGATTAACCACGAACAATCTTATGGATGATAGTTTTAAGAGTAGTTCTTTTGAATTGAAATTATATCTACGAGTTTTGAGTCTCAAGTTTATATCTCCTAGTTCCACACACATTCAACCATCTTACATCAACATACAAGTAGCATCCATGAACCCATATTCATCACTTAAGGGTATTTTCGTCATTTCACTACCCAGGGGTATTTTTGTAATTCTACCCTACAGGGGTATTTTGGTAATTTGGCAAAATAAGGGTATCTTGGAAATTTTGCAAAATAGGGGTATTTTGGTACTTCTGCAAAACAGGGGGTGTTTCGGTAATTTTACAATCCAAGGGTATTTCGATAATTTTACAAACCAGGGGTGTTTCGATAATTTCGTAAACCAGGGGTATTTTGGTAATTCTACACATAAGGGTATTTTAGTAATTTTACAAATATAAGGGGTATTTTAGTAATTAACTTTGGCCCATAAACAAGTCCTCGCGGTTAAAGTGAACAAGCACTATACACCAGGTAGGATCTCAGAAAAGAGGAGGTGGGTCACTCGGACCGCTTAAGTACCAAGCTCTCACTAGATCCAATCCTAGACATGCACATGTCGGTTACCACACTCTAACCCAGCGACTGGTTTACGGACATGTTTAGTTATATTAAGTTTTATGAATTTAAAGAGTTTGTTTAAACTAGGCCTAGAGTCCATTAATTTCTAACATGCTAGTCTATATCCATAAAGCCCATCAACCCAACATGCATATCACATCAAGAGTTAGAATACTTACCTACGTGGATCGGGTGCCAGTAGACTCGAAGGCCATATCTCAACCAAAGCATTTTCACCAACTTTATGACCTACTACTGGACCCATTTCACAGCCCGAGTTTTGCAACTGGGTTCTGATACCAAAATGTAACACCCCAAACTCGGCCCAAACGCTACGACCAGATTTGGTATGCTACGGGTTGAACTTTAAAAACTTTGCTTTGAAGGGACTTGATATCTTGGTTTGTTTATTTAGGTATTCATTCAGAAAAATGATATTTGATGAAAACCTTTGTTTTTTTTTTATTGAACATGTTGGAAAATCCCATTTTATTACTCCTTATGACTTAAGTCAATGATCATAAATTTATAAATTGTAAACATTAACAAATAGAAAATCGAAACCTAAGCCATGGGCCTTATTACATAAATAATCCAAAAATTTAAACTTAAAAAAATCGAAAATAGTTTATGAAAATAAAAGACTTGATGGCCCATCGAGTCCGCTTCGGCTCCCATGTCCACAATCAACTGCTCATCTGAAAAGTCAGGAAAATAAAAGGGTGAGTCACCAAGACTCAGTGTGCAAATCCCAAAAACACATGAAAGGCTTTAGGCCCACAAACACATTATGGGCCTTGGCCCATACATAACAACAACGACATATTTACATGCAACATGGCCCAACCCAACCTAAAAGTCAGTCCTCTACACACCGCCCCGTACCATCAACACACACCTCGGGATTTCTACAATCAACACGCCAACCGCTACACACCATATCGATGAGTCATCTTTATCGGTTATAATGTCGATCACCATGTGACCTTATAATCCACTGTGGCAGAGCCACCGATCACTGTGTGACCTCATAATCAAGTGTGGTAGAGCCACCGATCACTAATGTGACCTAACTGTACATATCGTGGTTTTATCACCGATCATTGAGTGACCTATTAGCATGCTCTTCCCCTTCATCACATTAAACCTATCCCATGCATACATCCATGCAAAATTACACAATATATTACCTAAATGATATCAGGTTTTTACATACATCGATACACACATAGAGAAGTTTCTATGGTTACGTACCTGGCATCCTTTGCCTACCCTGTTTGGGTAAAGCAGTATCCCACATGACCCTTTTTAGGCTTTTAGCCCTTAACACACATATTACAGTTTTAATTAGTGTGTTAGAGATCTACACACCTGATTACAGTCAAGACGAGACCTTCTATGTCGACACTATCAGAAGCCGATATGACCGCTAACTGTCTAAGATTTTGCTCCGAAGCCGGTCCACAACCCGGTGGCCAATCCTGAACTGCTGACACCACTCGTTTCTTAAACTTAAGGATTGGGTTTACAGATCCAATCCCCTCATTCGCCTGAACAACATGTGATTCCATCACAAGACCTTATCAGTTGCTACCATCACAACATACAGTTAAGATCACAACTATGATAACGAATCTTAACGAGAATCTAAAGAGAACCCTTACCTTGAAGTCCGAAAATAATAATATGGTTCGTACGTTAACGATTTCTGGCTTAGGAACCTAGGCGATTAGATCTCCTTCAAATCCTGGAATACCGCCCAAAAAAGAAAACGCGAGATTAGTGAAAACGTCAAACTAAAGATGGCCTAACAACTATCTAGCCATTCGGCTATGGTCTTAAAAATCGAAAAAGATCACCATTAATAATAGCACAAGTCGACACTTACCTCTACATAGAATTCGGCAACTCTTAGAAGGTTTCGGCTTTAAAGAAGATCAAGGAGAGAAGATGATAATAAGAAATCTATGTAGATTCGGCTTTTAGTTGAAGAGTTCGACAAAAAGGGAATAGGAGGTATTCGGCTATGGAGATGAGAAGAAGGTTCAAAGTTTCAGCTTTTGAAGAAATCGAGAAAAAGGTATAGAGAGAGCTATGAGGTTTCGACATTGTAAAAGAAAACAGAAAAAGAATAATGGACTTTCGGCTTTTGCGTAGAAGTGCAGATGAGAGATTAGGCTTAGAGATTTCGACTTTTGCAGAGAATGAGAGAATAGAGAAACCTATTGTCGAAATTGAAGAAGAGAGAGTGGGAGAATAAGACCTAATGCTTAGAAAAATAAAAGGTATTCTCTTCACTTGAATACAAAATTTCGGCACCTACTTCCTAAATCCTGAAAATGCCCCTTTTTAAAACTAAACTAAGCTACTAATCAAGAGAAATTTCGGCACCCCTTGAGTATACCAAAACCGATTCCCCCTCCCCCTTAGTGTTGGAATTTTGGCCACCACTGTGACCAGCAGATAAAACCTAAATTTTCTCCCTTATCTTCATCTGATCACTCATCCAAAAGAAACCTAGATCACACCACCTCTTCCTCCCTTTATCTGTCACATTATCCACATTATTCATTCAAGTAATCTCCCTATTTTTAAGCATGCTAGCCGCCCCCCTCTATCCATTTAAATGCCGAAAATTAGCTAAAATTTAACTAACATAATTGGAATTTATGCAACTCGAACTTGAGCCTCCTCAGCTGACGCCACCTCCCTGCTCCCTAAGTGGCACCATTTTGCCACTGGGCCACAAGCCCATCTTTGTCTTAAAACACAGATAACATCTTTTAAGCCCTATCTTATCAGGCTTTCCACTAGAATGTCCAAACAGAAAATTTTAACTAAGGCCTCAGCCCAACCCTGAGCCCATTCTTGACCCCTTAAACACCCTATCTAGCACACCAAGCATAACATAAACATCACAGCACATTAAATGCAAAGGCCCATTAATTTAGGATGTTACGGTTCTACCCCCTTAAAGAAATTTCGTCCTCGAAATTACCTGATTCAAATAAATGCGGGTATTACTGCCGCATCCACATAACTTGTCCCAATGTATTTACTCTGAAATGTCGTTTTGAATAAATCCCAGGTGATACGGTCAGCCATCGCACCATCCTTAACCATAAGCCACCATTGATAAGCTTTGTCCCGCAGGAGGGATACAACCCCTTTCAGTTTTTCCTCCTCCGTGAAATCTAGATCATCCATTATACGCTCAACCGCCTCCAACCAATACTCAGTTGTTCTCGGGGCTATACCAGAAATTCCCCTAAACATCTCTGCCCCATTGGCTCTATGCCACTCCGACACAGATTTCTGGGCTCCTGTGCCCATGCCTGCCCCAGCAACCCTCTCTAAAACCCTTAACATCGCCTGGGACACCGCATCATCTCCGCCGCGGTCGGTCACGAAATTCTACCTCCGCGGCCGGGTGGTGCGGCATCTTGTTTCCAAACCCACAACCAGATCCTACTGGTTCAGACACAGCCATCCTACCCCTACCACGGCCACGCGCAGGACGTCCACGACCCCTTGTACTCATTCTACCGATTCGCGTTTATTTGATTAGAAATTTTATGAATTATTAATTTCTTCCATTGATTAACCACGAACAATCTTATGGACAGTAGTTTTAAGAGTAGTTCTTTCGAATTCGAAATTATATGTACAGTTTTCAGTCTCAAGTTTATATCTCCTAGTTCCACACACATTCAACCATTATACATCAACATAAAAGTAGCATCCATGAACCCACATTCATCACCTAAGGGTATTTTCGTCATTTCACTACCCAGGGGTATTTTCGTAATTTTACCCTACAGGGGTATTTTGGTAATTTGGCAAAATAAGGGTATCTTGGAAATTTTGCAAAATAGGGGTATTTCGGTACTTTTACAAAATAGGGGGTATTTCGATAATTTTACAATCCAAAGGTATTTCGGTAATTTTACAAACCAGGGGTGTTTCGGTAATTTCGCAAACCAGGGGTATTTCGGTAATTCTACACATAAGGGTATTTTAGTAATTTTACAAATATAAGGGGTATTTTAGTAATTAACTTTGGCCCATAAACAAGTCCTCGCGGTTAAAGTGAACAAGCACTATACACCAGGTAGGATCTCAGAAAAGAGGAGGTGGGTCACTCGGACCGCTTAAGTACCAAGCTCTCACTAGATCCAATCCTTGACATGCATATGTCGGTTACCACACTCTAACCCAGCGACTGGTTTACAGACATGTTTAGTTATATTAAGTTTTATGAATTTAAAGAGTTTGTTTAAACTAGGCCTAGAGTCCATTAATTTCTAACATGCTAGTCTACATCCATAAAGCCCATCAACCCAACATGCATATCACATCAAGAGTTAGAATACTTACCTGCGTGGATCGGGTGCCGGTAGACTCGAAGGCCATATCTCAACCAAAGCATTTTCACCAACTTTATGACCTACTACTGGACCTATTTCACAGCCCCAGTTTTACAACTGGGCTCTGATACCAAAATGTAACACCCCAAACCCGGCCCAAATGCTACGACCAGATCTGGTATACTACGGGTTGAACTTTAAAAACTTTGCTTTGAAGGGACTTGATATCTTTGTTTGTTAATTTAGGTATTCATTCAGAAAAACGATATTTGATGAAAACCTTTGTTTTTTTTTATTGAACATGTTTGAAAATCCCATTTTATTACTCCTAATGACTTAAGTCCATGATCATAAATTTATAAATTGTAAACATTAACAAATAGAAAATCGAAACCTAAGCCATGGGCCTTATTACATAAATAATCCAAAAATTTAAACTTAAAAAAAACCAAAAATAGTTTATGAAAATAAAAGACTTGATGGCCCCTCGAGTCCGCTTCGGCTCCCATGTCTACGATCTACTGCTCATCTGAAAAGTCAGGAAAATAAAAGGGTTAGTCACCAGGACTCAGTGTGCAAATCCCAAAAACACATGAAAGGCTTTAGGCCCACAAACACATTATGGGCCTTGGCCCATACATAACGGCAATAGCATATTTACATGCAACATGGCCCAACCCAACCTAAAAGTCCGTCCTCTACACACCAGCCCGTACCAGCCAACACACCTCGGGGATTTCTATAATCAACCCGCCAACCGCTACACACAATATCGACAGTCATGCTGTCAGTTATAATGCCGATCACCATGTGACCTTATAATCCACTGTGGCAGAGCCACCGATCACTGTGTGACCTCATAATAAAGTGTGGCGAGCCACCGATCACTAATGTGACCTAAGCTGTACATATATCGTGGTTTTACCACCGATCAACTGAGTGACCTATTAGCATGCTCTTCCCTTCATCACATTAACCTATCCCATGCACACATCCATGCAAAATCACACAATATACTACCTAAATGATCTCAGGTTTTTACATACATCGATACACACATAGATAAGTTTCTATGGTTACATACCTGGCATCCTTTGCCTACCCTGTTTGGGTAAAACGATCATCCACACCTGACCTTTTTACGGCTTTTAGCCCATAACATACATATTCTGAGTTTTAATTAGTGTGTTAGAGATCTACACACACGATTACGATCAAGACGAGACCTTCTATGTCGACACTATCAGAAGCCGATACGACCGCTAACTGTCTAAGATTTTGCTCCGATGCCGGTCCACAACCCGGTGGCCAATCCCAAACTGCTGACACTGCTCGTTTCTTAAACTTAGGGATTGGGTTTACAAATCCAATCCCCTCATTCACCTGAACGACATGTGATTCCATCACAAGACCTTATCAGTTGCTACCATCACAACATACAGTTAAGATCACAACTATGATAACGAATCTTAACGAGAATCTAAAGAGAACCCTTACCTTGAAGTCCGAAAATAATAATATGGTTCGTACATTAACGATTTCTGGCTTAGGAACCTAGGCGATTAGATCTCCTTCAAATCCCAGAATGCCGCCCAAAAAGAAAACGCGAGATTAGTGAAAACGTCAAACTAAAGATGGCCTAACAACCATCTAGCCATTCAGCTATGGTCTTAAAAACTGAAAAAGATCACCATTAATAATAGCACAAGTCGACACTTACCTCTGCATAGAATTCGGCAACTCTTAGAAGGTTTCGACTTTTGAGAAGATCAAGGAGAGAAGATGATAAGAAGAAATCTATATAGATTCAGCTTTTAGTTGAAGAGTTCGGTAAAAAGGGAATAGGAGGTATTCGGCTATGGAGATGAGAAGAAGGTTCAAAGTTTCGGCTTTTGAAGAAATTGGGAAAAAGGTATAGAGAGAGCTATGAGGTTTCGGCTTTGTAGAAGAAAATAGAAAAAGAATAATGGACTTTCGGCTTTTGCGTAGAAGTGCAGATGAGAGAATAGGCTTAGAGATTTCGACTTTTGCAGAGAATGAGAGAATAGAGAAACCCTATTGTCGAAATTGAAGAAGAGAGAGTGGGAGAATAAGACCCTAATGCTGAAAAATAAAAAGGTATTCCCCTCACTTGAATACAAAATTTCGGCACCTACTTCCTAAATCCCAAAAATGCCCCTTTTTAAAACTAAACTAAGCTACTAATCAAGGGAAATTTCGGCACCCCTTGAGTATACCAAAACTGATTCCCCCTCCCCCTTAGTGTTGGAATTTCGGCCAGCACTATGACCAGCAGATAAAACCTAAATTTTCTCCCTTATCTTCATCTGATCACTCATCCAAAAGAAACCTAGATCACACCACCTCTTCCTCCCTTTATCTGTCACATTATCCACATTATTCATTCAATTAATCTCCTTATTTTTAAGCATGCTAGCTGCCCCCCCCATCCATTTAAATGCCGAAAATTAGCTAAAATTTAACTAACATGATTGGACTTCATGCGACTCGAACTTGAGCCTCCTCAGCTGACGCCACTTCTCTGCTCCCTAAGTGGCGCCATTTTGCCACTGGGCCATAAGCCCATCTATGTCTTAAAACACAGATAACATCTTTTAAGCCCTATCTTATCAGGCTTTCCACTAGAGTGTCCAATCATAAAATTTTAACTAAGGCCTCAGCCCAACCCTAAGCCCATTCTTGACCCCTTAAACACCCTATCTAGCACACCAAGCATAACATAAACATCACAGCACATTAAACGCAAAGGCCCATTAATTTAGGATGTTACACCGGTTCCGAGTCAGCGACCGTCCCGTACAGAACCATCATTAGCAGACATCTCTGCACGGCTTGACCAGATTCGGTGTATTTTCTTTGAAAACACTCGGCGCTTTGACGGGCTAGAGGCCACCCTTCAACAAATATGCCAACACCTTCATATCTCACCACCAGGACCACCACAGGACCCAGCCGAGGATGAGGACTTTTGAGTCCTTTTATCTAGTTTTCTTTTACTTTCAAGTTTTTTTTTAAATTTTATTTTATTTTATTGTCTAGTTATTTTCATTTAATTTTGATTCATCTTAAGTTTGAACATTTTAATCATACATTTGATAACTTTTATCATGATTATCATTAACTCCTAACCTTCAAGTATTCCTAACATTTATTTAATTACACCCCAAAAGAATTCTAACTGATGACTTAGTAGTTTCAACGAGCAATAAACCACTACTCAAGTCATCAGCCAACACCAACACCATCCCGACGCCTCGCCGTGTTTTCCACATAAGAGATCATCCATTCATTTAGGGAGTGTCACTCTCTCCCCTCTCTTTTGATTTTACATATTAATTGTCATTATATATCTTTGTAAATTGAGGTCAATGTACATCTTAAGTGTGGGGGGTGAACAACCTAAAAAGATACCTAACTCAAAGCCTGAATTTAGTCTTGTTTTTAAGTAAATTTCTCATATTGCTAATTGGGATGAAATTTCTGATGATTTATGATTTTTATTGATATGTTTTAGATTAAGTCATTGATAATTGTGCATCAATAATTAAATTTGAAGAATACTAGAGAATCAAGCATGATAAGTCTATTTTTCAGAAATTAAAAATTTGCTAGGTTGTCGAACAGAGTTTAAATATTACTTTGAAGTTTGAAATTTACGAGGTTGACATCAAAATATTCATAATTTTTGTGAGTTTTTGAGTCTCATAGAGCATAAATTCTTTTCCTTGCTCACTTTATTGATTATGAGTATGTCAACATTGATTTGTTATTCTAGAACTTGCATCGATTATACATGTCGAGACCACACTTTATGATTTGATTCACATAGATGATAAAGGCACCTAGGATTTAACCCACTAATTCCCTAAAAAGCCTACCGTCACAAATTAACCCCTAGTTAACCCCGTTTTAACCGGACACCCTTTTTATTGACATACCCACTAATATTAACCCAGAACCCCTTTGTTTTTGTTAAATGTAACACCCCTAACCCATATCTGTCACCGAATTAGGGTTACGAGGTGTTACTCAACTAACCACCAAGTTCCTTCAATCACTTGAATCATAATACTTAAGAAATGATATTACAATAAGCAAATCATCACAAATATAATATCAATTGCATTATATACAACAAAATAAGTAAACTCATTCAAACTACAGAGCACTATTCATTTGGTCATTTTAAAGAGTGTGGCCGAATATAAATAGATTATCAACAGTCAACTTACACCAACCAATTTACCACATGTATATTCAATCACATGCAAACATCACTAGTTATTCACATCAATGATTTAACCTTTAAATTCTTGACCGATTATAAATATATGTTTATAAGAAATCCAAAATAATTATAACGCCAACCAAGTTCATGCCACAAACGAATATTTCAAAAGTGAGTATAAATCCAATCGATCATTGATACACCAAATTCTTTTATTCTTTCATGTTTTACCTTATAAGTGCGTGCAAATCAAGCAAAAATTTATCTATTATCCATAATGCATTATAACCTTATTCAACCAAGTTAATATCCATATAATGCACATAACATAACATGTAGCAACTCTTAAGTTAAGTTCATTAAACTTGCATGAAATATCTACTTAAACTTATGGGTCATATTTCTATCATAATTTCATAAATTACCTATACTTTAACAAACTTCTATCATGTCCGAATATGCACAAACATATGCCACACCTCAAGCATATATATATTTATAACTAACTAAAACATGATCATGAACAATGTACTATAAGATATGCTTGCTTACTATGCCAAATTTACCCGTTTAAAGATCATGCAACAAGACCAAATACAACCAAACCATAGTACCATAGTTTGATCATTTCATTATCAAATCACATCAATTAAATTTTTTTTAAAAAATACACATACCCAATGTCATACATAACCTAACATACTATCTCATGTATATATATATATATTCACTTCCCAAAGAACTAGCAAAAATTCATCTATGTGATTTCATATCAAACATACATATACAACCATTATTAGTATCTCGGGTTTCTACAACTGTCGACTACAAGGAGGGATATTTCGGGATTCATAAGGATCTAAGGTAAGTCCTGTATTCGGCTAAGGGCCAGTTATTAGTATTTAAATGTTAGAGGAGGATCTAACATGTACCATGTAGGTTTCGACAACTCCATAGCCAAGAAATCACTTTCGGGATTTGAGAAACCTAAGGTAAGCACATGTGGTATTCGGCCAAGGCCTTATTTGTTGAGTAAAGAGTTGTTTCTTATTATCCTAAAAACCAAAAACTAATCTATGAAGAGATCTAGTGTTTGACCGAATACAAGAAGGAGCATAACAAAGATTTTGGGACTCAATTAAGTAGTAAAATCGGCACCAATGTGAGTTTTGAGTAATAATAATCCTAATAGGATTTGGTTTTATGGCCGAATGGTCTTCATTAAATTTTTAAAGTGATGGCCGGATGTAGGAAGTTAAAGATATGAGGCAGTATATCAGATTTTGGGATTTCAGTGAATTATTAAGCGAATCAGGTGTGTACCCCACACTAATCTTAATAGATTTATGGCTTTAACTTGATATATGTGTTAATATGAAAGTGTAAGAATGTGGCTAAGGTACCATGTTATGGTACAAAGTACTCAGGTACGTTTCCTACTCCTACTAGGATTATGAAATATGTTATGTTTAACATGTGATAAGTGATAAGAATGTGAAATTTGGCATGTTAATGCATAATATGTATGATATGGGGCATATGGGTTATTAAAAGGGGAAGTGAATGTGGTGACCTAAGACCACGATATTTGAATGTGGTGACCTAAGACCACGATATACGAATGTGGTGACCTAAGACCACAAATATTTATAAGAGGCGATGAGCATGTCGATTGCGGCGGCGCCTTCGATAATGTGTAGCGGATGGAGGGTTGACTTAGCGGTCCCCACGGTGTGCGAGGATGAGTACGGGTGATGTGTAGCGGATGGCATATAGGTTTGGGTTGGGTTGCATCACTTTTCTATCTGTTATGTGAATGTGAATGTAATATGATAATGTATGCACGACTATTAAATTTTAGTGTTGGTTACACATTGAGTGCGTTGACTCACCCGTTGTGGGAACATGTTTGGTGATGGGCGGTGATGGGCCGGAATGGCGAGAAATTGTGGTGGTTGTGCTCGGCTTGAAGTTTATTTTATTTGGACATTTATTTCATTTAAGTACTTTAAATTATTTGGGTTTGTTTTGATGTAATAAGGCCACAATTGAACTATTTTACATTTATTTTTATGTTTACAAATTTTTATTAAGTCAAAGGTTAAGTAATTTATTTTAAATGTACTCTAAATGGTTTATCACCTAAAAATTTAAAAAGGTTTCCATTATTAAAAGCAATTTGTTTTCTACTAAGAGCCCAACCCAAAATAATATTTCTTTGAAAACACACTATTTATCGAGTAACACATGAATTTGAACCGGTTACATCGAGGAGCATACCAGATCCGGTCAAGGCTCGTGGGTAGGGTTTGGGGTGTTTGATTTGGTATCGAGCAGGTTCAAAACTCGGCTCACAGGGTTTTGGGCTCCAAAACATTTTCTAAAAATGGGCTCTTTAAAGGATAGCAGTCTGTTAGCTCGACTTGGCACCTAAGTCTCAGGCAGAAGTCAGCGGGGTAAGTACCTAAACCATTGTGTGATATACATGTGGGCTTTATGGGCTTTATAGGATGTAGACTAGTTTAAATAGACTCGATGGACTATAGGCTTAGTTTAAACCACTTCTTAAATTTTCATAAGACTTAATTTCACTAAACAAACCAGTTAATGAGCGCAACACTAGGGTGTGGTAGTAAAGTCATACGCATGTCTAGGATTGGATCAGGAAGAGCTTGGTATTTAAGCGGTCCTAGTGACTCACCTCCCTCTTATTTGGAATCCTACAGTGCGTAGTATTTATTCACCTTAGTCGAGTTAGGGTGTGGCAATAGGCAGACGCATGCTTAGGAGTGGATTCAGGGAGAGCTTGGTATTTAAGCAGTCCTAGCGACTCACCTCCTCTTCGCTAGAATCCTACCTGGTGTGTGGTGACTATTCACCCTAGTTAGGAGGACTCGTTGATGGGCTAAACCCTATAATTAAAACCCGAAAGGGACCAGCCACCCTTGTTTGAAAAAAAAATTACCGAAATGCCCCCGGATTTCAAAATTTCCAAAATACCCTCGGAAATGCAAAAGTACCAAAATACCCTTATTGACAAAATCACCAAAGAACCTCATTTTGAAAATAAATTATGAAAATACCCCTGTAGGGCAAATTATGAAAATACCCCTGTAGGACAAATTACAAAAATACCCCTGGGGTAGGAATAGATAAAAATATAGAAATAGAGAATGTGTGTGATGGATGCCATTGAATGGATATTTTAATGAATGTACTTCTCTGAATTAGGATAGAAGATTTGAACTTTGATTGATCGAAAGAACCACTATTAAACTTCTTTCATAAAATTTCTTTGCGAATAATAAGTAAAACAAGGACTAATTCATAAAACTTGTTAATCAGATCACGATGATAGAAATGAGTTTTAGAGGGCGTGGGCGTAACGTGACGAGGGCCGCGGTAGAGGTAGAAACGACCGTGTCGGAACCCGTTAGATCGGGTCAAGGGTGCGACAATGAGATACCACCGCCACCACCACCCTCAGATGTTGGCGTCGAGCAGCAAGCTCAGACGGGGGATGATGCTGTGTCGCAGGCTGTGCTGCGAGTTCTTGAGTTGGTGGCTGGTGCAAGAGGAAATTCGGGAGCTCGGAAGTCGGTACTGGCGACCGTGCCAACGGAGAGTGAGGTGTTAAAGTGGAGTATACGGTTTGGCACCCGATCTGCTTTGAGTATTGGTTGGAATCAAGTGAGCGGTTTATGTATGAACTAGATCTGACCCCTGAGGAGAAGCTGAAAGGAATGGTGGCATTCCTACGTGATGAAGCGTACCAATGGTGGCTTACAGTTTGTGATGGTGCCCCAGCTGAGGATCTGACGTGGGACTATGTTAAGACGGCCTATCAGAAGAAGTATGTCGGTACCCGGTATACTGATGAGCAAAGGAAGGCATTTATGGGGCTGGTTCAAGGGAATAAGTCCGTGGCAGAATATGAAGGTGAGTTTCTGAGGCTGAGCCGTTATGCTCGAGGAATGGTGGCTACGGAGCATGAACGGTGTGTCCAATTTGAGGACGGTTTGAGGGATGATTTAAGATTTGTTGATAGCTCCGCATCGAGAGCAGGAGTTTTTCTGCTCTAGTAGAGAAAGCTAAGGTATTTGAAGGGATTAAGGACTCTACAAAGCATAAGCCGGTAGGAGCGGGTAGAAAAGAGGCTTTGGATCATCAGGATCATCTGGGAATAAAAGGCCTAGAGTTGATAGGCCGCGAGGTCAGCAAGCTACTACAGGAGGGCAGTATCGTACTTGTGACCAGTGTGGGAAGAAACACTTAGGAGAGTGTTGGAAAAATACGGGAGGATGTTTTAGGTGTGGGTCCAAGGACCATATGATCAAGATTGTCCTATGAAACCGGATGGAAATCGGCCGGTGGCTCGAGGAATGTTAATCAAGCGGTAGAGGTGGGGCGTGACCTCGGCGAGAGTCGTGGTCCGAATAATAGAGGTAATGGTCTTTGGCGGAGGGCGTGGAACAGGGGGAGTGCTTTGCTATGCGAGGCAAGGCAAGCGGGTTTGGTTTATGCAGTTCAGAAGGGGGAGGATGGAGGCGGCGGACGTCATAAGCCGATGCGTTCCTTGTATTTGGAAAACCTTATTATGCTCACGATTGATGTGGGCTCGACTCACTCCTATGTTGTATGTAGTGTAGTGGAAACACTAGGCCTAGAATCTGAACTTTACGATGGGAGATGTATGTAGTAAGCCCATTAGGCCAAACTATAGTGGTGGATAAGATCTTTGGAGTGTACCCCTAGAAATTTGGGAGTGAACTTTGGTGACTTAATGGAGTTACCCCCGGAGAATTTGACTTCATACTTGGTATGGATTGGTTAGTAGAGCACCGAGCGTGTTGGATTGTGCGGCTAAGCGAATGGAACTAAGAACCCCGGAGGGTGAGGTGATTATCATGATAGGAGAAAGAAGAAACTATTTGTCTAATGTGGTTTGGCACTAAAAATTTGAAAGGATGGTTCAAAAAGGGTGCAAGGCGTTTTTAGCCTTCGTAAGAGGCGTTAGATGGAAATGAGGAAGAGTCAATGGAGTTAGAGCGGTAAGGGACCTCGTGGATGTGTTTCGGAGGAATTGCAGAATACCCCCGGGTAGGGAGGTGGAATTTGGAATAGACTTGCTACCGAGGAGCAGCTCTGTGTCAATCGCTCCATACAGAATGGCGCCAAAGGAGTTAGTTGAGCTCAAGGCTCGGATCTAAGAATTCTTGGATCGTGGGTTCATCCGACCCGGTGGGTCTCGTGGGAGCACAGGTCTTATTTGTGAAGAAGAATAGCGAGAACCATGCGAATGTGCATAGATTATCGTCGATTAAATAAGTGACCATCAAGAACAAGTATCCTTTGCCACGGATAGGCGACTTGTTCGATCGGCTTAAGGGGCATTTGTATTTTCAAAGATCGATCTAAGATGCGGATATCATCGGTTGAAGGTGAAGGAGGCGGATATCCATAAAAGCGGCCTTTAGGACAAAATCACGGCCATTTTGAGTTTGTGGTAATGTCATTTGGGTTGTGAAGCGCCCATTTGCGTTCATGGATATGATGAGCGGGTTTTCAACCCTACTTGGATCGGTTCGTTGTTGTGTTCATCGACGATATCTAGTATACTCCAAGTGCGAGGAAGAACATGGCGAGCATCTCAGGAAAGTGTTGCAAGTGTTAAGAGAAGAAGCTATATGCCAAATTCATCAAGTGCGAGTTTTGGCTTAAGGAGGTTGCATTCTTAGGGCATGTGGTGTCTGCGAAAGGAATAATGGTGGATCCTAGAAAGATCGAAGCGGTGTTGGATTGGAAACCACCTAGGTCCGTGGCTGAGATTCATAGTTTCTTAGGTTTGGCAGGCTATTACAGAAGGTTCATGGAAGGGTTCTCGTCAATAGCCGCGCCTTTGACAAAGTTGTTAAGGAAAGAAGTACCCTTTGTATGGACGGATAAGCAACATGAGAGCTTGAAAAGCTTAGAGGTTTTGGCCCAGAGGCACACGATTCGATTCGACTGAGGCGGGAAAGGATTTTGTGGTGTCTTGTGGCGCTTACGCATACGGGGATTAGGCTGTGTTCTAATGTAAGATGGAAAGGTGGTAGCTTATGCGTCTCGACAACTAAGGCCTCACGAGGTTAACTACCCGACGCATGACTTGGAACTGGCGGCAGTGGTCTTTACTCTTAAGGTGTGGAGGCACTACCTTTATGGAGAAAAGTCGGTGATCTACACGGACCACAAGAGCCTCAAGTACTTGTTGACTCAGAAGGAGTTAAAATTGAGACAGTGAAGGTGGGTAGAATTATTGAAGGACTATGATTGTTCGTTAGAGTATCATTCAGGCAAGGCAAATGTAGTGGCGGATGCCCTGAGTCGGAAGGTTGTATCGGATCTGAGGGCATTGTTCACACACTTGAGTCTGTATGATGATGGCAGCCTATTGGCGAGAATTGCAAGTCAAACCAACATGGTTAAATGAGGTAAAGGAAAGTCGGTTGGTGGATGAGGATCTAAGCTGTTAAGTTACAACAAATGCAGACGGAGAGTTAGAGGATTATGGTGTTAATGATGAGGAGTATTGTGCTTCAAGGGAAAGGTATGTATGCCTAAGGACAAGGACCTAAGGCGGAGGATTCTTGGGGAGCGCATAGTAGCCCTTATGCTATGCATCCCGGAGGCACTAAGTTGTCTGAGGATCTAAAGGAGCAGTTTTGGTGGCTTTGATCTTAAGCGGGAAGATTCTTGAATTTGTGGGAAAATGTCGATGTGTCGACAAGTTAAAAAGTGAGCACCAAGTTCCATCGGGATTACTTGAGCCAATCGAGATTCCGCGATGGAAGTGGGAGAGAATCACCATGGACTTCGTTAGTGGGCTTCCCCTACGCCTACTAAGAAGGACTCGATATGGGTAATAGTGGACCGTTTGACTAAGTCGCGCACTTCATTCCGGTGAGAGTCGACTATTCTCTTGAGTTGGCAAGATTATGCGTGGCGAAAATTGTAAGGTTGCATGGAGTGCGGTGTCAATTATTTCGGATAGAGACCCAAGATTTACGTCTCGGTTTTGGAGGGCACTTCATCAAGCGTTAGGCACTAAGTTGGATTTCACTACGACCTTTCATCCACGATCGGACGGATAGTCGAAACGAGTAATCAAGTGTTAGAGGATATGTTGAGGAAATTTGTGTGATGGACTTGAGAGGAAGTTGGGAGGAGTATTTGCCTTTAGCGAGTTTGCATACAACACGCGGCTATCAAGCCGGCGACCGGATGGCACGCCGTATGGCGTTATGCGGTCGGAGGAGTCGAACTCCTACGTGTTGGTGAGTTAGGAGAGCGTCGAGTTTTGGGTCGAGTTAGTGGCGAGAATCGAAGAGAAGGTTGAGACAATTCGGAGCACGCGGTTGAAGGAAGCATCGATAGACAAAAAGTAAATGCGCGGACCTCAAAGCGGAAGGAGATAGAGTTTGAAGTGGGGACCAAGTGTTTTGAAAGTCTCGCCTTGGAAGAAGGTGATGAGGTTTAGTCACAAAGGAAGTTAAGCCCAAGGTTTATAGGGCCCTGCTCAGTGTTGAAGCGGGTTGGACGGTGGCATATCGATTAGAGTTGCCCCGGAGTTGAAAGCAGATGCATGGCGTATTCCATGTTTCCATGCTACGTCGATATCGATCGGATCCATCTCACGTAGTACCGATTGAAGAGGTGGAGCTAAGGCCGGACTTATCCTACGAGGAAGAAGCCGATTCAGATCTTGGAATGAGGCGTGAAAGTGTTACGGAGGAAGTCGAGTTCCTCTAGTCAAAGTGTTATGGCGCAACCATGGATCGGATGAAGCCGTGGGAGCGGAAGAGGCAATGCGACAGCAATACCCTCATTTATTTTAGCCGAGGCAATTTTGAGGACGAAATTATTTTAAGGGGTAGAAGCTGTAACATCACGAAAATGGGCCTATGCATTTTGATTTAATTATCACGAAATGGCATGTCTTATGTGTAATGAATGTATTGTGAACATTTTGGAAACTTGGAAATGTAAGGAAATGCTTTGGAAATGTTAAGTTTAAAGAGGAAAGTGAACATTTTTGGAAACTTGGAAATGCAAGGAAATGATTTAGAAATGATTCAAAGAGGAAGCGAACATTTTTGGAAGCGTGGAAATGTAAGGAAATGTTAGGTTAAAGGAGAAAGCGAGCGTTTTTGGAAACTTGGAAATATAAGGAAATGACTTAGAAAATGTGAGTTTTCAAGTCTAAAAGAGAAACTAAGGCAAGGTGGCCTTAAGAGAAAATGTATGTGAAATATGACACACAAATGGGCTTGGAAAAGTGGCTGAAGATGCCACTTAGGGCCTGGAAATGGCGCCACATACGGGAGTATTGGGCCAAGGTTAGAGCTACGGGGAAGCAAAATAAAGAGTTTTATTTTTCTTTGCAAGGAGGAACAAGGGAGTTCGACGACAACAAGGCTTTTAAAGAGGAGTTTTATTCTCTTTAAATTTACGGCTAAATAGGGGATAAATGATGGATTTATTTTGGATTATTTTTAAGAGATAAATGAGGCTTTATTCTTTATTTTTTTAGCGATAAAGCTATCAAAATAGAAGAGTGGTGGCCAAGTAAGGAGTCTTGGCCTAGTAATTTCGGCAATAGGAGGGAAAGAGGTCATTCATCATTCTTTCTTTCTCCTATTCTCTGCTTAATTTCTAAACAATATTTCTCTTTTCTTTTGATAATTTGAAATCTACTTCTTCATTATCCACCATTGCGATTCTTCAAACCTCAACACCCTCTCTTTTCTTTTCCTTATTCAATGAATCCCCTATGTGGTGGCCATGGCCAGAATGCTCTCCTATCCTTGAGGGCCGAATTGATCATCTAAGCAAGAAAATTTGAAACACTTTGGGACTTCAAGCAAGGGGTTGTCGACTTGTGCATTAAGGGTAAGGATTTTATTGTCAACGTTTAGTCTTCAAAACCAAAATTAAGATTCTAATGCCATCTGTGTCTAGTGGCCGAATCAACAAAGGACCTCTCGTGTTTCTGGCCCTATCGACTACAAGGAGGGATATTTGGGGATTCATAAGGATCTAAGGTAAGTCTGTATTCGGCTAAGGGCCAATTATTAGTATTTAAATGTTAGAGGAGGATCTAACATGTACCATGTAAGGTTTCGACAACTCCATAGCCAAGAAATCACTTTGAGATTTGAGAAACCTAAGGTAAGCACATGTGGTATTCGGCCAAGGCCTTATTTGTTGAGTAAAGAGTTGTTTCTTATTATCCTAAAAACAGAAAACTAATCTATGAAGAGATCTAGTGTTTGTTGAATACAAGAAGGAGCATAACAAAGATTTGGGACTCGATTAAGTAGTAAAATCGGCACCAAGGTGAGTTTTGAGTAATAATAATCCTAATAGGATTTGGTTTATGGCGAATGGTCTTCATTAAATTTTTAAAGTGATGGCGAATGTAGGAAGTTAAAGATGCGAGCGATTACATCAGATTTCGGGATTCAGTGAATTGTTAAGCGAATCGGTGTGTACCCCACACTAATCTTAATATATTTATGGCTTTAACTTGATATATGTGTTAATATGAAAGTGTAAGAATGTGGCTAAGGTACCATGTTATGGTACAAAGTACTCAGAATGCGTTTCCTACTCCTACTATGATTATGAAATATGTTATGTTTAACATGTGATAAGTGATAAGAATGTGAAATTTGCACGTTAATGCATAATATGTATGATATGGGGCATATGGGTTATTAAAGGGGAAGTGAATGTGGTGAACTAAGACCACGATATTTGAATGTGGTGACCTAAGACCACGGTATTTGAATGTGGTGACCTAAGACCACGATATCTGAATGTGGTGACCTAAGACCACAAATATTTATAAGGGTGATGAGCATGTCATTGGTGATTGCAGCCGATGATGTGTAGCGGATGGAGGGTTGACTTAGCGGTCCCACGGTGTGCGAGGATAGTGCGGGTGATGTGTAGCGGATGGCATATAGGTTTGGAGTTGAGGTTGCACCACTTTTCTATCTGTTATGTGAATGTGAATGTAATATGATAATGTATGCTGACTATTAAATTTTAGTGTTGGTTACACATTGAGTGCATTGACTCACCCGTTATGGGAACATGTTTGAGGTGATGGGCGGTGATGGGCGAGGCGGCGAGAACTTGTGGTGGCCGTGCTCGGCTTGAAGTTTATTTTATTTGGACATTTATTTCATTTAAGTACTTTAAATTATTTGGGTTTGTTTTGATGTAATAAGGCCACAATTGAACTATTTTACATTTATTTTTATGTTTACAAATTTTTATTAAGTCAAAGGTTAAGTAATTTATTTTAAATGTACTCTAAATGGTTTATCACCTAAAAAATTAAAAAAGGGTTTCCATTATTAAAAAAGCAATTTGTTTTCTACTCGAGCCCAACCCAAAGCAATATTTCTTTCAAAACACACTATTTATCGAGTAACACATGAATTTGAACCGGTTACATCGAGGAGCATACGAGATCAGGTCAAGGCTCGTGAAGTAGGGTTTGGGGTGTTTGGTGAGTATTAGTACTTTTAGTTCCTTTGGGTTCGATAATCCGGTCTTGCCTAAGCTATACTCTTTGTTCGATAGGTGCACTTGCCTCAATCGTTATCGAGTTAGTTTCGAGTTCGATCATTCTTTTATAAATTTTAAAACTACGATTCTGACGATCAATAAACTAGAAATTTTTGCTAGGAACAAAATAAAAAGAAGAAAAATTAGCAAAATTGAAAACAAAATAAAAGTAAATTGCAAAAATAAAAATGTCTAAAGTAATAAAAATTAAAGCGTTCTTAATATTTTAGTTCCACAACATGGCGCCAAAAACTTGATCGTTGGTGTCGATAGTCTTAATATTTATATAATGAATGATCTAGCCTAGAAATTAACTATCACCACGATTGAGGCAAGTGCACCTATCGAATAGTAGTATAGCTTAGTGGCAAGACCAGGATTGTCAAACCCAAAGGAACCAAAAGTACTATCTTGACTTTCTTTTTATTATTTAGCCTAAGAATTAAAGGGATTTGTTGTTTATCCTAAAATTAACTAACTACTAAGCTAAAGACGCTAAGACACAGAGAATGAATTGGAGAAAATACTTGTGGGAAAAACCAATTGACTAAGACGATACCCAAGGAAAAATCCACCTAGACTTCACTTGTTATTTAACTCTGAACCAGACGATTTATTCACTTGACTTGATCCATAGGATTCCCTAATTTATATTAATACCTCTCTCGAGGCTACTAACGTCTAGCCCTAGGTTGATTAATTGAAATCTCTTTCTAATTAAAACCCCTAGGATTGCATTAACTCGATCTATGGACTCCCATATTAGGTTTGACCCTAATCTCTGTGATTTTCGTCATCCTATCTCTAGGGTTGCGATCAACTCAAAGCTTAACTATGCTAGATCTACTCCTAAGCAGGAATATTCCTCCACTTCTTAAGCACATCAATACTTGAATCAATATCCTGAAATACCAAAACAAGAATTAAGAAAACATAGTTAAGAACAAATCAAGTATTTGTCATATAGTTCAGAAAACAATAACAAGATTCGTCTTAGGTTTCATCCCCCTCAGGTATCTGAGGGGTTTAGTTCATAATCATAACAGAATACATCTCAGAAGAAAAGATAAACAAAACATAAGGAAACCCTAAAACCCCCTGAAGGAATTGAAGGAGAGATCCGCTGTCTTGAGTATGATTTCGGCTCATTGAGATGAATCAACTGGCTTTCTTCGAGTAAATCTCACAATTCTGACCTCTCTGGCTTGGCTCCTTGGCCTAGCTGGACGGCCCCCTCAAGGTTGGCCTTTAGGATGTTTATATAGGCTTTTGGAATGTCTTTCTCTGCTTCTAAGTACCCTATTTTGAGTGAAATTCCTCTTTGTCACGGCAGGGACACGCCAGTGGCTGCGCTTTGTGAATGGATCAGAGTCGGTAGTGGTAGAGCACGCTAAAAGGGCACACAGTAGTGTGGCTACCTCGAGTGTGTTGATTTCCTACTTTGGCCCATTTGTCCGTTTTTAGCCCGTTTCTCGTTCTTTTCATCCTCCTATGCTCTCCTAAGTATAAAACATGAAATTAAAGGATTAGGAGCATCAAATTCCACAATTCAAGGGATAAATCATCCAGAAAGCATGCTAAATGTGGGATTAAAATATGTATAAATTCACATTTATCGAGAGATAGAATGTCTTATTTAGGGACATTCTCTCACTCAATCGTTGACCACCTATAAACGTGTTATCATTTAAAGTAAAAATATCATACCAAAAATATAATAAATTAAATCGACAGTAACCATAAGCGTACGGTCAAATTGTAATATACATAAGTTTACAACGAAACACTGGTAAGTATTTAGAGGATCGTACCTAAGGGATTGCAGATTGGAGAAATTCATATTAAATCAATTATAAAAAATAATTAATAGCCTAATCAAGTCATGAATTAGTAGTGTGGATCCAAATTAATAATTTAATTAAACTAATTAAATTAACTAACCTAATTTAACCTAATGGACTTTCCTATTCCTAGTGTCGATAATGCGAGCCTCTAGCTTATGACCGGTTAAATCCCCAATTATCTAATTAAATAATTAATTATCCTAGATTGAGTTATTTATCACCCTTAGCTAATATTACCCTCTTGGTTCATCTTTACTAAGGATTACCACCTAAGTCACCCCTCCGGTCTCTCCTGTCTCGATATTCTATCAGCGGCATTACTCCCTAATATACTAAGTACCTAGAATAAATAAGAAGTTTGGATAAATAATAAGCAATAAATAAATTAGCTTAATACTCAACTCATACGAGATATAATATAAACACAATTATTCAATTATTCATACAAATGCTAATTGATTAGAGAAATGAAAATATAAATAAAAGAATAAGAGATAGGAAAAAAACTCATGAATATATTGAAGTGCGGTGCCAAAGCAATCTCTGCTCGCTATTGTCTTCACATCAGAATAAAAAAAGTTTCGACTAAACAAACATGAAAAGAAAAGAAAACTAAAAACTATGTTTGATGAATTGGTTGATGGACTGATCCCCTAATTTGTGTACAGAAGCCTCTTATTTATAGGCTAAAAGATGTGCTCATCCTTGCTTGTGACCCACGATCAGGCTATAGCTCAACATGGGATTCGTGTCACGCCACGACAATCATTTTTTGGCTTTGGACATTTTTTTTGTGCTTTCACGGCTCGAAAGCTTGTGCATCACTCTTCCCAAGTTCCTAAGTCAATTGGGCCTAAAATTAAGCCTCATGCACACTTAAATACAAAGATTAACCCTACCTAAGGCCTGTGTCGGCCTAATAGGTCATCAATACTAAAAAATGAGTTAAAACACTTACTTTTATTAAATTTTAATCCTAAGTACTAAATGTCAAAAACATAATATAACATACTAAATTTCCTAGAAGACAAAGCTTCTTAAGTGCGGAAATAGACCAGAAATAACTACTACATTTGTGGTGAGGTCAAATACCCCTACTGTGATGTCTTTTCTTGTCCTCAAGCAAGCGAAACTAAACAAAATAAAAACTAAAATTGAAAATAAAAAATAAGCATGCAAAGAAAAGAAAATGTACTTGAGCTAGCTTGATACGAGATTGGATCGGAGCATCTACACTAGGGAAAATTGCCTAAATATATAACTCTAGCTAGAAATTTACACAATTCAAAGTTATTTACACCTAAGCAGATTAGTTAAATAAATTACAAAGTAAACAAGTTAAAGAAAGTTAAATATATACCTTCATCAAAATGTATATCTGAATATAGTATTTATTTTTAGAGTATTATCGATTCGAATATTTTTTCCTTACTAAATTTATTTTTATTCATACTTTGAACTCTAATGCATTAATATTTCTCTGTATTATCCATATAATAATTTTTTTAATTTATTTACGCCAATATGATTGTGATTTTCTTGGGCACTTTTTGTAAGTGTTATACTAATTATACGACACCGTTTCAATAACCATGGATTTTCTTGAGTAGCTTTTTTTAAATCCTATACTTTTATGAATATAATTACCTATTAAGTATCTACCTTTATCACTTGGTATGTTTAATCTCTTTTTCCTATTTCTGAGTCTAATAAATTGAACTAATATAAATGACCTAAATTATTTAATTTTAGGCTAAATTTACAATTTACAAAAACAACCTAGAGTCTATACTCCTAACCAATCACTTCTATTTGTACAAGCTCAAGCACATAGAAAACATGAAATTAAAAACTGAAAATAAAAGAAAGAAAATAAAGTAATATCACAGAAAAGATTTAAAAATTTTCCTAAGTCACCCTACACTTTATCTAGCACATTGTTCCTAATGTGCAATTAAAAATATTAAGGAAAGAGGTTACCTGATTGGCATGATACGTGTAACTCAATTAGTGCGACTACTCCTCCTTGCGATTTGGCTCGTACTTGTAGTGCCATAAAAAATATAGGGTTTCGAAAAAGAAAAACTAAACACAAACTATGTATATAATAAAATAAAAACCAGCCAAAATTAAAATAAATCTTGAAAATATAAACCCAAAACAAAAATAAAAAATGTTTAGAATTAGTAGAAATTAGGTTCTGACTCCTCCATTAGTGCTTTGCCCCTCTCTCGCTCTGCGAGGCAGCTTCAATAACTCGCATTCACGAAGTTTAGGTCGGGTTGTGATGGTTGGGTCGTAGATCACTGCGCCTTTCATTAATGAGTAGTAGTGCGGTCACAATGTTCACTCACAATGTCGATGGCACGATTGGGGTCTCATCATCATCATCATCTTCTTCTTACGTTGCAACCTCCTCCCATGTGGTGGAAATCACTTGAACATGTCAGGGAGTGGTGTAGGTGTTGGCCATCTATTATGTTCCACAATGCAAATCAAAATGTCACCCATATCTTGCATTCATCATGCCTACCTCTCCAAGATGAGCATGTCCATGAGTCTCGTCATCTTGGGCGTCTGAGCTTTACTCTTTCTCTTCATCGACCCTTGGGGATCGCTCTTATATTTCATTCATTGTTACTTCTCCTTATTTTGCTTCGGTGGAGCTCAATAAACTAGCCATCTGAGTTGTCACCAATCACGCTCCTCATCGATCAATTGAAAGGTTCCATGGGAGACATGGGAACATTCGCTCATCGACGTAGAGCTATAATCACATCACGAAAAGTACATAATTTTCTTGCGACTCCAGTAAACTCAAAATTATATAGGGTTTTCTATATATTTTACTACCTTTTTACTTAATAAATATGTTTATCCTGAGTAATTGTTATTAAAATAAGTGAATTTTACTTAATGAGTATGTGAAATTGTGCTTAATTACATGATTTGGAACATATTTAATATTGTTTCATGTTCATTTATTAATATGTGATTTTTAACTATGTAGGAGGACTATTAAATATGTGATTAATGTGAATGAAACATGGACATGCAAAAATTAATTCATGTGGACAACAGGACCATGCAAATTGGATCACGAGGTTGATAATTTGACCCAGTAAAAGAGGTGCTAAAAGATGGACATATATGCTACATTATTAGGCGAGAAGCAGTCCAACAAGGGGAACTAAAGCCAGTTTGGCACAAGTAGATGGCTACCCAAAAGCAAGCTTTGGGGTATTTAATTGAAAGTCCTTATAGTTGGAAAATAATTAGAAATCGGCCTAACAACTTGCTGTTGAAACCATCCACCCTATGGCTATTAATAACCTTGGTTTGAATTCAAATTGAGGAGACTAAGTCATCCCCTTCTCCTTGAAATATGGCCGGCCATGTGTGGGAGAAAAGAAGGAATTTTGAATCTATTTTTAGCTAACTCTACCCCTTACCTTCACCTATAAATACCATGCACCAATCCCTTAATCACTCATCCCTCATCCCTCATCCCTTATCCCTCGCATCTCTTTTCTCTTCTCTCATTAGAATTTCTTTACATTCCATTTTCATTTTCCTTCCATTGCATAGTCGCCCATCTCTTTCCCATCCTTTATACAAAAAGCTTCATCAAAAGCATTCTTTAGCCAAACGACTTTAGGAAATCCTTAGCAAAGAATCATCAAGAAGAATGGAGAGTGCATCGATCGAGAATAGATCCAAAAGGCTTTTCTTTGATGAATCGATCGAGAATAGATCAAAAGGCATTAGCCGAATAGAGTTTACTCTTTTCTCTTGTTATTTATTTTAATTATGTTTTCTTTGAGTTTATTGTTTTGACATCAACAATGATATTTTAAATCCTATTTTCTTGGATGACTATGTTAATTCAATAAGATCTATTTTGAATTAATATCATGATGCATTTCATTCAAAGCGTGATTGGGTGCGCAGATTAGGTGAGCTATCCTAACCAAAAAGCGACTAGTAGACACATAATTGAAAAGTGCAATGCTCAATTTAGATCCTTAAACCCGACTAAGTTGAGGTTCATAATATCTTTAGCTAGCTCTATTGCCTTGCATAGTTTTTAGGTTTATGTAATTAAACTATTGCAAGCGTAAATGTCCTGTGACCTTATATAAATACTAAGAAACCCTTAATTAATATGATCGATAAAATGCATATTTAACTAAGTAAAAGAATTTGAATGGACTTAATTTGCTTTGAAACTCATGAAAGATCGAGTTGCCATGGAAGTATTTTGAACATTGTTGAGCATGATAAAGTAAATTCGGTTGCTTAATATAATTACCTAGCCCATTTAATGTTGATTGTTTTGTTGCTAAAGTCATTCATTCGTACATTTAGGTAAATTGCATCTAGATTAGAATTGAATAGGGATCAATCTTTGCATCTAATTAATTTTACTTAGTTTAATCATCACCATCAAATTATTGAGTTTTTACATCAAATTGTTAATTATAATTTTCAAATTAATCAGTTAAGCTTATACGAGTCTCTATGGAGCGATAACTTATTTTACTTATTACGAGCGACTATGTACACTTGCACAATGTGACACCCCATACCGTATTCACGGCGGAGCAGTGCGAGGCATTACCACACATAAACACAAGCAAACATACATTTTGAGTCATGAGTTTCCATCAAATTAAAACTTTTCATACACATTCATATCGTCCTAAAATGAGCCTCGAGGCCCAAAACATGCTTTGGAAGTGGTTCGGGACTAAATCGAGAACTTTAGAAATTTTTACAAAACTTATAAAATTTTTCATGTTACAGGCTCACACGCCGTGTGATCATAGACACACGCTTTGTGCTAGAGGCGTGTTCAATTTAGGGTGCTCTCGACTTGTGTCACGCAGGCGTGCCACTGCGCGTTGTGTGCTAAATCGTGTAGCACACACGGTTGAGACACGCGCGCGTGTCTCTGCCCGTGTGCTCAGTCTGGACATTTTGTTTTGCAACAATTAAGGGGACACTGCAGTCGAAACAAAGGCAGTGGGGCAAGCCGTGTGTCACACTGCGGCCTAGACACTGCGTCGTGTGGACAAAAACAAGGCTATTTACCAAGCCATTTTGCCACCCTCACTTGCGGACATACACTTACACCAATTCAAGGCACATACATAACATAATTAGGTAACTAAATCATCCATATCTATCATACTCACAACATTACTAAGTCACACTTGACTACTTTCAAGATACCTAATTGCACACCACTTTATCATTTCATCAATAGACCACATTTCCAAACATATCACATTCATGTCATAAAACATATTTCTATCATTCACCAAGTATACCATGACAATATCACCATAAACATTGACACATATATGAATTTACATAGGCTTACAACCATGTTAGCCAATATGAATAACTTACATGGCCAAATAGCAAAACAAGCCTTTGACAATCACAAGCCAACACATTGGCTACAATCACAATGACACATTTAACAAAATGAATAAGTCCCTATACATGCCATAAACTCAAAATACTTGAATTCATCAATACCCAAAATGATAGCTTGATAGTGTGATAGGATCTCCGGCGAACTCCAAACCAAGCTAGCTTAATAACCCTAAAAGACATGGGAAAGGAAGGGGGTAGCTCTAACACCCCAAACTCGGCCCAAAAGTTGGGCCCGAATCTAGCGTGCCATATTGAAGTGTTTTAGCAAAAACCTTGTTTTCATTGAAACCCTTCTAAAGAAAAGTCAAAAGGACAATTCCAAAACAACTTTGCTTAAGTTTAAGATTTTAAAAAAATCAATTAAGTTTAATGATTAGAAGTTGAACAATACTTAAAACCCAAATGTAATATCAAATTGGAAGTACACGGCCTTATTACATCCCACTTTTGAAAATAAAGTAATTAAAATAGAGTTGTTCAAACAAATAAAGAAAAACTTTTAAGCGACTTGAAGTGTGACCACCTCAGAGTCCTCTTCCACATCGGGCCGTTCTTGAGGTCACTGAAACATTAAATAAAAGGGTGTGAGTTTGAAGCTTCGGTGTATACGACCCTTGGTAATCAAATCAACATGCAATTATCACGTTGGGCTAATCCCTATCAAAATCGGTGGTCTTGGGCCTTAGCCACAATGACCTCATATCATATCAATATCACATGTATGCAATGCACCCATCCCAAATCCAACCTACACTCCACCGTACCAACCCTACACTCCTGTGAGAATAAATATCAACCCACCCGAGCCCTACACTCCAAAGGTAGCACCAACGGCACTACTCAAGCGTTGCGGCAAAGGCGCTAAGCATATAATGGGCTTAAAGCCACGGTGGATCCACGATCGTCAAACAACTATGCGATCCTCACATATCTTCCTCCGTATCATCAAACCCACCCAAGTGCAACATATATTTCATGAATGCAACATACACATTTTCACACATTAAACACCTAGGGGTATTTTAGTCATTTCACTACCCAGGCGTATTTTCGTAATTCTACCCTACGGGGGTATTTCCATAATTCTACCTTACAGGGGTATTTTTGTAATTACCTTACTATAGGGGTATTTACGTAATTCTACCTTACGGGGTATTTCCAGTATTTCTTTTATCTCGGGTTTTAGTTATGAACTTTGGCCCATCAACAAGTCCTCGCGGTTAGAGTGAACATTATGCACCAGGTAGGATCTAAAAAAAGAGGAGGTGGGTCACTAGGACAACTTAAGTACCAAGCTCTCCTAGGTCCAATCCTAGACATGCATATGTCGGTTACCACACTCTAACTAATTGACTTGTCCACATACATGTTTGATTAATAAATTAAGTCTTATGCAATTTTAAATTTATCGAACTAGGCCTAGAGTCCATTAAACCCTAGCATACATTTCTAAAATCCCATAAAGCCCACTAAGCCCAATCACGTTTATATAGCCCTTTAGGCCCAATCATGTTTACATAGCCCATTAGACCCAATCACAATGAAATCATACAACCCCTTCCATGTCAATTCATTATTCAAATACACATATCAATCTTTGGCGATTTGGGCCCACTTGCTAAGCGAGGCCCATTTAGCGACTTTCGGCTTTCGACTTTTGGCGTTGCTTGCATCGGTAATATGTGTGTAGTGTTTGTACACACAAGTAATACTTAGCGTGCTACAAACCTCTTAATCATGAACCTACAATAGACATCACCTAACGATTAATCATGGCTTAATACACACTTTATGAAAACCCGAAACCTCACCAGTAACCTTACGAGTGTGCCACGGTTCTAGTAGCCCTTCCTTAGCTACTTTTGCGTATATCCGTAGATCTACACCCAAGCATATATCATCAAAAATCAAGTGACTCATATTCCACATAAGTCACCTCTATAAGCCATGCTTTCATTCGGTCATCCATTAATCCATAGCTAAGGCGAGAACACTTACCACTTTGCTTGATCCTTACCACGCTTGCGATCTTTGTACCCTACCCTTGTTAATACAAGGTTAACTACAAGGAGTAGTTAGATAGCCCTTGACTTTTAACAAAACACACTAAGGAAATTGGTGTGTACTTACTGAAACCCTCTTTTGATCCTGCTGACCTAGATAGCTCTTGAACAAGCTCCGACTTTTAAACTTGACTAAGAGTAGATAATAACCTATTTGTGATGAAGGAAAAACAACAAGGAATCGGCAAAAAGATAGGGCTATTCGATTATAAGAGTATTTGGCTTCTAGAAGAAAGAAGAAGAAGAGCATCACCAATAAGGATTTGGCAAAAAGGAATGATGGTTTTGGCAATGGAAGAATTAAACCTTGAAGAAACAGAATGAGGGGAGTAAAGAAAAGATCAAATGTGCTTGCGTGAGGGTAACTCTGAGGATATTCGGTCAAGAAAAGAAAAGTGACCTATTCGCAAAACTCTCCAAATCTTTGAAAGCCACAATGAAAAATTCGTAATACCCCTAAAAGACCCAAAAGCGACACTCATTTACCCCCTAAGCCGAATTTATACACTTCCCACTTCCCAAAATGGCACCAACTCATCACACTTCTCGGTTCCTAACTTTTCTCACGATAACTCCTCAATCTCATCCTAAATTTTCTCTGAGATAAGCTCCTTTATCCCTTCCTTAAATTTCTCTTATGAACACTTCCTTGAGTTCACATCAAATGCCACTACTAACCATCTAGAAGGCAAAAATTAAATCCCCAACAAAATACCATGCCACTACTCGAACCTTGGACTCCCTTGCGCTAATGCGCCACCTCCTTGCTCCTATGTGGCGCCACTTTGCCACTACACCACAATCTCCTCTTGTGTCCTTATTCTTCTTCATTTATTTAAAGGCCTACTAACTGAAGTCATAGTTCCTTGGGCCTAAACCAAAATTTTTCCTATACCTTTACTTGATCCCAGGACATCTCAACACCCCTAGACACTCCAAATTCATTAACCCTCAAAGCCCACATGCCAATTGTCATTTTCTCGCTCACTTAAAAATTTTCTAAGACCCAAAGCCCAAAGCCCAATTCTTCTAGGCCCAAATTCGGGCGTTACAATTCTACTTCCTTAAAGAAATTTCGTCTCGAAATTTCCAACTAACAATAATCGTACAGCTCAAGTCACACCACTATGCTTTATTTGTGCACTCACGATTTTAATAACACTAACACACTTTAACTCTAATTGAACCCTCTTACACTTACCCAAAAAAACCTACCTTTGGAGTAGATAAACATTGCACACATACGGTTCCTATACCCAAAATATCGCATCCACACAAAACATACCCGTTATCATATTTGGGCATCACCGTCTTCCCAGCGCTCATCGTTGATTCTCGTATTATCTAAATTAGAAATTTTATGATGTTTTAGTTAGTTTTGAGTAATTAAGCCGATGTTTTATGATAGTATTAAGTAAAGAGGTTGTTTTCGTAAATCCTCCTGATTTCAAGTTCCTACGGGCATTAGTTTCACTCTAAAAAGAAACTTTAGTATAATCATCTAAAGTAGCCCAATATCTAAATCTGATTCGATAATTTAAACAAGTGTAATAATAGAAAATATTACTTGGCTCGGCGTCGAGGGCTCGGTGAACCACACTAAAAGATCTGCAAAACATTTTAATCTATTTGTTTTAAAAACCCAAAATCTAAGGCCCATTTCACGGCCCAAGCTTTGCAACTCGGATCGATACCACTAAATGTAACACCCCAAACCCGACCGGAAGTTAGGCGAGATTAGCGTGCCACATTGAAGTGTTTTAGCGAAAACCTTGTTTTCATTGAAACCCTTCTAAAGAAAAGTCAAAAAGGACAATTCCAAAACAACTTTGCTTAAGTTTAAGATTTTAAAAAATTAATTAAGTTTAATGATTAAGCGGTTGAACAATACTTAAAACCCAAATGTAATATCAAATTGGAGGTACACGGCCTTATTACATCCCACTTGAAAATAAAGTAATTAAAATAGAGTTGTTCAAACAAATAAAGAAAAACTTTTAAGTAGCTTGAAGTGTGACCACCTCAGAGTCCTCTTCCACATCGAGCCGTTTCTTGAGGTCACTGAAACATTAAATAAAAGGGTATGAGTTTTTGAAACTTCGGTGTATGCGACCCTTGGTAATCAAATCAACATGCAATTATCACGTTGGGCCTAAGCCCTATCAAAATTGGTGGTCTTGGGCCTTAGCCCACAATGACCTCATATCATGTCAATATCACATGTATGCAATGCACCCATCCCAAATCCAACCATGCACTCCACCGTACCAACCCCTACACTCTGTGGGGATATAAATATCAACCCACCCACCCTACACTCCAAAGGTAGCACCAATGACACTACTCAAGCGTTGCGGCAAGGCACGCTAAGCATATAATGGGCTTAAAAGCAATGGGGTGGATCCACGGTCGTCAAGCGACTATGCGACGATCCTCACATATCTTCCTCTGTATCATCAAACCCACCCAAGTGCAACATATATTTCATGAATGCAACATACATATTTTCACACATTAAGCACCTAGGGGTATTTTAGTCATTTCACTACCCAAGGGTATTTTCGTAATTCTACCACGACGGGTATTTAAAATGATACGCGCCTTACAAGGGTATTTGAGTAATTCTTCCCTACGGGGTATTTACGTAATTCTACCTTACAGGGTATTTCAAGTATTTCTTTTACCTCGGTTTTAGTTATGAACTTTGGCCCATCAACAAGTCCTCGCGGTTAGAGTGAACACTATGCACGGTAGGATCTAAAAAAAGAAGAGGTGGTTCATTAGGAAAGCTTAAGTACCAAGCTCTCCTAGAACCAATCCTAGACATGCATATGTGAGTTTACCACCTCTAACTAATCGACTTGTCACATACATGTTTGATTAATAAATTAAGTCTTATGCAATTTTAAGAATTTATCGAGAACTAGGCCTAGAGTCCATTAAACCCTAGCATACATTTCTAAAATCCCATAAAGCCCACTAAGCCCAATCACGTTTATATAGCCCCTTTAGGCCCAATCATGTTTACATAGCCCATTAGGCCCAATCACAATGAAATCATACAACCCTTCCATGTCAATTCATTATGCAAATACACATATCAATCTTTTGCCGATTTGGGCCACTTGCTCAGCGAGCCCATTTAGCGACTTTAAGCTTTTTGGCTTTTAAGCGTTGCCAGGAGCATCGTGTGTGTGTAGTGTTTGCACACACACTGTAAGTAATAACGTCTTTGCAAAACCCTTAATCACGAACCTACAATAGACATCATAACGATTAATCATGGCTTAATACACACTTTCTTAAAACCGAAACCTCACCGTAACCTTCTAGTGTGCCACTAGTTCTAGTAACCCTTCCCTTAGCTACTATTTGCGTATATCCCTAGATCACGCACCCAAACATATATCATCAAAATCAAGTGACTCATATTCAACATAAGTCACCTCTATAAGCCATGCTTTCATTCGACCATCCATTAATCCATAACTAAGGCGAGAACACTTACCACTTTGCTACTTGATCCTTACCATGCTTGCGATCTTTGTACCCTACCCTTGTTAATACAAGGTTAGCGACAAGGAGTAGTTAGATAGCCCCTCGGCTTTTAACAAAACACACTAAGGAAATTGATTTGTGTACTTACTGAAACCCTCCTTTGATCTCATGGCCTAGATAGCTCACTTGAACAAGATCGGCTTTTAAACTTGACTAGAGTAGATAACAGCCGATTTGTGATGAAGGAAAAACAACAAGGAATCGGCAAAAAGATAGGGATATTCAATTATAAAGGAGTATCAGGCTTCGGAGAAAGAAGAAGAACACATCACCAATAGGGATTTCGGCAAAAAAAGGAATGATGGTTTTTCGGCAATGGAAGAATTCGACATGAAGAGCAGAATAAGGGGGATTAAAGAAAGATCAAATGTGCTTGCGTGAGGGTAACTCTGAGAATATTCGGTCAAGAAAAGAAAGTGACCTATTCGCAAAACTCTCCAAATCTTTGAAAGCCACAATGAAAAATTCGTAATACCCCTAAAAGACCCAAAAGCGGTACTCATTTACCCTCCTAAATTTGAATTTATACACTTCCCACTTCCTAAAAGCGGCACCAACTCATCACACTTCTCGACTCCTAAATTTTCTCACTGATAACTCCTCAATCTCATCTTAAATTTTCTCTAAGATAAGCTCCTTTATCCCTTCCTTAAATTTCTCTTATGAACACTTCCTTGAGTTCACACCAAACGCCACTACTAACCATCTAGAAGGCAAAAATTAAATCCCCAACAAAATACCATGCCACTACTTGAACCTTGGACTCCTTTGCACTGCTAATGGCGCCACCTCCATGCTCCCCTATGTGGCGCCACTTTGCCACTACACCACAAGCTCCTCTTGTGTCATTATTCTTCTTCATTTATTTAAGCGGCCTACTACTTTGAAGTCACAGTTCCCTTGGGCCTAAAACCAAAATTTATCCTATACCCTTACTTGATCTCGGGACATCTCAATACCCCTAGACACTCCAAATTCATTAACCCTCAAAGCCCACATGCCAATTGTCATTTTCTCACTCAATTAAAAATTTTCTACGAGACCCAAAGCCCAATTCTTCTAGGCCTAAATTAGGGCGTTACATAAGCTATATAGCTTAGTAAATTCATATGCAAATAATACAAAACATTAGTCCTACATTTGACATACAAAATAACTTAAAAATATTAACATAAATATCATTAAAATTCATAAATACAACTTACTAAATCCCAATATTACCAATAGCTCATCATATAAATAACATAACATATTTCAACATAAATGTCATTAAACTTCATGAGTATAATTTACTCAATCACATTCTTGCCTATAACTCATCATATGAATAACATAACATATATCAGCATGAATGTCATTAAAACTTCATAAAGTAATATGGACATAAATGTCATTTTAATATCAACATAATTGTCATATATTAATAGCTCATCATATGAACTACATAACACGTTTTAACATAAATGTCATTTAAACTTCATAAGCACAACTTACTCAATCACAATCTTAGCACTTGTTCATCATATCTGAGCTCATTTTCTTTGATATTTATGTACATACCTGTACCATCACATAACATATTCACATGCTTTCTCATCTTTGACATACCCGTTGAATTTTCCATTGAACCACTTGGAATACTAAAGGATACTCGGGAATCTACACACAATATCATACCAATGTCATATCCAGGATATGGTCTTACATGGGATCTCTTATCGATGCCAATAGCCCAGCTATGGTCTTACACAAAGTCTCATATCGATGCCATATCCGGATATGGTCTTACATGTAATATCAATTAACCCTAGTGTCATGACATTGACGTATCCTACCTATTCCTAAGGTTCAGCAGTGATTTCTCACTTGTCAAACTTTATCGATTACTTCCAAGGTGTCAAAAAATAATTCATACAATATTAAAGCATTTAAAACATAAATAAAGCGATTGCATTATTTACATACGAACTTACCTCGACATAAAAATGGCGAAAAGAGGCTAAATCGTCAAATACTCATTTTCCCCGTTCTAGGTCCAAACCTCATTTTTTCTTGATCTATAATATCACATTTAACTTATTCAATCATTATACTATTCAAATTAGCCCAAAATCACATTATGGCAAAAATTACATTTTCCCCTAACGTTTGACATTTTACAATTTAGTCCTAGGCTCGTAAAATGATTTTCATTCAATTTCTTCATTACCCATGCCTAGCCAAACCTTATACATGCTCATAACAGCCCACATTTTCATTTATTCACACTTTTACAACATTTCTTACAACTTTTACAAACAAGTCCTTTTAGGCATTTTCATAGAAAATCACTTAGCAAAACTCGTTTATCATACACCAAACATGCAGATTTCTATCATTAGACATCAAAATACACAAAAAATCCATCATGGGTAAAATTTTAGACCTTGACATCTGAAACACCCCAAACCAGGCCCCGCAGATTTGCCCGATTTGGTATGTTCCTCAAGTAATGTAGATTTCAAAATTCTTTCGTTACCTAGAGAAAACTTGTGCGATTTTTAAAAAATTGTTTTGGGTTGGGCTTGTGTTGAAAACAAATTCAATTCTTTATATTAAAAATTTTACTTAAACTTTAATAGGTAAAACTCATAATCATAATAAATAGAAATAAATGGAAAACAATCCAACTATGGCCTTATGGCCTTATTACATCAAATAATTTCCAAGTAATTCAAGTACTTAAATAGAAATAGTAGTTCATAAAATAAAAACTTCATGTTGAGCATGGCCACCACAAGTTCTGCCGTCAGGTCCATCATAGTTCATCACGGAAACATGGTCCCACAGCAGGGTGAGTCGAAGAGACTCAATGGGTACACAAACACTAAATCAAAATAGAATCGGAACATACAAATATTACGCATTCATATCATAGCATACAAATTATGATGCATTCCCAAACCCAAACCCTAATAAGCCATCCGCTACACTCCAGAAGTACTAACTTTTGTGCACGTGGGGACTACTAAGTCGACCCTCGCTTAGCTACACTCCATATCGCGGTCTTAGGTCACCGCATTTGTGGTCTTAGGTCACCACGTTTAGATTCTTTTGTGGTCTTAGGTCACCACTTTTGATTCTGTGGTCTTAGGTCACCGCTTTCGGATATCACGGTCTTAGGTCACCGTGTTCGTGGTCTTAAGTCACCACATTCACTTCCCCTTTCAAATAAACCCATATGCCCCATATAATGATGATATGCATAAATATGCGAGTTCACATTCTTATCATATTCTCATGTTACTAATGACCTTTTCATATTCTTTGTAGAAGTAGGAAAGCGTGCTGAGTACTTAGTACCATAACATGGTACCTAGCCACTTTCATATTCTTAATATCACATATTTTAATAAAGCAGGCCATTAAACATATTAAGAAGTAGTATGGGGTACACACCGATTTGCTTAACCACTTATTTGAAATCCCGAAATCTGATCGCCTTAGATCTCAAGTTCCTACAATTGATTAATCACTTACTATTTAGCACAAAGCCTATTAGGCTAGAAAACCAAATCTAAGTAGGATTTGTATTCTTAAAAGCTTACCTTGGTATCGATTTGATGATTTAATCAAATCCCAAAAACTAAATATTTTCCCCATTGAAATCGGCTAGTCACTA